>ML791592.1:314085-372018 GCA_009831015.1 Picea engelmannii
ACAGAAGCTTAATACAAGTATTTTTCACATTCATCCCTAAACACCAAAGCATTAAAGTTATTGGGGCAGTACTCAGACTTAGGGATCCTGGGCCTGAGGTACATATTCTAAGTTTCCATAATAGATAGGTAGATGATTAGATGCTTTACCATTGATCTTGAGCCATCAATATCTCTTGTAGTGTGTGGCCGCTCCATCCATTGATTACTAGCTTGGCCTTTCATACCAGTAACGAGGGATATGTCGTCAGCGTCATGTTGCTTCATAACTGTAATAGATCTGGAATGACCGAGCCTTGAACTTACTCTAGATGTTTCCATCATCTTTAATAGGGGATGGGTCCTCATTTTCATGCAGGGGTGCAAATTATTTTTTCCCTCTAGGTTCATATTAAGATACAGGCCACTTACATGGGTGACCATCCTCCCTTCCATTATACCTATGATCCTTTTTCTAGGCCACCTGTCATCATGTCTTTTTTCATGATGTATACCTATATCTCGTGAGTTCTTCCTAGCCAACTCGGCCTCTGCCCTCCACATGGTCAAGTCGGCATGGAAACATCTATGGACATTCTCTTTTGTTCCTTTTGGAAATGGGTCCCCCAGTTGTCAAATCTAATGCGACTCTTGTAGCATGACACCAAGGTTGGCCATGTAGTCAGCCACCAAATTTTCCTTTCTTTTGATCTGCCCTAGGACGATGGCCACTAGAGCGGTAACGATGCCCCCAAGCTCAGAGAGACCATGGCTCAACCTATAATTATGAGAAACCTTATCATCCTTCACCCCATTCAAGATTTTTTGGAGGCCTCTGATAATCAGCTGGGAGTCACTTTCTACTGATAGGGTTGGAATCCATGATCCTTGGCTAGAGATATTCCTTGAAGGAACCCTAACAATTATGTTGCATTGTTCATTGAGATCCCTAGGTTATACACATAGATTAGGATTAATTCTCCATTGTGGTCCCTAAAGAATCCTCATGCTCCTGCTGGACTAGGATTCTCCTTAGTTGTGCCATCAAATTTTAGTTTTATAAAACCAACCTGGGAAGGAATCCAATGGTCACGAATATGAGCTTTCCCCACTTTCATAGCCAAAGAATTCTGGTTTATATGGGATCCTAGATTCCATTTTTTGAATATGGTTTCCTCATAAACTTCCAGTTGGATATCTTGGGCCAACCATGGAGTTACATTGATGGATTATTTCACACTAATGCAAATGATTTCCCATATTTGGTTCCTGGTAAGGAATTTATCTTTGAAAATTATTTGGTTCCTTTCTTTCCACATAGTCCACATGAGAAATCTTGGAAATATATCCCAGGCTCTATTAATGATGGGATTTTTTAATGGGTTATCAATCCAAAATTCTATAGTTTCTATCACATTGTGTTTTTTCACGTATGTTCTTTGAAAACTAGTCACCCCTTGATACCAAAGTTGCATCATAAATTTGTAGTTTCCCAGAAGGTGGGTGAGAGTCTCTTTTTGTTTTGAGACATAGGGAACATATTGAAGGGCCTACAAATCCTTTTCGTATGAGATGATCCCAAGTTAGAATCCTTTTGTTTGCTACCAACCATAGGAAAGTAGAAATTTTAGACCAGTGGGAATTCGACCAAATTTTCCCCCACATAGGGAAGTTTTGGATGACCCTTGGGTCCTACAAGGATAAGTAGGCCTCTTTTACTCTGAAATATCCATCTTCTCACCAGCCTCATATGATGATGTCCTCCCCATATATTACCTTGACCCAGCGCTCTTGCAAGATTATTGAGGCCATGTCTTTATTCTACTCATTCCACTAAATTGGCCACTCTTATAATGGCTTCCAAGCTTTTATGAGAGGGTTACAACTTGGTTGGTTGGTTTTCAAATAATGGTGCAGCTTCACCCAGTCAGTGCATCTCATGGTAACGTAGAGGCCTTGATACTTGACTTCATTCCCTAAGATTGGATGTTGTTCCCATGTGTCATCCCAGAAGAGGGATGAATGCCCATTATGACCTTCCCAGAAGCACTGAGATTGAACCAAATCATGTTTTCGCCAGGAATTATTCCAAATAAGAGAACTAGGTCTATTTCTGTCAGCTCTGATTAATATTTGAAGTGATATTCTAGGGACATGTGTATTCCTCTATGGCATGTCCCATAGGGTTGAAGGATACTTGATCCATCTCCACCAAAGTTTCACTGCCAAGATGGTGTTGGAAACCTAGGGGTCCCTGATGCCTAGTCCTCCATGGTATTTTGGTTTACAAAGATTCTCCCATGCCACCAAAAGCCATTTATTTTCTTTTGAAGGGCCACCCCACAGGAACTTGTGATGAAGGGTCCAATTTTTTTTTACGAACTTCATTGGAGAAGCTAGAATCGAGAAGAGGTATAGGGGAAGGGTCGAGAGAACAAAATTGATCAAGAGGATACAAACTGGTATGGAAAGAGAGCGATGAGTCCAAATTCTAATTTTGGCTTCCAATTTGGCCATAATAACCTCTGAGGAAGGGTCGTGAAGATCTTTGGAAACAAGGGGAGCTCCTAAATATTTAGTTGGTAGGGAAGAGGGTTGAAAACAAAGCAAGGTGGCAAGATGTCATTGAATAGTGGGGGGGGTATTGAAGAATAAAACTAGGATTTCTCCTGGTTAATGACCATGCCAAAAGAAAGATTAAAGAGGTCCAATTGTTTTTAAAGAATCCACTTATTTTACCATAGGTGTTCCCATTAGAATATTTTCATCCACAAACTGAAGATGAGACAAATCCTTTACACCCTGAAGGAGGGCTATCCCCCTAACCTCACCTTATCTTTTAGCACGGGAAATGTCGTGTCCAAGACCTTCCTCCAGGATTATGTATAGGAAAGGGGACATAAGGTCTCCCTTCTTAATATCTATTAAAAAACTGAAGGTCTTTGAGGGAGATCCATTCACCAGGATAGAGAAGAGGATGTAGAGACTAAATTCAAAATGCAAGCCACCCAAACTTCCCCAAATCCAAAAGATAAAAGAATATTATGAAGGAAGTCCCCATTCATCTAATCATAGTCTTTAGACATATCCAATTTCATCATCATTCCCACTTTTTTGACACCTTGAGGTAATTGATAGCTTCATGGTATACTATAATACCATCTAGGATCTTCTTTCCCTCTACAAATACTCCCTGCTCCTAAGAAATGATGAGCGGGAGGATAGGATTAATCCTAGAGGCTATCAGATTGGAAATAATTTTATAAATGACATTGCATAAGGAAATGGGGTGAAACTTATATGTTGAGCATTCTCTTTCAATATTCGGGATTAAAATGATGAAAGTGGCATTGAAGGACTGTAGAATAGATTTAGATCTGTGGGATTCTTCCACCACTTTCTAGATATAATTGTCAAGAACTAGCCATTCTACTTGGAAAAAGTTAGGGGTGAAGGTATTTGGCTCGAGGGAATTTCCTAGGGCCATACTGTTGAGCCTCCTTTTTGTCGCCTCCAATTTCCTTATATTTCCCATATCCTAACCAATTTCTCCTAATATCGAGGCACTTTCTGCCTAGTTTCCACATCAGACATGCCCTTTAAGAAATTATTGTGTACCCATGAGATAAATGATGTTTAATTATCATTTATGGTGGTTTATTAATAATTAGGACTGAATATTTGATGTTCAAAGAACTTTCTAATTACTTTGGATGGTTCAAGCAAACTTCATGCTAATAGTTCCTATTGTTGAGATCGTTCGGTACGCATTGCTGAGATCGTCCAGTACTCGTTGTTGAGGTCATTTGGTACTCGTTGATGACGTTTCCCAGTACCTGTTGCTAAGATTGTTTGGTACCCATTTTTTACACTCATCCAGTACCGAATTGTATTCCTGTGTGTGTGTCTAATACCGATAGTTACGTTCATCTGGTACTGACATGTATGCTTGTATGTGGCCAGTACCAATTGTTACGCTCATCCAGTACCAAGTTATGTAGTTGTGTGCGTCCAGTACCTATTTTGAATTCCCAAGCTTGGTTGTTGGAACAAGATTGTTCTCGATGAGTTCAAGGAATGTTGTTGGTTCACACATTCTTTGTTCATTGGAGGTCATGATACATTTCATCATTCATGCACTCCATGTCATGAGGATGAAATCGTTTCCCTAAGAATCGATGTATCATCCAATTGTAATAATTATCTTTGCTGTAATAAATATTTGATGTTATCTTTAGACTTGGATAGTAATGATTGCTTCTCTTTAAAAGAGAGAGCCTTGTAAATGATAGGATATAGAGAAATGAAGTAAAGAACAATTCTGATGTAAGTTTGGTTCTAGAATGACTATGGATTGTATCTCCATTTTTATGAAGCAATGATATAATTTATGTTTATAGATTATATGTTTGTGTTTATACCTTCCATATTGTAAGTTATCTTAAGAGCTACCTTGTTGGTATGGAAAGGGCCCACCAACCCAACTAAGGTAATTCTCATTGTAATTAATTGTGAATATGATTTTGATTTTCTCTGTGTGTGTGAACATAGTACTTTCATATTTTGATTACAACATTTAATTCCTTCTCTGATATGTTTCAGTGATGCATTTGGTAGCAAGTCCTATGGATGTATGGTAATTTTGAATAAGATAGAGTTGTGTATATGATATCTCTGAGTAATGGTTTGAAATATTTGTGTTAGTATGTGAGGACAATTATTCACTTTAAGTTCTTTAACGTTTTGTCTAGACAAATGCTATAGTGTTTTTTTCATTCTGCATATCTAAGAATGGGTTGGATCTCCATCTTTCACTATACTTGAGCCTATAATGGAGCATCCTACCATACTCATGTTTATTTACTAGAATTTATTAGGTTACATTTCGCATACACAAGTACAATTAAGACCTCCATCTCTCACCATACACGCGCTTAAAATGGAGTGTTTTTACCCTTCCTGGTAGTTCTTTTAAGCTTAGTTAAGTTTCCAGAATGTTAATGATTGTTTGTGAGGTTCTTCTAGAAGATAGAATCATAGCCCATCTCTATCTTGCATAAGCCAACAATGAGCAGATCCATCCCCTGAGAAAGAATTTTGAATTATACATTTGTTGATCAGTTTTTCTTTCTAAATTTTGAATTGTATGTGTGGAGTGTTATTTGAAAGGTGTGAAATAGAGTGTTTAGTCTCAGAATTAGTTTCTTACATAGACTATACTCATAAGACATGAACAAATATATGTTATCAGTACATATAGTACATAAACTCTATTGATTACGAAACCAGATTGACATATTAAATGATTGCAATTTATTGAACATATAATTACACCAACATTTTGGCGTCGTTGCTAGGGAGTTTGTTACACATTATTTTCGTCACCCCTGTGATCAATGATGATATGTGTATTGATTACTTCTCTATTCCCTAAAATCTATTGAAGAAATAAGACTTTCTCCTGGGAAATAGAATCATCTTTTCTTTATGGAAAACCCTACCAAAGAATACCGTCGCACCTTGCCAAATGTTAAGGGTGCGATGATCCCTGATCGTCGCATGCTGCACCATAGTGGAATGTGATGTTGTTACATGTTTCTTATGTTTAGGGTGCAACGATGCTCAAAAAAAGGAAAAAGGTGAAATTCTCAATTCATAGTAGTATTGTACAATAGATTCATAAACTACAACCAAAGGTACAAAATATGAATCTATTGTTCAGATTGAAAACATAGTACATAAAGCAAGAAGCGAAGCATTGGCAACCCAATCAGAAGGAAGAGCTGGAAAAGAGACAGAAGTAGTGGTAGAAGAGGATGAATCTGCCATTGGAGAAACACACAAGGTATTGGAATAGTTGGATATACCAACCAACCCAGTGGTTGAACCATCACTTAGTGTGGAGACATCACCAATAGCCTACGATGTGTTATTTGGAGATATGGCGAATGAAGAGGGAAATGAAAACAAAAAAATTGATGTTGGATTACAAAGAGGGAGGGGGGGGTGAATCAGTAATAGAGAAATTTAATCCTTTTTCACCATAAAATTAAAGTGTTATATCAATGTAGCATTATCATCCAATAGTTGCAAAGTAAATAAACAATGAACAAATGAGAAATCACACACATACACAATACACCAGTGTTTTGCGTGGAAACCCAAAGCAGGAGAAAACCACAGAATGTTTTTTCTTATATGTCTTTAAGAATTACATTCATTGGTAGAAACAACTTCCTTTGTTTTCCAGCTACAATTGGAAGGAGGCTTCAACCCCCTAGTTTCTCAAGCTACAACTTGAGGGAAGCTCCAACTCCCCAATTCTCTGGATACAAGTAGAAGGAGGCTAAAATCCCCTATGTTCTCCATCTACAACCGAAAGGTGGCTACAACAACCTAGCCTTGCCCCGTCCAACCTCCCATACATATAAGTAGAATGATGGAACCACTGTCACACTATCACTATGAGATATACTACTGTAAATGTGTGCTACACATGAAATTTGCACACCTAGGTACCTCGCCCTAAGTGTCGTATAAGTGTCGCATACACCTTGACACCATGGAATAACCTATCTCACAATCCCTAGTCAATGTGGAGGAGGGATATATTACATGAAGGAAAAAATACTAAGTACACATGAATTATTATTAATGTTCATGGAAAAGAAATTGATTAAGTGAGAGAATCAAGTGCACATGAATTATTATTAATATTCATGAAAAAGAAAGTAATTAAGTGTGAGAATCCACTTCACATTTGGTTTCCTATTTTTTATGGAAGGTGGAGGATCTCATCGATGGTTGAAATATTTCCTCCTTAAAATCCTTGAGAGATATTTCCTCCCCAAAATCCTTTAGAGATATTTTCTCCCTAAATATCTTAGAGATCCCTTTCTTAGTAGATCTGATGAGAGATCCTCTCCATGGTGGTTAAATTTCCAAATCCTATATAATGAGGGGTTTCCATGGAGAAGGGAGAATGGAGATTGAGAATTATACCAAACTTATTATCTCATGAGTGGTATGTCATTTGGAGCATCAACATTCTGTGTGTGGGCTATTTAAGCAAGGGTTTGGACAAGGGGAACTTGACGAAGCTGATGCACTCACATCTATGGTTGTAAGTTTTCTTCATTGTTGTTCTCATTAATATAATATGCTTGGTATGTTTCTTTCAAGTCTGTGTTTGATCTCACATGAATTTGTCTCTAATAGATAGATCTATTTCGAGCTAATCTCAGTAGAGTAGGAAGTTGTGTGTACTTTTGTTTGTCTACAGGGCTTATTGAGGAGTTTAAGATTGGAGCTCAACTTGGACTGTGCAGGGACAAACACCGGTAAAAAGGTACTTATTTTCTCCTTCTTCCTCACACATTAGTTTATATAGATCTAAAACGAAGTCAGTGTCCATGATAAGCATCTTCTGTCTTAAGAGTTAAGAGTCTAGCTCTCAAGAGGAGATCTACCTGTCCCCAGGGAGATTTTCCTACAATGGAAATTGGTGACTCCACTGGGGAAGGAATCCTATTGTCTTTCCTTGGTTTTTCCCTTCCCTTTTACCACCTTTCAGATCAATTTTTATGCATTTTGGGTGAATTTTTTGCAATTTTTTGGCTCTTTTTCTGAGCTTCTGGGAGGACCAACGCCCCCATGTAGGCCATATCAGAGCACTGGTATATCATAATCACTCCCCTATAGTTCTTCAGGGATCATTATAACACTTGTGTACCCTTTTGGGGGAGCGCTAGTCTCCTTCTTGGGGTTTTTCTACCTTTTTCTCATTAGTTTTTTGCAACTTGTTTTGTGGAAGTCTTTACCCAGTATTTGTGAATGGTTTGTGAAGTTATTTGGATTGGTTTTTGATGCTTATCACTCCCTCTTTTCTTGATTTGAGCTTGAAACCCTTTTCAGAAATGTGAAAATTGCTCTTTCTAGCTGCTCCTTTTGTCGGGACAATTTGGGTATTTTCTCTTTCTCCCTGTCTCTTTTTGGATTCTTCTCTGCATTTTATTATACTCCTTGGATGCTTGTTGGTTTTAGGATCCTTGATTGAGTTATTTTAGACCAATATTCTTCTTTTTTTCTTTCAGTTCTCACTACCTTGAGTGCGTGCTTTGTTTGTAGCCTTTTTCTTCGTGTCTTTTGCATCTGCATAGGACTCTTTCTCCTTATTGAAAGTAATGGAGCATTGAAGGTTTTGTGTTTAATTTATGTATACATCATAATAAAACAAAGAACATATATGAATTCTTGATTTTAGGTAGTGAAACCAGCTTGCATTTGAAGTAGCAGAATTGCATGTTTTCGAGCATTTTTGGGACATTGTGCATCTGAAATGATGAATGTTTTCTCCTTCTCGTAGCATAGATTTCATCAAAATGAAAAGATCACATCTTCATCTCTTTGCATAAATTTTGAGTCGGTCAAAACACCATATTGTCCATGCCATTTTCCTTTTGAGTAACAACATTCTTAAAAAACAACGCTTAACTAAAATTTATCAGACTTTTTACATCTTTGTTAGCAAACCTACATTAGTTTAAGGTGTAGGGATTTGGAATAGGCTAAAAGAATAAATTTCCAAAGATATAAAACAAACTTAGTATCTTGCGGTAGGGAGAGTGGAATCCAATTGTCATATAGGCTTTATTGGATCCCCCTCTCACACAAGGGTTACACATGAGGTTGCATTCGGGCGAATTACAGAGATTATCCCTCCGTGGTTCAACTGTTTGTAGTGTTCGGATCGTATATTGGGGGTCACTTGAAGGTATACCCACGATTATGTGTGGGAGCCTCTCAGGTTGATTTTGGACTTGTTATCCTGCCCATATGTTTAGATCGGACTGTCGACTGTACCCACCCAGGGACTCACTGCGAATTGGTGTCTATAGTTGCCATAATCTTTAGGTACTTACACAAGGTGATAGTGAAGGGAAGTCTCACTGTACCTGGAATAGACATTGGTCAAAATAACTCGGGCTCCTTGGAGGGTAAATCCATAATTACTGCATGGAAGCTTGCACCAAGGTGAAATTCCATTAAGCAGGTCACCATTGTAACTATTCCACCATATCCTGGCCCCTTCTCAACTTGATCACGCGACGTTAGATTTCATCACCAACTAGTACGATCATCGAGAGAAGTTTTGTTTTCTTGGTTGATTCCTAGATTTTATTATCTTATGATGTTTCTTTTTGTTAGTTGGCCCTAGATTTTCAGTGTGTTCTATTATTCTCCACAATTGAGCCTATAGATGATAAAGGTCTTCATCAATCACGTAGGATGTAAGGGCTGCCTCCGGAAGGCTATCAACCCTTACCTCCTAACCCTCCAAAAGAAAACTACCGTAGAGAGGTAGAAAATCAATCTGACGCTGGAAGTGTTATTGCTCCTCCGTTAGATAACTCATAAGGCGCTTTGGTTACGGTTGAAAATCCCACTACATCTGTGTTGGTAGCCCCTCTCGAACCACTTTTGGTTCGTTTAGACTCCCTTGGGAACATCATAGATGAAGAGGTCCCACGATTACCAGAGAGAACTTTTACCGAAACATATATGGGATCTACAGAACCAATCTTTGGTGATGAGTATAGGACTCATGTTCGTCCTAGCACCACAGTAGATACCAATCCCACACCTACTCATTCTATATGGAGGACTTCATCGGGATGCGATCTCTATGAACATTTTGAATCCTTTCGACAACCCTTTCATCCTCATGACCCTCCCAGTGAAACAAGACCATCCGGTCAAACCATGAATCACCCAGTCGATCGGGCTATTAACCCTACTGTTACACCAGCAATGGTCCATCCTAATGCTGGACTCATCACCTCTACTCATCTCCAAGGCACTTCAGTCCCTACCCCCATTTCTACAAGATTTTACTCTACAACTCCACATGTTCCACACGATCCTGCTAGGACATCTTCTCACCCGAGAATGCAGACCCATGCTGGCC
Organism: Picea engelmannii; assembly: GCA_009831015.1. Classification (NCBI taxonomy): domain Eukaryota; kingdom Viridiplantae; phylum Streptophyta; class Pinopsida; order Pinales; family Pinaceae; genus Picea; species Picea engelmannii. Next base: position 324,031 of record ML791592.1, read on the forward strand.
AAACACAATCAGCTGGAGGAAAACCACCATCTAATGAACCTTTCCCTCCTGTAGGACTACCTTTCCATGGTGGCTCTACCCCTCCCAAGGGAGAACCCCCTTTTCATGCTCCTCTTGTAGGGCACCCTCCATTTTCCAGTCATACCCTGGTCATTAATCCACCGCTGGCAGGGGTGAAACCTTCGTTTTCTGAAAACCCTCCACCATCTTGGGGAGTATCTTCAGGAGGAAATTTTATTCAACCCCACATTGGGGGGCACTCGTATAATAATCCACTAGGAGGAGTATCAAATTATGTTCCTTCCATAATGTCTTATGGACAACCTTATTTGGGCAGTATCCCAAACACCACCTGGAGTTCTATGGGACCACAGTCTTATCCTCCTCACGGGTTTAATGTGTATCCACCTCCAAGATCTACTCCTTACCATTCTCAAGGGAAAAATGTTTATCCTCCTCATGGGCAAACAAATCACCTAGCCTATAATTCTTAGAACCCACCAGGTTATGCAAATGTTTCTCATCCATCATCAAATCTTGCTTATCCTAGCCAGCAACAACTGTATGTAGGAGGACCTACTGGTTACAACTATCCACCTAACCCAGTTTATGGTCCTACTGGTGTTTCTATGCCGCACTAGTATCATCCGCAAATTAACTGACAACTACCTTTCCTTGCGACTCTGGATCTCCCAGAGTTGTCTCGGTTAACTAATGATCATATTTTTCATTCACCAGTTTGGCCAGTCATTCCAGCTAAACTTCCTTCTGATATTCCAAAATTTGACGAAAAATCTGGTGAAGATCCAAACAACCATGTGATGACTTTCCATTTGTGGTCTTCATCAAACTCCCTCATGGATGATTCTATATGTTTGCGTCTTTTCTAGTGAACACTTACCGGCTCGGCAACAAAGTGGTATATTGAACTACTACGTTCTTCTTTTCATAATTTCAATTCCCTTGCCATGTCTTTCCTCACACATTTTCAACTACCTATTCATTGCGAGATGGGTACTAAACTCTTGAACTCCCTTCGTCAAACTGACTCTATGCATATCTCTGACCATATTCATGAGTGGAGGTGACAATGAAGGATGATCAAGGCAATCATTCCTGATATATTATTGGCAGAATGATTTACTAAATCACTTTTACCCTCGATCGCTCGCGATGTCACTATGGGTGGCGTGGTCACAGAGGAACAAGCCATCGCTCGGGCTCAGTATTTAGATTTGGTTTATTCCCAATCTAGTACTTTGTATGATTTGCTTCCAAATGTTGCTCGAGCTAATACCGATCCATCTAAATCATCATCCTCATCTCATGTGGATGTTGTTATTGGTTCTGTCAAAAATCAAATTACTTCCCAATTGACCACACTCTCCTCTACCCGCCCCCAAACTCAGATCTCTGAGGTGAATGAAGTCCAATCTGCCCCTTCACAACAATCTTGAGGTAAGAAGAAGACAAAGAATAAATCAAAAAATAACAATGAACAACCAAAAGATCAAGCTCAAACACCTGCTACCGAAAAGAAAACACAATGGAAACTGAAATTCCTGTGTATCATTTGTGGTGACGATCACTACACTCGAGACTGTCCACTTCATAATGACATGGCCAAAATTTTCCAACGAAAGTCACAACCCGTTGTGCTTACTCAGCCTTTTCCTCAGCAACGTTCCATGGTTGCTCAAACCCCCTCTCCTAGGGGCAATTCTAGCCATCCTAATGATGAGGCCTCGTCAAGTGCACATATTTATATGTTTAATGGGATTAATTTGACCACTCGATCTAAGACATATGACACACCAGGTAACCCTGACAAAGGAAAAGACATTAACTGTACTGGTACTTTATCGAATCCATCACCATCCTCCATTAGTCTTCCATTGGTTAATCCTCCATCTGTACCACTTCAGAATGAGAAACTCGTGTTCGAATCTATCTTACTCCCTCCCAAGAGCACTATACGTAAAGCTACCTTTAATCCTAGTTCATGTGCCACCCAGAACTACAACATTGTTGAAGATTTGGCCCAAGAACTGTGTGCTATGTCTGCGTTAGAAGTTCTACAGCACTGTCCCAATCAACGTAGAACGCTTTTGGCCACTATTGGCGCTGTTGATCCTAAGTCATCCAACCATATCATGTTTAACCTGGACAATTATGCATCTTGACTCTCTCACCAACTTGCTTTCCAAGTTGATGTTGTTGTTCATAATCAACAAATCCATCGAACTATTCTGGATGAGGGAGCCTCAACTTGTGTCATGTCTTTAGTGTGTTGGAAAGGTTTAAAATCACCCACACTTAACAAATCCCCAATGATGTTACGCACCTTCGATGGGCGAGTTTTTCATCCCCATGGGCTTTTACAGTCCCTACCCATCCAATTGGGTGGAAAAACTGTTACTATTGATGTCGAGGTGGTCGATGCTCCCCTCGATTACAACTTGTTACTTGGAAGAAGTTGGCTTTATGCTATGACTATCGTTGCCTCATCAATCTTTCGATGTGTCCAATTTCCTCATCAGGGGAAAATTGTCACTATGGATCAATTGGATTTCTTCACGACCGATGCTCGTGCTCCCGCTACCAACAATATTCCTTTCTTGGGAGACCACAAGATCACATATGAAAGCATTGGTGTTGGCTTACTAAAATATTCTAGCCTCATGGGTACCTTCCCTACACCACTTCCACCGACTACACATCATATTGCCGCCATCGATATGATTTCGACCATGGCTTATCAATATTTGGAATCATCTAACCCTTGGATTGTACCTTGTCTATTGGAATTCGATGAACTAGGTGACACCGTGCCACTTAGTCCAGCCGAAACATCATACGTTTCTATCCAATCCACTTCTCCCTCGTCAGATGATCAACATCTATTGGCACCTGACGTTTCCTCGATGTAATCATAGTTGAGTTCCTTGCCATCTAAGATCGATTATATTTCCCTAACTTTTCCCTCAGATGAATCTATCATGGAAATGTTTCTCATTGACAAGCTACCTTGGGATGACAACCATCATCGATCCCCTTTTCTTCCCCCTCGTGAAGAAATTCAGGAAGATATACATTATATCTCCCCTCCTAATGTCGATTTTCTATCGTCTCCCATGCATTTGACTTCCAATGATTTGGATCTGGTAGTTGACATGGTGATTTCTTCGATAGGGCTATTGGAGCATGATCTCCTTACCCCTGTCACAGCCCTCGACATGTGTTCCTTCTAGAGTTATTATCTTCCATCTAGAGAAGATCTCTTGGAAGCCATGACTGAGTTTTGTCCCTTGACATGGTATCCTTCCAGAGCGTTATTCTCTTGGAAGACATGATCAAGCAGAGTCTACGAGCATAGTTTACTTCTCTGTAGCAAGCTCGTTAAAAAATGAAACAGAGGCTATGAGCATAGTTTCTCTTCTTTGTGGCAAGCTCGTTAAAAAATGAAACAGAGACCATGAGCATATTTTTTCCTCTCTGTAGCAAGCTTGTTAAAAAATGAAACAACAATCTGGGGATCGAACCTGGAACCCTGACCATAGTTCTTTTCTTGTGTCAAGCTCATTAAAAAATGAAACAGTCACCTCTCTTGAACCTTCTTTTCATCCACCCTTCTCCTTTTTCTCATCTACTAGAGAAATTGGTGACAACCTCAAAGTCAATGAATGAATTGAAGCTTGGAGGGCATGTCCCCAGCCTTTGATGATCATTTTGGAGTTAAGCCACTAGATTTTCAGGCTGGGGGCATACTGAGCTTAGTCTTTGTTCTTTCTCCTGCTCGTAAATACATGAGAATGCATCCGGGTAAAATTTTATCTCTTTTTCGGACCTGTATCGATACACAAAAAAGGAACCCCCTGGAGTCTCCTTTAAGCTCTTTTCAGACTCTCTAAACATGAAAATATTTTCGAGTGATCTTGCTTTCCCTTTCCACTCTTTAAAGGTTTGAAAGGGCATCTTTCGAGTGATAATTTATCTCTTTTTCGGCCTCGCGAGACTAACATTATGAAAAAGGACAACATTGGAGTCATCTTTAAGTTCTTTTCAGACTCTCTAAACATAAAAAGATTGCCGAGCGAACTTGTTCTCTTCACGCTCATTAAAGCATTTGAATAAAATGTCTATTGAGCGATAGTTTATCTCTTTTTCGGTCTCATCAGACTACTTTACGAAAAAGGATCTGAGAGAGTTCTCTTTTAAGTGTTTTTCCAGACTCTATAATCATGAAAAAACTTCGATTTTTGCTATCTTTGGACTCGTTAAACAAACATCGACATGCCCATATGGGACCGAACCCTTACTTCTTCCAGTTCGTTAAACAAAGGAAAAGGAACTTACCAAAGGTGAGTTATATCGAGTATGTGTTACCCTCCACGAGCTCTTTAAATTAAAAATAGGTACTCCTCTATCTGGATGGGGGAAAAAATTGAAAGAAACAAGCCAAGCAGTTTTTGAGAACATTACCAAGTAACTCTTAGAGTCTCCCTTGAACACGGCACTTTGTCTTTGCGCACATCTTAATCCACTGAACCTCTGCACTAAGCCAATCCTTTGAGTTTCTTTTACTCCTTTGGGTCACCCGATGAAAGTCACTGCATCCATTGCATCATCGTGTTTTGGTCCATGTCATGTTTCTACTGTTGTACCTCAGTGTTCAAGGGAAGTATCCACCTCGAGAGTCAGCCATCCCAAATATCTTGTTTCAATACTCGTGTCAGTCTATGTTCATTTGATCTACTATTTAAATCTCTGTGTTTGTTTCGTGTCATTGATGGGGGATACATCAAGGCCCTCCTTCGACGAGTCTATTCCTGTCGATTTCAACACATTATCCAGGAACTAGACTTAGAAACCAGTTAGTACTTTGGGACCTGCATGCCTCAATGGCAGGCCTCCTCATGTTCGACAGTGGGTTTACATCATTGACCTCTGAATGGATGATTCCATAGATGTTCGACTTCAGCTCATCCATTCACATTCGTTGGAATGTACTAGAGTACCTTGGGAATCATTGACATCAATGGTGATCTCCTTCGTGCTTGTTAACGGTTTACATCATTGACCGGTAATCAAGTGGTTTCTGCCATGTTCGACATCAGGACATCTATTCACATGGTTAGATTCATACTACATCGGGATTGGTAAGAAGACCTTGGGTTGAGTGATCACTCTCTTATGTATACTTTTCCCAGGTTGTGAAGGAGTTCTTTTGAACTATGACACATATACTGCCACATAGATCCACTTTGTATTGGTCGTGGCTATATCTTGTCATCTCGTAGATCCACTGTGTATTCTTCATGGCTATGATCAGTTCAGATCATAGGAGTATAGATCCACACTGTATCCTCAATGGCTATACCTTTTATCAATATAATTATGGATCCATAGTGTATTTTATCGCGGCCATATCTTGCAAGTCTTTATCACCCAAGCATAGGTATGCCTACCTTGGGTTTGAAACATGTCATAATATTTGTTGGATGTTTTTTTGCAGCTTCTACCAGGTTCTCTGCATCTATACCCTTGCTTTAAAGATTTGTAAAGTGTTTCGGCCATCATTCTCTCTTCTGATCTCACACTTTAGGGGGCATTTTGTTACACATGAAATTTGCACACCTAGGTACCTCGCCCTAAGTGTCGTAAAGTGTCATATAAGTGTTGCATACACCTTGACACCATGGAATAACCTATGTCACAATCCCTAGTCAATGTGGAGGAGGGATATATTACATGAAGGAAAAAATACTAAGTACACATGGATTATTATTAATATTCATGGAAAAGAAATTGATTAAGTGAGAGAATCAAGTGCACATGAATTATTATTAATATTCATGAAAAAGAAAGTAATTAAGTGTGATAATCCACCTTACATTTGGTTTCCTGTTTTTTAGGGAAGGTGGAGGATCTCAAGGATGGTTGAAATATTTCCTCCTTAAAATCCTTGAGAGATATTTCCTCCCCAAAATCCTTAAGAGATATTTTCTCCCTAAATATCTTAGAGATCCCTTTCTTAGTGGATCTGTTAAGAGATCCTCTCCATGGTGGTTAAATTTCCAAATCCTATATAATGAGGGGTTTCCATGGAGAAGGGGGAATGGAGATTGGGAATTATACCAAACTTATGATCTCATGATTGGTATGTCATTTGGAGCATCAGCATTATGTGTGTGGACTGTTTAACCAAGGGTCTGGACAAGGGGAACTCGATGAAGCTGTTGCACTCACATCTATGGTTGTAAGTTTTCTTCATTGTTGTTCTCATTAATATAATATGCTTGGCCTGTTTATTGCAAGTCTATGTTTGATCTCACATGAATTTGTCTCTAATAGATAGATTTATTTCAAGCTAATCTCAGTAGAGTAGGAAGTTGTTTGTACTTTTGTTTGTCTACAGGGATTATCGAGGAGTTTAAGATTGGAGATCAACTTGGACTGTGTAGGGACAAACACCGGTAAAAAGGTACTTCTTTTCTCCTTCCTCCTCACACATTAGTTTATCTAGATCTAAAAGGAATTCAGTGTCCATGATGTACCTTTCAACCTGCACCAAACAACATGTATCAATAACCTAAACCATGCATCAATGTGTACCTCAACCTATAATCGACCTGTACCATAAAAAAGTGCCTCAACCATGCACCAACATGTACTTCAACCTGTACCATGAAAAAGTGCATCAACCATGCACCAAACCTGTACGAATAACATGTCACAACAACCTTTCCAAACAACATATCACAACAACCTATCTCATCAATCTTATCAACCAAATCAGATATACTCACCAATATCAATCACCAGGACAACTCTCAAATATGTGCATCAACCAAGCATAACACAACAACTCAAAATCATCACCAAGATCAATATGTGCTTCTAATAATATACCAATACAAGTATTCTACATCATCCATAAACCATGTGTTAATAATACTACTAATAAGTGTGTCCAACCATGTACCAAGTATGTACCAATCATGTATCAACTACTCATCAACTATGACTCATCAATATGTACCAACATCGTCAACTATACTCCTCATGTATGTGCCAACTCATCAACTACTTGTCTCAACCATGTACCCAACATGTACCTCAACCAAAATCCCTCATCAATTTCATCATCCAAATATGATTTGCAACTCTCTAATAGACATGGTTTATATGATCACATACCTGCAAACCTTCCTTAACATTAACAACGAGAGACTATCATTTTGATCAAACTTTACTTTAGTCTCACATGACTAGTTTTGGATTAGTCAACAACCCTAACTTGAAATAATCATAACTATGTACCTGTAATGAATGAAGATCTGAAAATAGTACACAATGTTATTAAGTGTGGTTTATGCAATTCCTCTAGGTTTCACTTCTTGGAACCTCTCATAAAATGATTTATAGCAAAAATGGCATACCTTGTTGAATTTTGGCTTATTCTAGAGAGCAAACTTGTAAAGTGTGCCTTGCACGGAATATTCGTTGTATGGATCTAAAAATTGTACAAAGAATACTATAGAATCTACTCTAACTGGAAAATTTAGTCTTGCTAAAATTGGATCTGTTATGAATAAGTTATGATGTTTTTACCTGAAACACTTGTTTTAAACTAGTTTCAGGACTAGCCACAAACCCTATTTTCCACGGAGTGTAACTCCAAAACTACAACAACCCACAAGATGAAATTTGTACCACCGCTACTTGGATATCTTTCTTCAATGTCCTCCCAATTTCATGGTCTGAATCATTCTAGGAAAAAGGTTGTTGCGAAAACAGTGAGATGACCTATAATTAACATACCTTAGAAAGCATCATCAAAAGAATTTATCCTCCCTTGAATTTAGGCCTTCTTTACGTCACCTTCCCTCTGAAATTCGGATTTTATATCCTTTAGTTACCTCAGTCACTTGTAGATATTCAATATTCTCAAGTGTGATTAAAATGAGAGAGCCTTGCCTCTTATTTATTCTTTCATGTAGCTTCCTCAAGGGGTTACATTTTAACCATCTTAACCCACTTTCCTTATTTTAGGGTTAACCCGCTTCTAACCACTTGTCAACTTAGTAATTTATCCATTAACTTTATTATTTAAATAATTTATTTTGTATTCACTTTGACTTATAGTACACTCATCACTTCACTTTATTATTTACCTTCTAAAATCTCTTAAACCACTTTGACTACTTTGACCTTTTGGGACTTCTAGATGGCTCATGAGGGTTCTCCAACTTCACATGGCCATAACTCTCTAACCGTGAGGAGTTATGTGATGTTCCACATACCACTAGAAATGGCATGAAATGTACTATCCTTATAGAATATTATTACCTGAAAATATATCAAAACACATACCATTATCCATCAAACAAACTTGGGTCCATTACCCAAACCTTTCTCCAACTTCACATGGCCATAACTCTCTAACCGTGAGGAGTTATGTGACGTTCCACATACCAGTGGAAATGGAATGAAATGTACTATCCATATGGAATAGTCTTACATAAAAATATATCAAAACTCATGCCATTTCCATCAAACAAACTTGGTTCCATTACCCAAACCATTGTGCTATCGGAATTCACTACTGAACTTTCTCCAAGGGTTGACATCAATCACTAAGGGTTGACATAAATATATAATATCACTCTCCAATGGTTGACATCAATGAAAACCAACAAACCATACCAACTCTCCATCAAACTAAGCCATCTGTCTGACAACAGAGACATTTGGATTCCCAATATTAGACATTATTAGAGATGTTTCTATGAAGAATATTTCATTGTCATCACTACCTCAATTCCATGGTATGTCAACAGAATTTCTGAATTCATTTTTGTTTGAATTTGATATACTATGTAGGAGTTATAATTACACTGATAGTGCAAAAAAACTAAAACTCTTTCCAACCACACTCAAAGACTTAACATTAAGGTGGTTTATGAGACTAGGAGAACACATTATCTTATCTTGGGATGGCATGAAGGAGACCTTCCTCCCGAAATATGAGGACTACTACAGACCTAGGGATGCTAGGAATGACATATTTAAAATGAAACAGTCTGAGGAGGAAAGTTTGGAAGATTACCTATAAAGGTTTCTATATAACTATCAAAAGACGAAACAATTTTCCTTAGACACAGCCACGGTTAGGACCATATTCCTAAAGGGTATAAGGGATGACTGTATCGAGGTACTAAACCTCATGAGTTTTGGAGATCTATGTCATAGCTCTTTCACAAATAGAGCAGAGTATTGTAAAAGGTACTCTCGTAGCCAAGCCAAAACAGGAAAAAGTGTAAGGGATCTTATAGGAAAACCTACCAAACCTACTCCAGGAGGTGTTACAAGGATACAATTAGGGAATCTACTTGAAAATTTCAAAAAAAACATCCTAAATACAATCAGTATCCAGTTAAACACCATGAAAATAAAAAAGAAACAAGAAGAATAAAATTCTACTTTAGCAATTTTATGTCCTCGGTGAAGGAAGAAGCACCTTGAAAAAGAATGTCCTATTAATTTTATCGAAATATGTGTCCTTTGTGCAGAATATCACCCTACCAATGAGTTCCCTTCTTTACTTGGAATAAAATCCATTTTCAAGGGAGGGGGATAACCTCAGGAAACATCATATCCCCCCAAAAGAGCAGGAGACAACAAAATCCTAACATGTTTTATGACCCTACCACACAATACCTACAACAATAATGGATTCCTCCAATGCCTTATTCTCAATGGACACATCACAAACCACAAGTCCAACCTTGGAAACAAGGATGGAGAAGCCCTACATATGGGAATGTTCCTTTTCAACCACCAATTCTTCTTACTTACCAACAATATCCTTCAAATATATCTCAGTTGTTACCAAGATTTAATCCACCTTCTTTACTTCCACATTCCCAACTGCAACCACAACTCACCTTTCCTTTGAACCCAAATCAACAGCAACAAATGAAAGATGCACCTAATCCAAATCCCCCTCATCCTACTCCTATTCTTGTACAACCCATCCCTAATCCAAACAATAGACCTATTCAACCTGTACATAACCTTGAAGTGAAAACTTTCCCAACTTATGTAATAACTCCTACTTCACTAAATGAAATTCAATTGAGATCTGGGAAAGTCTTGAATAAACTGAATTCTACAGTGGTTATTAGAGAAGAAGAACATATAGATGACCAACCCAATGCAGAAGAAGACATCCCTGTACAAGATGAAATTCCCCCTCACACTCCTAAACCATCATAAATACCTTAGGAAGCTAATCCTCCACTTTATCCAGAAAGGCTACTTGTGAAGAAACCTGAGGTACCTCTAGGACATGAATTAGAGGTTGAACTAAGGAGTGTATGTGTAAATATTCCCCTACTCCAAGCCATTAAAGATATTCCAATCTATGCTAAAATTACAAGGGATTTTTGCATCAAAAATCTTGGAAGGAAGAGAAAGGAACCTCCTGTCATAAAAGTGGTTGGACAATTATCAGAATTTATATCAGAAATGCCATCCAAATATAATGATCTAGGAAACTTAGTGGTGACTATAGAAATTAATGGTATTTCTTTGTCAAATACCCTTATAGATATAGGAGAAGAAATAAATTTTATGATTTTTGACACTATGCATACGCTACAACTAAATCATTTAAGGCCAACACATACCTTGTTGGAATTGGCAGACAAATCAATCATCATCCCAGCAAAAAGCCTATATGATGTAACGATTACCTTAGCATCCTGGGAGTATACTATGGACTTCTTTGTAATTCATTCAAAATCCTTAAAACCTAGGAATCAAGTTGTTCTTGGTTGACCTTGGTTGGCCACTGTTGATGCATTTATTGGTTGTTGGTATGGGGAGATAACAATTTCTAATGGAACCCACAGTCAAAAACGTGTTCTCTTTCCTCCTGCCCAACCAACCACTGAAGTTCGAGTATGGATGGAGAATACCTATGGGGAAGAGAACTATTCTTAGCTCATGTTAACACTTGAGAAAGAAAAGGGATTTCGAGAATAAATTGAAGAACATATTTTAAGCCTATTTTTAACCAATGCAAAATGCACTGAGTATCCTCAATCTTTCCCAGAATTCACACATATTTTCAACCCTAAGTTCTAGGAGGTTTGGAATCCCTCCACTTATACATTACTTAATATATCATAAATAAGTGAATAAGAGAAGCCAAATGTCCAGACTATTGTAATCAGTCCTGGGAAATCCCTGTGTATAAATTATGGCCTGGAATCAGATCAACAACAAAAATTGATCTGAATGATCGAAGGACATTCTGGAGTTTTTGCATGGTATTACTCCGATATGAAAGGATTCACCTTGATACATGTATACACCACATTTACACCAATGATCAAATCAGACCCGTTAGGAAGCCCCAAAGAAGAATGAACCCAGCCTTAAAATACATAGTGAAATAAGAGCTCCAAAAACTCTTGCATGTCAATTTCATTTACCCTATTTCAGATAGCAAATGGGTGTCTTCATTAGTCATTGTCCCCAAAAAAAATGGAAAGTGGAGAATTTTTTTGGACTTCAAGGAGTTGAACAAGGCTACCTATAGAGATTATTTTCCCTTGCCTTTCATAGACCACGTCTTGAACACCTTGTCTGGGAAGAGGTACTTTTCTTTCCTAGATGGGTTTAGTGGGTAAAATCATATCCAAATTGCCCCCGAAGATCAGGAGAAAACCACATTCACTTTCCCATGGGGTTCTTATGCTTATATGGTTCTTCCCTTTGGGTTGTGTAATGCCCCTACCACATTTCATAGGGTTGTCCTAGCCATTTTTTCTAATTTAACCCATGACTATGTAGAAGTCTATATGGATGACTTCGCAGTATATGGGGATGCTTTTCAACAAGCAGTGGGCAATTTGGAGAAAGTATTGATCAGGTGTAAAGAGAATAATCTCTCCCTCAGCCATGAAAAATATAGAATGATGCTCACTGACGGGATTGTCTTGGGTCATCATTTTTTCAATACTGGCATACGGGTAGATCCTACTAAAATTGACATTATTTCTCAAATAAGAATCCCTAGCTCACAAAAATAAGTTAGAATATTCTTGTGGCATGCTAGATATTACAGGATATGTTTTCAAAATTTCAAAATTGTGGTTTCCCCACTGTTCAAATTATTAACAAACGAGGATGAATTCCATTGGGATGAGCAATGTCAAATTTCTTTTGAAATTTTAAAGAATTTTTTTTCCAGTGCCCCTGTGTTAAGAAGACCAAATTGGTCTCTTCCATTTCATATCTGCATTGATGCCTCAAATATCACTTTGGGAGTCATTCTAGGACAAAGAGAAAACCAAATCCCTTATGTTATCTACTTTGTTAGAAAAAATATCTCCTCTATTGAAGTGAATTACACCATCACTGAAAAGGAATTCTTATCAGTGATTCATGTGATTAATAAATTCAAACGCTACATAACAAGGTATGACGTTTTTTTACACACAGACCATTCAGCTATTATATTTTTAGTGAATAATCCTATGACAAATGCTAGAATTACTATATGGTTGCTATTATTGCAAGAATTCAATATTACTATCATTGACAAACCTGGCAAAGATAACCTTGTTGTTGATTTCCTATATAGACTCATTCATACAGGTGATAATGCCCCAGTGGATGACAATTTTCTAGATGAAAGTTTGTTTGTTATTTCTACTTACATTCCTTGGTATGCAGATGTGGCAAACTATCTTGTAACAGGGAAATTACCTCATAATTTGCCCCTTCGATAAAAACATTGGATTATTCAGTTGAGTGAAAAGTATATGTGGCATGATGATTTTCTATACCATACAGGACCTGATTTGGTGATTAGAAGATGTGTATGGGAGGATGAGATGTATGATATCTTCAAAGACTTCCATGATGGCCCATGTGGAGGCCATTTTGCTGATAAGAGGACAACATACAAAATACTATAGACAGACTACTATTGGCCAACCATTTTCAGGGATGAAAATAAATATGTGGCCAGTTGTGATGATTGTCAGAGGATGGGAAAACCAACTGCAACTAATGAGATGCCTCTCTAAGATCAAGTAGTAATTGAACCATTTGAGAAATGGGCTTTGGAATTTGTAGGCCCTGTCAACCCCATGTCTAGAAAAAGAAGGTATATATTGGTCTGTATAGATTATGTGACTAAATGGGTAGAGGATAAAGTTTTGTACTCTACAAATGAACAATTTGTTGTTGATTTTCTACTCGAATACATCTTTACTCGTTTTGGTGTGCCTTGAGAAATAGTGACAGACCAAGGAACCCAATTTACCTCCAATCTGGTCAAAGCTATTACTAAACAATATCAAATTAAACATAGGAAATCCTTACCTTATCACCCCCAAGCAAACAAATAAGTGGAATCAACCAACAGAGTGATAGAGGCTATACTTACCAAGACAGTTTAGTTACACCATAAAGATTGGGTGGATTGGTTTCTTGAAGACTTATGGGCCTATAGAGAAAATTGGAGAAACACCACATGCCATACACCTTATGAATTAGTGTATGGGAAGTAGGTGTTTCTTCCCATAGAATTTCAAATAAAAAAATTTAGGACTGCTATGCAATTGGGAATGGATTTGGATGAAGCCCAAAAACAAAGGATACTGCAACTAAATGAACTTGATGAAATCAAACAAGATGCTCTGAAGAGGACTACACTTATTCAAGAACAAAGGACCAAATGGCATGACAAGTATATCAAGAAGAAATATTTTCAGTCTGGTGATTGGGCCCTTCTATATGAAAGTAGGTTCAAGAGTTTTAAAGGTAAATTTTCCACTCGATGGTTGGGACCTTATGAAGTAGACACAGTTTATGACAATGGTTCAGTAAAAATAAAGATTATTGATGAAGATTAGACCTCCTTTGTTGTGAATGGGCATCGATTAAAAGTGTATCATAAACCTCTATCTAAAGAGGATTTTATCAAACAAGATATTCATAATTTTGAAATGAAATTGGTAAGCAAGAGGGGTTCCCCTCATGTTGAACCACCACTGTAATTTTTCGTTGTGTGATTTGGTTTAATTTTGTACATACATGTATATATAGGTGTGTGTTAGATAGTGATTATTTTTTGGTGTTATTAACAAAGGCATAAGTTGATTATGTTCTCATGTAGATAAGAAATAAAGAGAACATTTTGCAGAGGTGAGTTTATTCATTTACCCAACCATGGTAGATTACTCATGGGAAAGGATCCAAAAGGATTTTTCTTTAAGTTTTTCAGACTTATAAAAATTGAAAACATCGACGAGCACTAACTAACCTGGGCTCAAGAAAAATCAATAGGACAATATAAGGAGTTTTCTTTAAGTTTTTCAGACTCCTAAAAATTGAAAACACTGACGAGCACTAACTGAACTGGGCTCGAGAAAATTCCACAAGATAGTATAAGGAGTTTTCTTTAATTTTTCCAGACTCCTAAAAATTGAAAATATCAGCAAGCATTAACTAATATAGGCTCGAGAAAAATCCACAGGACAATAGTAGTTAGGATCTTGTTTTCAATAAAATGGGAGTGGAAACGAAAACAATGGTTTTTCTAGTTCCAAAAAGAGGAGGTTTTGCACTTCTAAAGGAGGATGTCTAGTTGTAGTTGCCTTCTTTTTACAGAGCTTGGAGCCCAATCATTGGATCTTTTACCTTATTTTATGATACTTCCACTGCATTTTCAAAATTTCATTCCAAATTTCTGCTTCAACTTCAGCTAGACCCATAGAACATGTTTAAACACAAAGAACAAACCTACAGGATTCTAGGTACTTTGCCAAAGTTCACCCAGTACCAAAAAAGCCTCTTTTTATTCATCTGGTACTAAACTAATTCTCTGTGCTAATCCAATACTGAAAAGTCTTTACATTCATCCAGTACTAAACCAATTCTCTATGTTGATCTGATACTGACAAATCTCTCTGCATCGGTTTGGTACTGAAATAAATCCTCTATACTGGTCTGGTACTAAAATGATAGTGTTGTCATGATCTAGTACTGAATTTGTGCTCTGATATTGACGAGGCAATTCTAGTAACATTTCTCTACATTTGATATAGCTTCAATGGTTTGAATGCCTTCCAAGGTAATATAGAGGTATGGACACAATGTTTATTCCTTTCTATTAAAAATCACATGAAGTTTGCATTTTACATATGGTTACCCTCATATTCTTTTGTTATTTTGAATCACTAAACCTCCATATCATTATTTTCCGAAGTTCTTCTTGATTCCCCTAGTTTCAAAATCAATGATAATGTACATGACTCTCTTCATAAGGTGATCATCCATTTTGGCATATCTTGTCAAAAATTATCGTTTGTATGATGAAAAAAATATGATTATACCACTTCCTATGAACTCATGTTGTTTAAACTTATGACATTGAATAATACCTAATGATGATTTCTGGTCACATCACCCACAATCATCGTAATCATTGCGGAAACTGGTAAGAAAGGGATGTGACTCTACTTGTGGGTATGATCATCACCTTATCCGTGAACACGATATCGAGCCATTATTTATGAATTCTTCCTTACCTCGCTATCATTTCAAAGAATTGACTGTTTTCCTCTCGATTTCATTATATACACTCTTTTGGATGGCTTCGACATCTAGATGAGCATTAATTAACCATTTTTCTATTATACACCACTTGATCCTCTCCTACTATCTCGTTACTCTGGCTACATCACCTTGTTCTCGTAGTGTTACATCCAGTACCAAACCCCCACCTAAGTTCCATTTCTTATACTTTTTTTAAATCTCATGTTTAAGTTGTCATGGGGGTTGACATGCACGAACTAGTGTTTCATATCTATAGAGAAACGAAGGAGTATCAATCTTGCAAAGAAAAATTTGAAAAGGTTGGTTGGGTTCCCTTCTTTGAAAAATTTAGAGGACATCACGATGGGGTATCTTGTGCCTTTGTCTAGAGTTATGATGGAGAGAGCATCAAGTTGGGGGACCTAAAACTAACAATTACTGAAGCTACCATATATGAGGTGATCGAGTTACCTTCCACTGGAGAGAAGTATTTCAAAGGCATCATCGTGGACAGAGTCATCTATCAAAAATTCTTGAATGGTATATCCAGAGGCTGGATCAAAGAGGAATATTGTACAATGCTTGTCTTCTTGCTGAAATTTTTAAATTGTGAAGGGAGCTATGTAGTAACCTTTCTTTATCATTTAAGGCTTTTATTGCATTTTGAAAGAGGCCCATACATAGACTTTCCTCATTTCCTGCGGATGAGTATAAGCAAGATGGTGAGGGGTGTTAAGTATACATCCAAGAAACTCGAAACCAGTCTTTATCACTATGGGCTAATGAAACTCTTGGTTGTCCATGAATTGAGAAAACAAGACAGTAGTTGGAAGAAATTTCTAACATAAAACTTTGCTCATGAGACTTATAATTCTGTAGAATGGAGTGTAACATGGGAACATAGTAAAGGGTCAGATGGGAAGAAGGGAGATAATAGAAAGAAAGGACATAAATTTAGTAAAACAATCGATCTTTTTGACCCTAGATCACCACAATCTTTAAGTAAATTGAACAAAGGGAAGGCAACAGTTTTAGAAGAACAACATGCACCTGTGGTGGCACAATCATCCAATATCAGGAACACTCAACCAGACCTATCCACGAAAATTAAAACTCAAATCAATATGAAAAGGAGGAAGAAACAAAGTTATGGGAATGAAACTTGGAAATTTGCAGACACTGTCCCCAAGGTAATTGTTGAAGTATCTCATGAGAAGGCTAGGGAAATTACAAAAAGTATTCCAGAAGGAGTTCTTGAAAAACCTCAGGAACAGGTTTGGGAAATTGCAGAGAATACTCCAGAAGTGATTGTTAAAATGCCTAAAGAAAAAGGAGTAGAAGCATAAAGACTCTCGAATTGAGGTTCAAACGCAAGAAGAAATGCAGAGACAATGAAGGTAGTACTATAGCACAATCCTCTAGCAGGAAGACCAGAAGTACACTAGAGGAACAAGTACCAACTCCTACATCCAAGCCCTATGGTAGAAATACCATGAGTACACCAAAGGAGAAAGTTCCAGCCCCTACATCCAAGCCCTCTGGTAGAAATACAAGGAGTGAAAAAATAGAACAAATGCCAATCTCCCCACCTAATCCCTCTAGAGAAAAAGTGAAGAAGGCATAGGATAAGCAAATTTCAGTACCCAGTTCTGAGCCTAAAACGAAGAGGAGGATATTGTTTAAAGAGGAAATTCTTGTTCCTATGAGCACACCCGAGGAAGTCCCAGGTCTAGGATGAAGAACCACTCAGAGTATGGTTAAGCAGGGGATAATTCTTCATGTCCCTTATTTTTCGGAAGATCCAGTGGACATTCCAACTTCACTAGAGCAAGATGAAATTTATGTAGAAATTATTAGTGAAGTAGAGGAATTAGTGACAGAAACACTAAAGGACTTAAGAAGAGAAGTTAAAGCCAGGGAAGAGATAATAGAGAAAGAAGTACATGAACCAGTCATCTCTCTGACCAAACATCATTTGGAATTAAAATTTAAAAATATTACAAAACAGAATGCAGGGTTGAAGCAAGAAATAGAGGAGTATAAAGTGTTGGATAGGCATATCAAGGAAGAGAACGCACAACTAAAGGAGAATAACTACAGACTATAGGGAGAGCATGATGAGGTCTCTGCCAAGATGAACAAAGTTGTGCGCCTAGTACAATATACATGAGTCATTAAGAGGTAGATCAAGGATGAGGCTTCAAGGATGGATATCTTACAACCAGGTAGCTAATGTTCAAGAAAGGTAGAGGATCAACACTAGTTTTGAAATTTTGAAGACTAATTCAGCAATTTTGCATGAGGGAATGCAATGACTTAGGCATGGGGGAAATGTTGAGTTTCCTTTTTTTCACCTCCAATTTCCTTATCTTTCCCATATCCTAACCAATTTTTCCTAATACTGATGCACATTCTTCCTAGTTTCCTCATCAGACATGCCCTTTAAGAAATTATTGCGTACCCATGAGGCAACTGATTTTTAATCATAATTTATGGTGGTTTATTAATAATTAGGACTGAATATTTGATGTTCAAAGAACTTTCTAATTACTTTGGATGGTTCAAGCAAACTTCATGCTAGCAGTTATTGTTGTTGATATCATTCAGTACTCTTTGTTGAGATCATTCGGTACTCATTTCTAAGGTCATCTGGTACTCGTTGTTGAGGTCATCCAGTACCCGTTGTTGAGATCGTCTGGTACCTGTTTGTTACGCTCATCTAGTACCGAATTGTATTCCTGTGTGCATCCAGTACTAATTGTTACGCTCATGCAGTATCGACATGTATGGATGTGTGCATCCCGTACCGATTGTTACGCTCGTCCAGTACCAATTTATGTCGTTGTGTGCATCTGGTACCTGTTCCAAATTCCCAGTCTTGGTTTTTGGAACGATATTGTTCTCAATGAGTTCAAGGAATTTTTTTGGTTCAAACATTATTTGTTCATTGGAGGTCACGACACATTTCATCACTCATGCACTTCGTGTCATGAGGATGAAATCGTTTCCTTAAGAATCGATGTATCATCCAATTGTAATAATTATACAAATATTTGATGTTATCCTTAGACTTGGATTGTAACAGTTTCTTCACTTTAAAAGAGAGATCCTTGTAGATGATAGGATATAGAGAAATGAAGTAAAGCACAATTATGTTGTAAGTTTGGTTCTGAAACAACTGTGGATTGTATCTCCATTTTTATGAAGCAATGATATAATTTATGTTTATAGATTATATGTTTGTGTTTACACCTTCCCTACTATAAGTTCTCTTAAAAGCTACGTTGTTGGTACGGCAAGGGCCCACTGACCCAACTACGGTAAATCTCTTTGTAATTAATTGTGAATATGATTATGATTTTTTTTTTGTGTGTGAACAGAGTACTTTCATTTTTTTATTACAACATTTAATTCCTTCTCTGGTATGTTTCAGTGATGCATTTGGTAGCAGGTCCTCTGGATGTACACTAATTTTGAATAAGAGAGAGTTGTGTATATGAGATATCTAAGTAATGGTTTGACATATTTGTGTGAGTATGAGAGGAAAATGATTCACTTTAAGTTCTTTAATGTTTTTTCTAGACAAATGCTATAGTGTTGTTTTCATTCTACATATCTAAGAATGGGTTGGATCTCCATCTTTCACTGTACATGAGCCTGTAATGGAGCATCCTACCATACGTGGATTTCTTTCCTGGAATTGATTAGGTTACACTTTGCATACACAAGTACTATTAAGACCTCCATCTCTCACCATACACACACTTATAATGGAGTGTTTTTACCTTGCCTGGTAGTTCTTTTAAGCTCAGTTAAGTTTCCATAATTTTAATGATTGCTTATGTGGTTGTTCCAGGAGATAGAATCATAGCTCATCTCTATCTTTCATAACCCAACAATGAGCAGATCCATCCCCTAAGAAATAATTCTGAATTATACATTTGTTGATCAGTTTTTCTTTCTAAATTTTGAATTGTATGTGTGGAGTGTTATTTGAAAGGTGTGAAACAAAGTGTTTAGTCTCAGAAGTAGTTTCTTACATAGACTATACTCAACAGACATAGACAATTATCTGTTATCGGTACATATAATACATCAACTCTATTGATTAAGAAACTAGATTGACATATTAAATGATTGCAATTTATTGAACATATATTTGCATCAACACATACTTTTAACAATTTCTTCAACTTCTTCTAAGGAGGTTGGTCTCATCAAGCTTTGGGATTGTTCTGGGGCAACCAGTATGGGGATCATTTTAGTTATTTTGGTGATATCTTCATGTTTGTTATCTCAGGTTCTCAGAGAAGGTCTTGGTAATAGTTTAGGATTTTCTTCTCAATATCCTCCTTTTTCACTTTGGTGTTGCCATCCTTCACTTTGATAAACACAATTATATTTATGTTCCTTCTTTGGGTTAAGGAGTTATGGAAGAAGTGAGTGTTATTGTCCCCTTATCTTAACCAATGGATCATAGATTTTTTTTCTCCACAAAATCTCTTCCTAGTTCTCTCTTTTGCCTAGATCTTCCTTAATTGCAGCTTCCCTCGCAATGAGGTCTGAGGAGAAGATTCCATGAATTCCCTGCTTGTGTATCTCCATTTCATGTTCAAGTTTCTTCTTCTCCTAAAACATTTTACCAAATACCTCTTTATTCCACTTCCTGAGAAACATACGGATGTGCTTCATTTTTTGTTGAAATTGGAACATTTTCATACCATGGAGGTCTTTCAGGTCTCCCCACCAAAGGGCCAAGTTTGTAAAGAAGTTTAGGTGGTCAAGCCATAACTTTTCACACCAAAAAGGAGAGGGTCCTTGCTTCCATACTTGGGGGCACTCCAATGCTATGGGTAAGTGATCCAAGCCTTGGAAGGGGAGAACACCTGCGGAGAGACCCTACTTAGTTTGAAATAATTTTTCAGAGAGTAAGAACCTTTATAGAAGAACTATAATTTGGTTCTCTTTCCCCCTCTTGTTGTTCTATTTAAAGATATCGTTTACGGTTGGGACATCTACTAGTTCGATCCTTTCTATGAGTTCCCCAAAATATTTAGTTCCTTGGTTGATCCTATGAAGACCTCCATGCTTCTCTAAGGGGGTCATGATCATATTGAAATCCCATCATAGGATCCATACTTGGTGTTTTAGTGAGGATCCTAAAATGTTGATTTCCTCCAGGAAGGCTCTCTTTAGATTAGGAGAGTTTGGGACATAGGAATTTGTGAAGTATCCCTCTTCCTCTGATCCTTTCATTTTAAATATTAGGGTGAGAATCTTGACTATAATAAAGAAGTCTTCCATATCTAATATATTTGGCTGCCAAAGGGTAGCCACTCCTCCAGAGGCTCCTTCAGCTGATATCCATCTAGCTTCACAGCCAGGCCAGATTCTTTGATTTATCATTCTAATGTTTCATTCATCACATTTAGTTTCTTGAAGAAGGACAATGTCATCCTTTGTCATGGATATTCTTTTCTTCATCATTCATTGTTTAGAAGGGTTGCTCATACCTATAATATTCCAGGATGCGATCTTCATTAGAAACATTTAGCTTGGGGTGGGAAATAGTTATTTGGGAGGCATACCACTTGTCCTGAGTTGACCATAAGTGCTCTTGTTTCTTCCAACTTTTAGCAGTAAGGTATCATCCCTCTCCTTTTTTCCTCTCCTAAGGTTTTCTTCTGAGATTTGGAGGGGTTAGTCTTGATTCCCATGCTTCCTGATGTTGAGGATCCTAGACTGGGATTGGATCTTTCCCCCTTCCCTTTCTCTATGTCTTTTTGTAACATCCTTAGTTGAACTATGGTAAGGTTGTTGATTGTTTGTTCTCCATGAATCTCCCTCGGGGTCAGTAGATCTATTTAAATCTCCTATAGATACATATCTTCAGTCATTTATGTTTCTGCTTCCTCTTCCGTATTTATAGTTGAGCCTGGGTTTTCTTTGATCACTACTTCTTTCCCATGTGTTTCTTTCTCTTCTTTCTCCTTCTATGTTTTACGCCGCTTTGGCACATCTACCTTTGTTTCTGAAGCTTTCTTTATTTCTACCTTACTCTCCTTAGGTTTTCCTTCCAAAATGTTGAAGTTGTTGTTAGTTCTCTTGTCCTAGGTAACCGTTGGTTTCTTACATCGACGTTGCCCTGGCTTCCTTTTACTTGGGATCTTGGTAAAACCCTCCGAATTTGTTGCTTCCTTACATGTATTCCCTTGGGGGAAACATTTATGGGACAATCCCTAAAGAGATGGCCATGGACATGACATTTCAGCCTACAATGGAAAGGAATGTGCTCATAGTCGAGAGGTTGGGTCCATTCTTCATCCTGGTAGGACACTATTATGGATTCAAGAATAGAATTAGCCACATTCATATAAACACATATTCTAGAATAAGAGATATACATGGCCATATTTTTCACCTCCAAGGTTTTGAAAAAGGATCCTAATGTGTTTCCTATATCTTCCAGGATCTCAGGTTCCTAGAATTCCCTTGGCAAGGAGTACATCATGATCCAAACTGGAGCCTCTATGAAATTTTCTTTCTCTGGGGAAAACCTTTCGGTCCATAATCACATGTGGAGAAATCTTGAGTTAAAGAAGTAGGGCCCTTCCTCAAACGCCTTGTCTCACTCTCCCGGTTCTATGAAAACTGTTGTGAAGAATCCTTTTGACCCAAGTTGAAGGCCTATTTTCCCCTTTACCTTCCATATTTCCTTAATCCAAAGTTGGGGGGATTTTTCTGAGGGCCATATCCCCATAAATTTCCTGGTTAGGTCGTGGTCATCCATACATTGGATGTCATTCCCTATCCCATTCAATGTTACCCCATACTTGGGATTCTCCACAATCTTATGTAAGCATCTGTTTTGAAGCCACTTTTTTTTATTTTGCAAGTTTGTTTATTTCTCATCCTTTCCCTGATTTGATGGGTTAGTCTCCTTCTTGCAGGTTTCTATATTCCCCTTGTAGACTTGTGGATCTGGTGCTGATCCACCTTATTATAGGATTGAGCATGCAGGGACCCGACCCTCAGCAGTTCTACCCAGGGAAGACCTCAAATCGTTCCCTGGCATAGCGTATCAAGGAGGCATATGATGAAGTTGAGAAAGGAAAGTGAGGCTACAAGGTAGCCTCTATCTAGGATGGCACAGTGCGCCTCACTTACCAACTCATAGCTAGCAAGCTTGTAATAAAGAATCACCCCATGCAGGTCATCATGTTCATGGTGGACCTCGCAAGAAAATGCATAGAGGGGATGCAAATGAATTGAGAAAGTTACCTCGTCAACGAGCTTGAGAAATATTGTCACAAAGTGCAGGATCAGGGATAGGAGTTCCACTTTATCTGGTTTCTTGTATTAATTGCATTTGTCGCTTGGAATGTCGGAAGGAGCCACCTTCCTGGAGATTGAATCGTCGGATTCGTTGGCCACGAGGTTCTCAATCTTATTGTATACGAATTCCATGTCAAAGCAATGGAAGTCGAACGTAGTGTTCCATGCCTACTATAAGAAACTCAAGGTTTCCATTGAGTCGTTCTCCTGCATGACACCATGCACCTTGCACCAATACATACCACTAGACAAGTTTCACGCAGATCCACATTTTATTTATATCATTGTGTGCAGAGACAAGAACAAGGGAGAGTTACAGTCCCATTACAAGCTAACAGATGAAGACATGGAACAGATTACAAAGGAGTTGTCGGAGGAGTTCCTTGTACCGATTGATGCTGCAGAACTCTCCGACCCTGACATCATAGGAAGCCCCTTGGTCACCTATGTTGTAGGAAAATCTCCCTGCGGACAGGTAGATCACCTCTAGAGCTTGACCTTAACCCTAGACAGAAAAATGCTTATCATGGACACTGACTTCCTTTCAAATCTATCTAAACTAACACATGAGAAGGAAGGATGACAAAAGTACCTTTTTATCAATGTTTGTCCCTGCACGCTCCAAGTTGTGCTCCGATCCTTTGCTCTCCGCCAGACCTTGTGGACAAAATGAGATACGACCGCTTCCTACTCTATTGATATTAGCTTGAAAATAGATCTATCACTAAATGATAAGTTCATGCAATATTAAACACAAACTAGAAAGAAACAGGCCAAGCATGTCATATTGATGAGAATAACGACAGCGGTACTTACAATTGTAGATGCGAATGTGACAGCTTCATCAAGTCCCCTTCATCTAACCCTTGCCTGAAAGCTCCACAATCTGGATAACAGCAGCTTCACTGATCACTCTCCTTTGGCTGACTGTAAGTTTCCTCTAAGATCATAAGTTTCATGTATTCAATTCTTCCTCTTTCCACCATCATAGAGCCTGTTTATATAGGTTAAGAGGAGCTTAACCTCTTGAGTTATCTTTAGAACAAGTTGGGAACCTTCTCCTTAGATCAGGGATCTCTTGATGAAACCAAGAATTCGAGAACAACTGCCTCCTAATCTTGAAAGATCCTCCCCTTATTCTCCTCAACGGGCCAACTACTGCCTCAGATTAGGTAGCGCTCCCTTAGAAGGGGCATCAGAGCGTTGTAGCGCTCCCTGGTAAGCCTTGGGGAAGCGCCAGCGCTCTCAAGATGAGCAGCGCTCCTTCAAAAGGGATTGGGGAGCGTTATAACGCTTCCTGAAGCATTTTAGGGGAGCGCCAGTGCTTCTGGAGCTGAAGTAGGGGAGTGCTCCCCCTCAAAACCTTTGTTTCAGGGTTCCTTTCAGGTGTCAAGAGTTGTTTGACTTCAGTAAACCAGTTCTCTTCCTTCAAATCAGTCATGTGAGATGTTATAAGTGCTTCCTTAATGTTGTTGACATGGCAGTATGTCTGAACACCATTTACGACACTAGTGACCAACTTGCGACACTTGCGAAAGTTGATGCGACACTTACGACAATTGAGAGGGACAATGCGACACTTATCCAGCTGAGCAATTTTGACGTGTAACAGAATGCCCCCCAAAGTATGAAGTTAGAAGATGCCAACTGATAACTGAAATACTTTGTAGATGCTCAAGCAAGGGTATATAATCGGAGAACCTGATAGAAACTGCACACAAACATCCAACAAATATCATGACATATTCCAAAACCCAAGGCAGGCATACCTATGCTTGGGTGATCAAGACTTGCAAGATATGGCCACCATAAAATATACTGCGGATCCATAATCGTATTGATAAGAAGGTATAGCCACCAAAGATACAATGTGGATCTATACTCTGAGGACTTAGATAGATCATAGCCACGAAGAATACACAGTGGATCTACGAGATGACAAGACATAGACACGACCAATACAAAGTGGATCTATGTAACAGTGTATGTGTGCTTTGTCCAAATAGAAACTCCTTCACAGCCTGGGCAAAGTATATGTCAAAGTGATGGCTCAACCCAGGGTCTTCATACCAATCCCAATATGGTATGAATCTGACCATGTGAATAGATGTCCTGACGTCGAACATGGCAAAAACCACTTGATTACCGGTCAATGGTGTGAACCGTTAACAAGTGCGAGGGAGATCACCATTAATGTCAATGACTCCCAAGGTACCCTAGTACATTCCGATGAATGTGAATAGATGAGTTGAGGTCAAACATCCATGGAATCATTCGATCAGAGGTCAATGATGTAAACCAGCTGTCGAATGTGAGGAGGCCTGCCATTGAGGCATGCAGGTCCCAAAGTACTAAATGGTTTCTAAGTCTAATTCCTGGATAATGTGTTGAAGTCGACAGGAATAGACTCGTCGAGGGAGAGCCTTGATGTATCCCCCATCAACGACACGAAACGTACATGGATATGTAATTGGCAGATCAAATGGACATGGATTGACACAGGTTTTGAGGCAAGATATTTGGGATGGCTGACTCTCGAGGCAGATACTTCCCTTGAACAATGAGGCACAATAGCAAAACATGACATGGACCAAAACTATGCAGTGGATACCGTGAATTGCGTCGGGTGACCCAAAGGAGTGAAAGGAAACTCAAAGGATTGGCTCAGTGCAGAGGTTCAACGGATTATGATATATGCAAAGTGACAAAGTGTCGTGTTCAAGGGCAACTCTAAGAAGTGTTGGATGATGTTCTCAAGAGACTGCTTGGCTTGCTCCTTTCAATTTTTCCCCCATCTAGATAGATGAGTACCTCTTTTTTATTTAATGAGCTCAAGGAGGATAACATATGCTCGATATAACTCACCTTCGGTAAGTTCCTCTTCCTTTATTTAACGAACTGGAAGAAGTAAGGGTTCGGTCCCATATGGGCCTGTCGATGTGTGCTTTAACGAGTCCAAAGATAGAAAACTCGAAGGTTTTTCGGGATTATAGAGTTTGGAAAAACACTTAAAAGAGAACTCTCTCAGTTCCTTTTTCGTACAGTAGTCCAACGAGACCGAAAAAGGGTTAAACTATCGCTCGCCAGACGCCCTTTCTAACCTTTTAATGAGTGTGAAAGGAAGCAAGATCACTCGACAATCTTTTCATATTTAGAGAGTCTGAAAAGGGTTTAAAGGAGACTCCAGGGGGGTTCCTTTTTCATGTGTTCGTATCCGTACGGGTCCGAAAAAGAGATAATAGTTTACCCGGTTACGATCTCATATTGTCGAGCTCGAGAACGAACTAAGACTATGCTCATAAATGCGACAAGGTGAATAATTCATTTGAACTGCCAGTAAACCTGTGATGCCAGAAACTACAAGCCAGAGTTTAGTGAAGTCATTTACATCATAAGAGAAACCCAAAATGACCATACCTTATAAAAAAAATGAAACTTTATAAATAACAATTGATCTAAAAAAATCATTTACCATTTCATTTGCAAGGATTTTTGGAGTAGTGGAGAATCTCAATTTGAAGCAAATCTTGTTTTCCTCGGTGCCGGAGCTACGATCGGTCATTTCACTCACCGTTCGAACCAGGTAGGTGTTCATCCTTTACTCCTTCAATTGCATGTTTTCAAGTTGATTTTCATGGCATTATTTATTTAAAACACAAAGCCCTAGGTCGCCCCTCTTTGAACCAAATCGGCCTCCTTTTAAAAATTAATAAAATGGGGGGATTCTTTCACAAAAATGTGTTAGAGAAGGGTTGTTAGAGTATCCATACCCTTGCAATCGATTGGACCGAACATTTTAGCAAAAGAAACACATAAAAATTCCCCCCAATTGCCCACGCAACCCCCTAAGTCAATTTGCATTTTTAACACGTTTTAATCATTATTTGGCAAATATTAAAGGGCTTGGTGGCTAAAAAGAGTGATTGGTTGCTTTTAGATGGCATGGGCATTTGATTTTATGTTTTAAAGTGCTTTTTGAAAATCGTCGAAATTACAAAAGCGTGAGGAATAATGAAATTATTGATTTATGTTTTGTAGGTGTCTTCGGCAATCATGATTGAATGGAAAGAGAGGGAACACGAAATGGATGATTTAGCTGCTCTGCGGAGTCCTCGTACGTGGGCTGCTTTGCGGGCCTGTGGCTTGCTCAAGTTTTTCAAATTGTAAAAAATGAAAATAGATATTCTACTACTTGAGCACATGATTGGCCTTTGGGATGTCGCGGAACAGGGATTCTGTATTGGCACACAACTCCTAACCATTGAGTTGGAAGATGTGTATTTTTTGACCGGCCTCTCGAAAAGAGGGGTCCCCATATCCTTCGTTGGGTAGAGGGCATTACCTGAGTAGGTGGACATGTATCTGGCATGCCACTGTGTTCCGGGAGCAAGGTTGGTAGGGCGCAGGATCCTTATCAAGGATATACGAGATCTGCCTCTTCGATCTATAATATTTTCTATCACAAGTGTGACCAGTAGCACTAGTGCTCATTTGGCATCGAGATCACAGGTGGCCTATGGTGTTCAGTGTTTAGAACGAACACTGTTCAATTGGAGTGCAGTGTTCCTTCGGAATGTGAAGGAATAGATCTCGCGATGCAGGACTGGTCAGAAGCAGTTCGGTTATGGCTCGTTCTTAGTCTCATTTTTCTTAGAGTGCATCCCTCAGATGCAGCCTCAGATAGCACTGGCAGTACGACCAGTGGATGAGCCTCGGATGGAGAGGTGGACTAGTCTGTCTCCAAGGCTAGTTTCGGAGTCAGAGTTCCACTTTACTGGTGACTTCTTTGCCTGGCTGAGATGGAAGTACCTCTGGATCGAGGACTTCCCTTATGCCGACGTAGACTTCTGGGGGAGTATGGACTTGATTTTTCCCGCGGGGGAAGATTGGGACGAGTCAGGTAAGAGACTAAGCCATTCCTTGTCTAGTTTTTTTTTGGTTTTTTGATGTATATGTGTATTTTTTGGGGTATGTAAAAGAGTTTTAACAAATGTTTTGTTTTCAACATGCATACAAGGGAGCAGTGCGCCTGGTTGATATACCAGTACCAAGGTGTTGTGGAGGTGTCCCAGCTGTAGTAGACCCAGCAATACCGGTGGCGGGTCTCCAGAAGGTTGAGAGGAACCTCCAAGGCCTTACGATGAGTATCCCTCCTCTGCAGAGGGGGGACGTGCCTTTACATCTGCAGCGGCACACTGTAGGAGTGCCAGAGAATATCAATTCTCTGTTGAGGCATGTAGTGCATGCAGTAGTATGTTACTCATAGCACAACGCAGTGCAGGGAGATTAGAGTCTCCCCGTGATCATGTTTTTTGTATGCCTTGTCAGGCGATGTTGTATGGGCGGATGGTCCCAATATTTTGCTCTCTTACACACTTTTTGATGTAATGCAAACATTTCAGTCACGCCATATATGTATATATATACAGTTCTGAGTTTTTATGATGCCGATGATTTATACATGATGATGTCTGTGATGTGTTTTATTTTACATGTAACGTACAGTTTTGTTTTCCTTGAATCTTATATGTGGGAAAGATACAGATCCATGATATAATTAGCTAGTGCATCTGAAACACTATTAAGTTCTCTCGGAATGTGTCTATATTCGATGTAATCGAACATTCGTTCGAGACGATGAACTTGCAAGTGTAGGCATAGCAGGATAGGACTATGGATAGCGTAGATGCAGTTGAGTTGACAAACCACCAGTTGGGAGTCTAAGTAAATAATGATGCAAGAAATACCTAGAGAGGAAGCTTGGGTCAGTAGTCCAATGACAGCATGATATTCTGCCATATTGTTCATTGTTGGTCCTAAACAAATGCCTCATGAACTCACCACCTGGTCAAATTGGTAAATAACCCAAGCTGCTGAAGCAATGTTACGGGTATGTCGGCTAGCGCCATCCGCGAACCCAAAAAAGATAGGAAATGAAGACGTCATCTACGCATGAAAACACAAGCACAGTCATGAGTGGCAACGGTAAAGACTCGAGCACACGAAAGAAAATAGACACACCAAAACTAAATACAATAATGTACAAAGTACAAATGCTAGATGATCTAGGCATAGTATTTCTTAAGGTAAATCTCGTTTCGGGGCTCTCCTAGGGAGATTCCGTCATGATCAACTAATTCGTAAGTGCCTTTATGTAGGACATGCTTCACGATGTAGGGACTGTGCCACATGGGTTCTAACTTTCCTGTCCCCAATTTATCGTGAGCTTGGTCGTAAACCAGGACTAAGTCTCCTTCCGCGAAAGTCCGAGGGTGGATGGATTTGTCATATTGACTTTTAATTCATTTTTTATGTGCCTCATTGGCGAGAGCAGCATCGCGACGCGTTTTGTCCAATTTGGATAAGTACAAAAATCGTTCTTCTTCAGCGGGAGTATGGGGCAGGAGTTCTACTTTTAGTTTGAGTGACGGAATCTCGCACTCGATTGGTAGGACAGCTTCAATGCCATAGACCAACTGGAAAGGAGTGAACCTAGTTGAGGTTTTCACAGAGGTGCGATAGGCCCAGAGAGCGGAGAACAGTTGTAGATGCCACGATGTTTTGTTTTCCCCTACCATGCGTTGGATCATGGTCTTTAGGACTTTGTTGATAGCTTCAATTTGTCCATTCGCTTGAGGGTAGTAACGGGATGATTTTTCATGGCGAAAACCCAATTTGACATGTAACTCGCTCATCATCTGGTTTTTGAAGTGTGCACCATGGTCAGTGACAATGGCACGTGGTACACCAAAATGAGTTATGATATGGTTGAAGAGGAAAAGAGCTGCAGTACGGCCATCATTCAGGAAGGTAGGCATAGCCTCAGCCCATTTGGTGAAGTAATCGATGGCGACGATGATGTAACCGTGCCCCCGGGCTGAGGTAGGATTACACTGCATGAAATCAATGCCCCATTTGGCAAAGGGGCCGATGGCGATAATTGGGTGCAGCATCATAGGGTGGGTGCGTGCCTTCTTGTGAAAGATTTGGTAGGGTGGGCATTTCTTGACAGCCTCGATACAGTCTTTGAAAATCGAGGGCTAAAAATATCCGGCACATAGGATTTTTTGGGCTGTGGCCATACCGGAAAGGTGGCCACCACAGGCGCCAAGGTGAAAATCGTTCAAAACGTGTTCAGCCTCCTCGTGAGTCAAACATCACTGAAGGATGGTGTCGATACCACAGCGATACAAAGTGTCGCCGAGGATGAGATAACGGCGAGAGTGGTGATGAATGCGTCGTTGCTCTTCACGAGAGATGTTGGGTTGAAAACGTTGTGTTTGAAGGTAGAGGAGAATATCTCTGTACCAAGGATCAGAAGTGCTAATGAGGAAGAGAGATTCATCGGGGAGAGAATATATAGATTCGATGTTTTCATCGACATGAGGGAGAGCACAGATGAGCTCAGCAAACACCAGGGATTTTTTGGCTTTCGCCCTCGTAAACTCAAGATCGAATTCTTGAAGAATAACAATCCATTTCGAATATTTGCCCCCAAGTACTTGACGTGTTAGGACATGGTACATGGGGTTGGATTCTGCAATTATCGTGGTGGTGTGTAATAAGATGTAATGGCAGAACCTTTGGAAAGCGATGATAACTACCAGAGCTAGTTTCTCAACATGCGAATATCTGAGTTCAGGTCCAGATAAAATCTTGCTCAAATAGTAAATCACATGTTCTTCGTCGTTGGAGTCTTCTTGGACTAACACCATTGCGATGGTGGAAGTAGAAGCGGCCAAGTAAAGGATATAATCCTTTGTATATTCAGGTGGATGTAACAAAGGTGCATGGGTCAAAGCGTGCTTGAGAGCATCGAATGACCATTGGGCTGCGTAATCCTAGATGAAAGGGACGTTCTTTTGCAGTAACCGCATAAATCCTTTAGTAATCTCGGCATAATTGCAAATGAAACGGCGAAGAAAGTTTTCTTTGCCTTGCAAACTTTGGAGTTGGGTTAAATTGGTGGGTGGAGGTAAGGCTAAGATGGCCTTGATCTTTAAGGGGTCCACCCTAATCCCATCTTTGGAGACAATGAAACCGAGGAGTCGACCGGATTCGACAGTGAAAATGCATTTGTGTGGGTTCAGACGAATACGGTAGAACCTACATCGCAGAAAAATCGCTCGTAAGTGATCAATGTGATCGGATCGATTTAACGAATGTGTGGGTAAATCATCAAGATACGGTTCTGTGATGTGTTTGATGTCATGAAAAGCGTACGACATGGCTCGCTGGAAAGTGGCTCCAGCATTTTTAAGGCCAAAAGGTAGCTTTCGGTAGGCGAAAGTTCCCCAAGGGCAGATGAAGGCTGTCTTGTGTTGATCGGTAGGCAAGATTTCAATCTGGTTATATCCAAAAAAGCCATCCATGAAAGAAAAGATCACGCTCCCTGTGCAATTATCGATGATTTGATCGATAAAGGGCGTGGGGTAGTTGTCCTTAGGACAAGCTTTGTTGAGGTCTCAATAGTCAACGCAAACACGGATGGTCCCTTGTTTCTTAGCAACCGGAATGAGGTTGGAGACCCATTCGGTTAAAGGGACGGGATAGATAAAGCTAGATTTTAGAAGTTTTTCAACTTCTGCCTTTATAGCTGCGACTTTCTTGGGATGAACCGGGCAAAGCTTTTGCCGAACCGGTTTTGCGTCAGGGTAGGTTTTGATTTCGTGTACGACGATCGAAGGATCGATCCCTGGCATTTCCTCGTAACTCCATGCGAAGACATCGCAGAATTCCTTGAATAAAGCGGTGTAAGAGATCACTTCGTCAGGTGTGCAATTGGCACCAAGGTTGATGTTTTCCACAATGCCTTCTTTGATTGAAATGTCAATCGTGACCATGGTAGAGATGTTACCCATGTTCCCCTCAGAGAGAGTATATGTCGTGAGGATAGGAGATTGCGGAGCTTCGGTAACATTGGGGGGGAAGACAGATCGTATGTCTTGGATTTCTTCCAAAGGTGGAAGAAAAGAGGATCGATGGTGGTTTTCATCCCAGGGCAGATCATCGATGCTAAGCATTTCCATGATAGATTCTTTCGAAGGAAAAATATGGGAAATGTAATCGACGGCAGATGATAGGGAATCTAACCAAGATGGCACTGAATAAGTATCGGGTGCCAATAAATGTGAATCATTTGGAGAGGGAGGCAGATTGAATAGCTACGTATGCGGCCTCGGCTGAGCTCAGTGGCATTGTGTCACTGAGTGCATTGAATTCCAAAGGACTAGGTACAATCCAGGGGTCAGATGATTCCAAGGATTGATAAGGCGAAGTCGAGATCATATTGACGGCGGCAATATGATGTGCAGTAGGTGGAAGTGGTGTAGGGAAGGTACCCATGAGGCTAGAATATTTTAATAATCCAACACCAACGCTTTCATACGTAACCGGGTGGTCTCCCAGAAAGGGAATATTGTTGGTAGCAGGGATGCGGGCGTCGGGTGTGCAGAAATCAAGCTGATCGATGGTAACAATTTTGCCTTGATGGGGGAATTGTACACATCGAAACACCGACAAGGTGATGGCAGTCATCGCGTAGAACCAACTTCTTCCAAGTAATAAGTTGTAATCGAGGGGGGCATCGACCACCTCGACGTCAATAGTGATAGTTTTTCCACCCAACTGAACGGCTAAGGATTGTAATAATCCGTGAGGATGAAAACCTCGTCCATCAAAAGCACGTAACATGGTAGCGGATTTGTTGAGAACGGGTGATTTCAAGCCTTTCCAACAGGCTAGGGACATGACACAGGTGGAGGCTCCCTCATCCAGGATAGTCCGGTGGATTTGTTGATTGTGGACAACCACATCGATTTGGAATGCTAGTTGGTGGGAGAGTCGCAGTTGATGATCATCCAGATTAAAAGTGAGGTAGTTTGATGACTCCGGGTCGAAAGCACCAATAGCGGCTAAGAGTGTTCTACGTTGATTAGGAAAGTGCTATAGAACTTTCAAAGCGAACATGGCACATAGGGCTTGGGCCAAATCTTCTACGATATTGTAGTTTTGGGCAGCCCGTGAATTAGGATTAAATGTAGATTTCCGTATGGTGCTCTTAGGAGGGCGTAGGATAGAGTCAAAAGAAGGTTTCTCGATCTGTAGTGGCCCGGATGGAGGGCTAACAGATGGAGGGTTGACGGTGGATGGTAACAGGTCTGATGTAGAACAGTTAGCGATCTTTGGTTTCTCGGGTTTAACTGGCGTGTCATATGTCGCAGAGCGAGTTGTTAGATTAACTCCGTTAAACATGTAAATATGGGCACTTGTCGAGGCCTCATCATGGGGTTGGTTGGAACTACCCCCCGGCGTGGGGGTTTGTGCAACCAAAGATTGTTGTTGCAGAAAAGGCTGAATAAGCACAGCGGGTTGCGAATTTCCCTTGAAAAGTTTGGCCACTTCATCGCGATGTGGGAAATCTCGAGTGTAGTGATCATCACCACAAATGAGGCATGGGAATTTTGGTTTCCGCTGTGGTTGTTTTCCGGCAGCAGGGGTTTGTGGTTGGGTTTTGGGTTGTTTGTTGTTATTGTTCTTCTTTGGTTTGTTTCTCGCTTTCTTCTTGCCCCCAAGCTATTGTGAAGGGGTTGACTGGACCGCATTCACATCAGAGACCTGAGTTTGAGGTGGGGTAGAAGAGGGTGCAATCGAACTAGGAACAGCCGTGGGAGCGGGCCGCTGGACTGTTTTAGTAGATTGGGTAGTAGGTTGAGTTTTGACAGAGCCAATAACTCCATCCGCATGGGAAGCAGTTGATGGTTTGGATGGATCGTTAGTGGCATGGGTAGCGTTCGGTATCAACTCATATAGAGTACCGGATTGTGAATAGACTAAGTCTAGGTACTAAGCTCGGGCGATGGCTTCTTCCTCAGTAACTATGCCACCCATGGCAACATCACGAGCAATCTGGGGTAATAGTGATTTCGTGAACCATTCTACTAACAATTGGTCAGGGATGACCGCTTTGATTAGCCTTTGTCGTCATCTCCATTCATGGATATGATCGGAGATATGTATGGAAGTTGTCTGACGAAGAGAAGTTAATAGTTCAGTACTCGTCTCGTATTGGATAGGTAGTTGGAAATGTGTGAGGAAGGACATGGCGAGGGAGTTGAAATCGTGAAAGGATGCGCGTGGTAATTCAATATACCATTTCGCAGCGAAACCCGTAAGTGTTCGTTGGAAAAGACACAAACGAATCGAATCATCCATGAGGGAGTTGGATGAACACCACAAATGGAAGGTCATCACGTGGTTGTTTGGGTCTTCTCTTGACTTTCTGTCGAATTTTGGGATATCAGAAGGAAGTTTTGCTAGAATAGTTGGCCAAACCGTAGAATGATGAATGGGATCATTCGTTAACCGAGACAAGTCTGGAAGGTCCAGGGTGGCTAGAAAAGGTAGTTGTCGGTTAACCTGTGGGTAATGCTGGTGTGGCAAAGGGACACCAGTGGGGCCCAATACCGGGTTATGTGGATAATTATAACTCGTAGGCCCTCTCATATGAGGTTGGTTTTGACCAAGGTACATAGGATTCGCGATGTTTTGAGAAATGTTTGTGAGCGGAGGATAACCGGATGGGTTTTATGGATTATAGAGTGAGTTTGGAATTTGTCCATAAGGGGGTTGTTGCAGAGTCTGAACATTTTTACCTGTGGAGGCATGTGGGTTTCCTTGAAAAGGGACGCTCCACGGATTGGGTGCGGCGGACACATTTTGTCCTTGTGGTTGATGGTGTACTCCGGATTGAGGTTGCCCCCTAACGTGAGGGTGCCCCCTGAATGGAATTTGTCCTCCAGTGGGAGGATGCCCCCCAGCATTAGGGTTCCCTCCGAATGGGATTTGTCCTCCGGAGGGTGGATGCCCCCCAGTTGGGGGAAGATTTCCTAGGATTTGAAAGCTAGGTGCCAATGACTGACCGGTGCCATCGATCGGGTTAGGACCACCAAGACCAGTCCCTCCGGGTTGTTGGATAGGTACGGAACTTCCCGGTAGAATTTGAGTAGTGGTTTGGGCAGTGGTGGTAGCAGAAGCGTTCAATGCCCTAAATCCAAAAGGGAGTGTGGGTCTTGGTGTTACATGTGTGCCAATCGGGGCTTGATTCACTACCGCGTTACCGGCAGGGATAGTTGGGATGTGTGGAGCCATTGTCGAATGGGCCGTCTGGAGGGGAATTGTAGGCCTTGGGCCGACGGATGGTATGTTCGGACCAACGGTTGGCATGGATGTAAAAGTGGTAGTACCGGTGAAATGATTTGGGGGTACAGTATAGGAAAAGGGTGCATCAACACCTTCTCCTATTCCATAAAGGTCTCGCACCAAGCGTGGTGGACTTCGAACAACGTCTGCGGTCCAAAAAGGGTCACTGGCTAAAGGGTTTTGAGAAGACCCGACTAGAATGTCAGAAGGGTTGATGACAACAAATTCTCCAGCAGAATTCAGGTGGAGGATCTGTCATTCGTACCCCTCCAGAATGCGATAAGCTTCTGGAGATTGTGAGACAATTCGAAAATTCTCCAGAGGGATGGGAACTTCTTCCTGAGAAGTCGTGGCATTATGAACCTCGCTCTGTTGAGGAGATTCCTCCGTAGAATGAGGGGGTAAAGGGGTGTTTCCTTCCATATTCTCTGGAGGAATTCCCTGTAGCCTTCGCAAGCGGCATGGAGGGTCGATGTTGGCAGAGAAGAGTCGACGAAAGAAATCTATGGCCAACTAGCGAAAAGAAACAGCACACGCTAGAAAAATCTAAGAATCACAACCAAGCAAATAGGGCCTTCTTTTGATGATCGTACTAGTTGGTGATGAAATCCAACGTCGCGTGATCAAGTCCAGAAGGGGAGGGGATAGGGTGGAACAGTTACAATGGTGACCTGCTTAACAAACTTATGCCTTGGTGCAAGCTTCCACGCAGTAATTGTGGATTTACCCTCCAAGGAGCCCAAGTGAGTTTGACCAATGTCTGCTCCAAGTACAGTGAGACTTCTCGTCACCGTCACCTTGTGTAAGACCCTAAAAATTATGGCCACTAAGGTTACCAATTCACAGTCAGCCCCTGGGCAAGAACAGTCGGCAGTCCGATCCGAACGTACAGGCAGGGTATCAAGCCCGAAATCAACTAAAAGGCTTCCACACAGTAATTGTGGATTTACCTCAAAGTGATCCCCATAAAACGATCCGACCACCACAATCAGTTAAACCACAGAGGGTTAGTCCTCGTAGCTTACCCGAATGCGACCTCGTGCGTAACCCTTGTGTGAGAGGGGGCTCCCAGGCAGACTTATACGATAACTGGATTTACTCTCCCTAACTCAGGATGCTACTGTTTGTTTTTAAAACTTTGGAGAGTTATGCTCACAGCCCTAATCCAAAGTACTAAGCCTATTCTACTATTGGTGGAGGATCCCTAGAAAAGAAAAAGTTCTAGATAACTTTTAATTAGCGTTGATTTTTTATGGTTGTTCTTTATGCAAAGGGATGCATGGAAGTGAAACAAATGGAATTATGACTAAGACCCAAAGAATGCATCAAACATGATAAGCAGTCATTTCCTTTCGATGAACATCTAGCTAAGGGAGAGAGAGAGTTCTTTCACTAACAAGCACAACTACGGAGTGTCCTCAAACGATTCTTTTCCCAAACGAATA
The DNA here is from genome assembly GCA_009831015.1 of Picea engelmannii. NCBI lineage: Eukaryota > Viridiplantae > Streptophyta > Pinopsida > Pinales > Pinaceae > Picea > Picea engelmannii. Next base: position 360,633 of record ML791592.1, read on the forward strand.
CTGATGTAATGCAAAAACTTTTAAATGCCTTCTAATAAGAACAATCAATCATAAAGGTATCTTTTATTGTTTGTGTATGAATGATGCTTAATACGACACAATGCTCATTTTTCTAATTATCTTTCTTGTATGAATGAAAACCAAACTAGCACAAGCAAAAGTCACACAAACAATACACCCTTTCGTAGCAATCGAAACGAAAAAGCGGAAGAAAAAGAAACAATTAAAGAGAAAAGCAAACTTCACACCCAAAAGCAAAAGTTGAAGAACAATGACCTTGACCGAAATCAAGACAAAGAGGTCTGTAGGCCTTTGATGAGCTTCACCAGGGTTTTTACTCAGCTGATGAGGAGATAAGAACAATGCACAGGTTTTGAACTTCACTCAACAGGAAAAACTCACTGAAAACAGTGAAGAAGGCTGCAAGATCCAATTAACAAGGTGTTTATTCTTCAAAGAGGACAGATGTCAGGGATGAAAAGGAAGAAAAAATTGACTCACTAGATCACTCAGCAAAAGAGACACAGAGGCAAACCCTAAAGAAGGAAGTTCTAGAAGGTTTTTTGGCCAAAAAGAGGCTGGCGCTCTGTTGCCAAAGGCAAGGAGCATTATAGCACTCTGTGCAGAGGTATGGGGGAGCGTTGGCGCTCTGTTAACACTAGGATAGGGGTGCAAGGGTCTAAAAGCCCCAGAAATGTCAAAAAAATCCAAAAATTGGGATTCAAATTCGACAATAAAGCTGAGTATGATGAGGTAAGGAGCCAATCAGCTCATGAAACTAATCAAAGGAGGAGTAAACTAGGTCTGAAACAATCAAGGGATATAACAAGGTCAATGAGGAGAAAAATCCAAACAAGAAGTTTCGATTTGAGGCTATCTCCCCAGCGGAGTCACCAGTTTCTGTTGTAGGAAAATCTCCCTACGGACAAGTAGATCACCTCTAGAGCTTGACCTTAACCCTAGACAGAAAAATGCTTATCATGGACACTGACTTCCTTTCAAATCTATCTAAACTAACACACGAGAAGGAAGGATGACAGAAGTACCTTTTTATCGATGTTTGTCCCTGCACGCTCCAAGTTGCGCTCCGATCCTTTGCTCTCCGCCGGACCCTGTGGACAAAACGAGATACGACCGCTTCCTACTCTATTGATATTAGCTTGAAAACAGATCTATCACTAAATGATAAGTTCATGCAATATTAAACACAAACTAGAAAGAAACAAGCCAAGTGTGTCATATTGATGAGAATAACGACAGCGGTACTTACAATCGTAGATGCGAATGTGACAGCTTCGTCAAGTCCCCTTCGTCTAACCCTTGCCTGAAAGCTCCACAATCTGGATAATAGCAGCTTCACTGATCACTCTCCTTTGGCTGACTGTAAGTTTCCTCCAAGATCATAAGTTTTATGTATTCAATTCTTCCTCTTTCCACCATCATAGAGCCTGTTTATATAGGTTAAGAGGAGCTTAACCTCTTGAGTTATCTTTAGAACAAGTTGGGAACCTTCTCCTTAGATCAGGGATCTCTTGATGAAACCAAGAATTCGAGCACAACTGCCTCCTAATCTCGAAATATCCTCCCCTTATTCTCCTCAACAGGCCAACTACTGCCTCAGATTAGGTAGTGCTCCCTTAGAAGGGGCATCAGAGCGTTGTAGCACTCCCTGGTAAGCCTTGGGGAAGCGCTAGTGCTCTCAAGATGAGCAGCGCTCCTTCAAAAGGGGTTGGGGAGCTTTATAACGCTGCCTGAAGCATTTTAGGGGAGCGCCAGTGCTTCTGGAGCTGAAGTAGGGGAGCGCTCCCCCTCAAAACCTTTGTTTCAGGGTTCCTTTCAAGTGTCAAGAGTTGTTTGACTTTAGTAAACCAATTCTCCTCCTTCAAATCAGTCATGTGAGATGTTATAAGTGCTTCCTTAATGTCATTGACATGGCAGTATGTCTGAACACCATTTACGACACTAGTGACCAACTTGCGACACTTGCGAAAGTTGATGCGACACTTACAACAATTGAGAGGGACAATGTGACACTTATCCAGCTGAGCAATTTTGACGTGTAACAACCTAGTTCAAGCATGTAGGACAATCAAGTGAGAAGAATAAAAAGAAAAAGGAGGAATTTCATAACATAGAGACTGATGAGGAGGATAGCGCCTCGGAAGAAAGTGGACCTGGCTCACCCATAGGAGGAGGAGGAGATGAAGTAAATCAAGAAGAAGGAGGGGACAAAGGAGAAAAGAAAGGAGAAGGTGAAGCTACACCACAAAGGATCCCCCTACCGAGACAGAAACATCGCAGAAGAGGAAGGTTTCTTCGCAGAAACCCTCGGTAATAAATAAGACCCACGCCAGTAAGCCCCAGCTAGAGGCTACACTCACAAAGGATGATATCGATCTAGTCCATGGAGTGATGTGGGACACATCCAGAAATCTCTTGCAGAGATATGGAGCAAAGCAGGAAGATCTATATGTAAAGGTCAAGAAGGAGTTGAAGGAGATACAACGAGCTATTCAAGTTATCCGTGCAGCACCTACTGCACCTTCCTCATTGGAGATTGCAGAATTGGGTGATGAGCCTACCCAATTGAGAAGATTATTAGATGCAACAGAGGCTCGACTTCAGAAATTTCAAGAAGAAAAGGAAAATGCTACATAAGCCATGAAGAAAGAGAAAGAGGAAGTCTTAGAGAAACTACGAGTTGCGCGGTACTATGTAACCGCTTATGAAAATGAGAAGGATGAGTTTTGGGTGATGCTTGAGCCAGAGGTATCCACCATGATAGCACGACAAGAGGAGTTTAACACAAACATTAACCTCCTGATGTCGGAAAAAATGAGGAATATTCATCATGTTGAGTATCATCGACTACATCGGCTCCTTTATCCAAGGCTGGGAGACTATGCGAGGCTTCTTCCCAGTCGTCTTCGTCAAATACCTATGGGACGTGAGCATGGCCTAGTTCTTTCTGTCTCCAAGGTTAAATTCATTGTTCTTCAAAGATGGGATCTGTCCCAACTGACTTCCCACTACACGTATTCACTTCGGAATGTACGCGGTGATCAATGTGTACTCGAAGTCCTGTGGAGTGTTGTCACGGCTAACCGCACCAACCAAAGGTAGGATATAATCAGGTAAGATCGACGGGATCTGCTTCACATTAACCATATCATCGTGATGATTACTTCTCTTCTCAGTCATGGGGTTAGTACGGCCCGAACGTCATCCAGTCGAAGGGGAAGCCTACAGTCCCCTGGTTGACGACGTCTGTATTCCTTCAGACATAGCTTTATTAGCCATAAACTTCTTCAGAACTTCTTCGATGGACTTCTCTAGCTCAGTGTGCTCGAACAACATTCTCACTGTTAACAAATAGGTCGGGGTAGGTGAATGGATAGAGGGGTAGACAAACAGATAGTGATGTCTGATAACACGGCTCAACACACAATCACTTCTCTTCTTGTCTCAGATAGTCACGGGTAGCAAAAAGTGTCTTAGCACAGTGTCGGGTGGGTTAAATAAGCGAGGGTCGTAACGAATTCTTCCAATCGGTAGGAATGCTTCCATCAATGTGAATCCATCTGTTATGGCACGGTCTCAACATCCAATGATGGTCTATCCGCCCATAAATGTGTTTCCTGGCCATTCTGGAGCATTGTTCTAACAGTCGAGGTGCCTCCAACGGTCATATAGCTTTGTCGGGGCAAAGTCCTATTTTATGCGGTTCTGTTTTTCCAACGAGGTTCAAAGCCTGCAAGCATGCCTCCTGCGAAGTCTTCTTTGTAAATTCCAATAGCTTTTCTAACTTGGCTTTCTTCTTACTGACCTTCCTTTCCTTCTTTCCTCTGATCTGAGTCTCTCTAATGGTTTATGGATTCCTCTTTCCATTCTTATTCCTATCTTCTTCTAGTGTAGTAACTTTGCATTGCTCATGTGCTCTCAAAGGGTTCAAATTTAATATATTTTCTGTTATTAATTCCTGGGTGGGTATTCTTCTTTCTTTCATGGATAGGCTCTTTAAAACTTCTTGTGCTCTTTCAACTTTGACAACTAATTCTCTTGCCTTTTGTTTCTTCGACTCAACTTCTCATTCTTCTGTCGGTCGATCTATTTTTCTATCTATGACATCCCTTAGCTCTTGTTTTTTCTTTTCTTTAGCTGCTTCCTCTGCTTTCCTTCTGATCTAATCTTTATCAATCCAATTCTTTCCTAACAAAAGAGGGAAAGGGGTGTTGTTCTCAACAAACTTAATGACTTGAAATTCCAATTTAGTCGATGTTTGATGGATGATAACATGTATATTAGTAACTCTTCCACATAGGTTTATCATCTTTCCTTTAAATAAACCTATTATTCCCAATGAAGATACTATAGTAGGCTTTCCCAAAATTTCCCAAGTGCTTTCTGTCTTAATATTCACTTGTGTTTCCTCATCTAAGACACAGTCTATGTCGAAGTCTCATATTCTTGTATTTATGCGTTGTTTTTCTTTCATGGTCTCTAGTAAACTGACACCTTTGTAATTATTCATTGCTTCTTTTAACTGTACTAATGTAGTCTGGACTTCCTCTGATCCTTTATCTTGATGATTCTCTAACATGCTCTTATTCTATTGACTTCCTTCATAGTTCTCATGTCTCATGTTCATTTGTTCAACTTTAGCAATCATCCTTGGGCAATCCTCAACTTCATGACCAACAATTTTACAACAAAGACAAATAGGACCTGTACCAGGGAATTCCTTAGCAAGATGTCTCGGTCTTCTGTAGTTATAACATAGTGTCAATCCTCTCTTTCTATTATAAGTTTCCCAACTTCTTATGTACTGCGTACTAGGATCACAATGTTGGACCTGCAAAAAATTCTTTCTAGGTTCATGCATCCACTTATTAGTCCAAAAGTTCTTTCTATGCATAGGAATAACATATCTTTCTCTATTTCTATCAAATTTATTCATATCAACTCTTTCTTCTAACTGTACCCTAGCTTTCAGACTAGGACATAATCTATCAATCATACCTAGATTCATGTTTTAGAAACAAAAATTTCCACTTATCTTACTCTATAAAAGCACAAAGTTTTACTTCTTCCAGGATCTTACCTCTTTTCTTCAGATCGGCTTTCTTTCTTAGCACAAAGATTCGCAAGTCAAGTAGAGTACTGTGCACTACAGCAGTAGATCTATACACAGAGCTTCTTTTTTCTTTACTTTAGTTCCCAACAATCACAGTTTCAAGTCCCGACAACGGAACCATTTGTTGGCACAGGAGAAGACCCAGGGTTCAACGCTTCAACAACGCACAAAAAAAACCCTAACTACCGGGCCTTTCGGCAACACCTGCGAAGCAGGAAAAGTCTCACCTGAGGTAGAGGCAGGGGGGGTTACAGGACTCAGGTGTCTGTAACCAAGATGGGACACAGATCTGTGATTATAACACTCCTACATAGTACTTAAGAAATGCATGCATTAGTTATCAACTTCATTCACATCGCAGACAAACCATAAGGATAGATTGGCACAGTAATAATGACAAAATACACATTGCACTTAGCATCATAAGTTAGATCTAGCACATTCAATATAAATAAAGCACTAAGCATTCATAGATCTATCTATCATACATAATAATTAATGCACTAAGCAGATCCACAGCATAAACATCATAGCACAAAGAAAACCATCAACACATGATATACGTGGTTCACCCCAGTGTGGGGCTACGTCCACCAACGACTTATTCTTCTTCATTAGGCTTCAATTTCTTACATTTATCTGCTCCTGTGCATTAAGCCACAGAGCCAAGCTTCACACCAGACAGGTGATCTGCACACTGAGCACCAGATCCACCTTCCGAAAATCAAGTCAAGGCACAAAGCCAACTTCTTTATCAAGCACAAAGCCTTACATACACAGTCTATTGCAAAATGCAACTTAGAACTACTTGCCTCTTGCACTTAGCTAGATACATACCCACTTTCTCACTACATTACATTCTTATTTATACTTTTACATTCCTTATAAAAAGGCCTAAGTATGGGTAAACCCGTGGGCCAACATCCCATAAACCCTAATACAAAAACCCTAATGAACCCCTTGATGGGTCCACAAAACAAGTGAGATCCCGCAATCTCATCTCTGCTTGGGCGCTCCATCTTCGACCAACCTATCGAAGTCCAAAAAGGTGGTCAAACCTGACCAATGTTTCCTCAAAACTTGGTCGAGGGCCAACAAGACTCCACCCATCTCGACATCCTCGCCCCTACTTTCGGGGCTTCCTTTGTCCTTGAATGAATTTCAAGTTTCCTCTATTAACCTTCCCTCGAGGCTTTCCCTATCTTGGAATCTGACATCCTTGAAGAAAGAACCTCCTTGCTATGAAGCCTAATCTTCCTTTGCAAGCTACAATAAATCATGATTCTTAAGTTGAATTAATCTTCAAAGTTGAATGTGTTATCGATGCTTTTGAGTTTATCTTGAACATTATCTCATTGTGTTCATTACTGCAACGATTTGAATTGCATATTTGATTTATTTTTATTGCTTCTTGATTACATGTGCTTCATTGTGCTTGGATTTCATTAGCTTGATTTGTAGTTTGTGTGTTTGATAATTTCAAAACTAAACATAAATCACCGCTTAAAACAACCATAAGAAAACCACCATCACACAAACACAATCATCCTTAGACCTCCTTACTCAATTTGAGTACAAGTCTAGGATCATAAATAAAATAAAGCTCATTTAAAAAAATGTTGAGCATACTCCCATCCATCTTTAAAATACACATCAATCTTTATCTCCTTATATCTCCTCCTTTATATAAAGGGCACAAAATTTTATGTCTTCGAAAAAAACATAAATATGTTGTTTTTTTATTTTAAAAGGGATACTTTCAACTTTCAATATTATAAATTACCACTCTTTACGCTTATATCCCCACTTCTCCTTAATAGCATAAACTATTATATATTCCCAAAAAGTATTTTTTTAAGTGAATATCATATATGAGCTTTACTTATGTAAAATATGGCTTTTAAATAAAATGCTATGCCATTAAAACTATGCATAGATGAACTTATAAAGAGTGTACTTTTTAACTTGGACTTATGAAAACTGTCATGAAGTTGCTGGACCACACTTTGGAATTTTGGGCGCATGCGCATTGTCTTTAAAGAGTCTTTACTTGGAGCTTCACGTCTGCTATCTTCGATGATGGCACGTGGGTGGCTGTGATGTTCTTCACAAACATAATGGGCCAATCTAGTGGCTCAACTTCTCTTAGCATATAACAGGTCTGCACGTCCACTCCACAGCTTATATGACTTTTGGCTGGTTGTAACTCAATGCACAAGCACCCGATCCGGCAGAAAATAGTATCCATATGGGCATATAATTGCAGAGATCAAGCATTTAACGACGCCTCTGTTCAATACCTTTATCATGGAATACTTCAAGCATGTATTCCCTTTCAAAAAAAATCTATATCACCAAAGTATCCCTGTCATAGAAATGCTACAATAATTTAATTCAACGTAGAGAATTCACCTTCCTTGGATATGTCAAGAAAGTTTGGAATTTCTGGGCGATTCATTGAGCGATTTGTTGCACATTCTATGCTCAAAATTATTTGGATCTGCTGCATGAGATTCACTGGGCGAATTTATTTTTACATCCGTTTTTGCTAGAGAATTACTGGTAGTTGGACGCATCCAGCCACTGGACGCTCATATCACACAGCAAATCAAGAGTCTCAATAATTAAAATCGAGATGCCAGATCTAGATTTTTTCTTTTTTTCTTTTATAGACAATCCTTGCCAAATTTCCCTTATTCTTTGAAGGAATCGATCTTTGGAACAATGGAGTTTCTCGGGTGCATTGGACATTAAAGACACGGATCATTCGAAGAACTCGCTCGGTGGCTCATGCATGAGAAAAAAAAAAAAAAACATCCCTGATCGCAAAACTTCACCGCATTTGACGAAAAAAACATTTCTCAAAGACATGTATCTCTGCTTTCGACGATCTCCTTGGAAGTGCGATCAAACTTGTGAGGAAGATCCGTTGAGTGTACATCTAGGTCATTGTGTATCACTTCAAATTCGCTTGAGTCTATGGTGGCTCCCATTTGCAGATTGCATGGATCAGCTGCACAGATTGCGTTGATCAAAACACGAGATAGATCATGGAGAGGAGTTGTGATGGACCGGGATTGTTCATTAAGCAAATCATGTTGAAGGTGTGTGATTTCCTCCAAGTTTTACAACTCGTTGATTTGTGGACGGATTGCTGGTACAATCTACACAGAATTTTGCAGATCTGGTTCACTTCTGGAAGCGCAGATCCCCGTTGGAAAATTGTACAAAGAAATTATGGAAAATTCACCGCTTTCTCCTTGAAGCTAGACACTCTCAAGCAATTCAGATCTGCAACATCTCACAGATCTAGTTCTAAAAAAAAATCGCTACGGCTTAGACAAGTATGACATCATTGCATCATTTTTCCTGTGAGATCTCATCTGGGATTGAAGGATTTATCTCTACAAATATATCTTTATTTATTTACAGATATGTCTTTCTTTATTGTAGCTGGGATTGGCACCGTTATGAATGCATAATTGACAAGACAATCAACAAACTAAATCACAGAAATCTTTGTCATTCAATTAAGCACGTCCAAATTTATATAAAGAAAAAGCAGATCTTACATCATTGTTGTTGTGAGTATTGATATGTTGCTATCAATTTTCCTCTCTCATTTTCATCGTATGCATTCCAAGATTATATTCTAGATTATATTCTATCTGGTAACCTGCTACGAACCGATTCATCGTAAGCACGTCCAGATTTATATAAAGAAAAAACAGATCTTACATCATTGTTGTTGTGAGTATTGATATGTTGCTATCAATTTTCCTCTGTCATTATTATCAATTTGCAAAACAACAAATTGACACTATCTTCTCCTCATGTAAAACTTTGGCACCATCATTTCAACTCAAATTTCACCTCTTATGAATGACTACCAATAGAGGAGCTACCATGTTCTTAATATCATAATGGCTTTGATATTAATTGAAGAATTGAGCATAAGAATATTAGGATAAGAAGATTGGGGAAAAAGCCTCAAACCATAATTATCAATATTGTATTCATTTTAATGATACAAATATATAATACAATAATGAAACCATTTCAATTATTCTCACATCCACACTTCATCAGGAGATAAGGTAGGAAGAGGAAATATAAGAATCTAGAAACTCACTTAGGTTAACAACTATATCCTAGCATGTAAAATATACAAAAATGATATACTAAGAATGAATGATTGTATATGAAAAAGAGGCTAACATTTTCCCCTACCAAAAAGCTACGGAGCTCCTTCTCTCCCTACACGCAAAACCCTAGAATGACCATTTTTCCAACCATCATTCCATTCTATTATGTATAATTTGTTTAGATTTTATTTCTATAACTTGGTCATATTTATTATTTTGGTTTATGTAGTGGATAATCATGATATGATAATTATTTAAGGTCTCTTTCTTTAGTTTGTATAAAGTCTATTTTTATAGAGTGAACTTTCACAAGCATGCTCCTATGGTATTTTTTGGTATATGATGTACTAGATATAGTTTGTAAGCGATAGAAACTTAATTTGGATTATTTATGGAAAGGTAGTTTACACATAACTAGTTTTTTGTATTTGTGTTTAAGGCACTTAAAGAATGTAATTTTCTATATTATATATGAATAAAAATAGCAATTTTATTTTTTGAAAAATAAATAAATAATTTTAAAATTTTAAGTAAACAATATACATGTTTTTTGTTAATTTGAATTAATATTGGATTAAACAAAAATATGCTTATAACAAAGATAATGATAATTTTATTATAATGTCAATAATAATAATAGTCTAATTCTGAGGTCTAGCTCAGTCATTTAAGCACTAAAGTCTAATAAAAAATAATAAAATTTAGTTTTCATTTAAAAAAGAACTTTTGATAAAAAATAAATTTTCACCCTTATTAAAATTTCCCATAAATATATATTTAACTATTTATTAGTAATTAACAAATTATAATTTTCAATTTTTCAAGAAATATTAAATAACCTCATTATATAATAATATCTTAGCTATATCTTTAACTATATAAATATCATTATATAATAATATCTTAGCTATATCTTTAACTATATAAATAGTAAATATTATAATATAAATATAATAACATAAATTTTATTATTTATTTGAAAATATTATAATAATATTTTATTTAACAAAAATAATTTTATAATGAATTTTACTTCGATTGAAATTTAAGGTGGTAATGGATGTCAATTAACCACCTTTACCAAATTTTAAGAAAGCACCTTGTACTAAACTATAATTAAAGTTTTGTCAAACCACCTTTTAACGTAATTATGATACTAAATAAACTACATCTTTATTAAATAAACAAAGCACATACATGAAAGCAAAAATTGCCCAAACAACTACATGGTACTAAACAAACAAAATTGTCAAAATTGGCCACATGTTGACGAGAACCCTACTGCTCATGCAATAATAATAAATTTCCACATATATAACTTGCCATCTCAAAAGGTGAGTAATAACTTGTCATCTCAAAAGGTGAGTAATCACAATAAGGTATATAAGTAGCTCGGGACCCATATTTAAGATGAGCTTCCTATGAAATATTGGTTAGCTCACAAAATAAATGATGATGACTTGCCAAAATAAATATTGGTTAGCTAACATTTGAGTTAAATGGTTATTTGCTTTTATTGCAATGTTTAATCTTATGTATTTAAGTGTTTTAATTTTCCAAGTTGTGATTTTAATTGGTTAATTTTTGCATTGATGACAAGTTTTATAATTATTTAATTATAAAGATTTTTATAATGATAGTTTAATTTATTGTATTAATAATTATATTTACTAATATTAATAGAAAATTAAGGAGTTTTACATAAATGTCATTGACTCATGCACACATAAGTGGATCAAAGCTTATTCCCATGTTTTCTAAAAATTTTAGTCCCTGAGGTGTAGAACAGTCTATGACAGAGTGTGATGTTAAGGCACTATGTGATGTTAAAGTCATCGGTTTGACACCTGCGAGGACAAAAAATCCATCCATGTTAAGGGTTGGTGTGGCACAGGTCGAGTGTGATCCCTAGGTGATTTTGACGGCTTAGATGCCCCTGAGTGGAGGTTTCTAAAGCCACGGGCTTGTTGGACACACCTACCACACTTAGAGGGGGGGTGAATGAGTGTGGGGCTCTTTTTCCCAAAACTTCCCTCTTGCACAAAAACTCATCAATTAACATTCAACATTTATTCATTACCCATTGTTGTCATTTATAACTAGTTAG
>ML791593.1:0-23669 GCA_009831015.1 Picea engelmannii
AGGTGCAACACATACTATTTTAGTGCGCCTACTAAATTTTCTATCTGTATTCCATATTAGAACCTCCCTAGCCATATTTAGCGATGGCACAAAAAATTTCTTAGATCTCGGGAGCTTTCGAATGTGGAGCATGAATATCTCCCGAAGTGACTTGCTCTCGAAGTGATGTGGCAGTCTCTCCTCACTTCAACACTTTGGAGTTTGGGAGCTTCTAAATGTTGTGCTTGGAAATCCCCCGAAGGACGATCTCCCAAATCTGACGTGGCAGCTAGATGTCATATCGTTGACATGTCATGGAAAGAAGGGTGACACATGTCACATAGAAATGGACAAATGAAGCAACCAAATGACATGGAATGAGTGCCACATGTCATGAATGATGAGTGTGTCACGTGTCTCAACTGATGGTTTCCACGTGCTTCGACACTTCAGGCTTCGAGAGTTTTGTATTGCGGAGCATGAAGTTCTCCTGGAGTAGTACGGGCCCAAAGTGACGAGGTAGTCTCTCATTACTTCGACATTTCGGAATTTGGCATTTGGGAGTTTTTGGATGTAAAGCATGAAAATATCCCAAAGTGATGATCTTGTGAAATGATTAGCCAAATCTTATCACTAATTAACTCGTGCTTAAGCTGTGTTTAACATTAAATACTTTGGGATTTCGACACTTCGACGATCGAAACAATGACAAGTTCGGGCGCTTGAACACCGAAGTCGTGGAGTTTTTTTCCTAATTCCTTTTGTTAAACCCAGCAAAATTCTAGACCCCCGAATGGAAGAGAGCTGTTGATTTGATCGACCTGTTGCATCTTTACCGTTGAAAAATTAACCAGTGCATTTGACAATCCATCCGAAAATGATTTCTCTGAATTGCTGCATTTTTTCCACCAGCATTTCGTGGGCATACAAAAAGGCTTGGTCGACCTGTTGTGAGATCAATCAATGGAAAACATGATAACAAGCATTCTAAACCAAATACAAAATGTAATTATCCTTCAAGAAACAATAGAAACAAAAAATGTGTGAAGACTCAATGAAGAAAGAAATGAAGAAGAGCCAAGTCACTCAGTAATGGGAAACCGACTTAACCAAACAGAAGAGGAAAAGTTAATTAAGACATAGGGAAATTAGAGAGGAGGGGCAGGGGTGCATTATCCCTCTAAGGATTCAAAGGGTTTGAGAAACAAATCTCAAGAGAGATAGCGGGAAGAAATATTCAAAGGGAGAGAAGCTTTGAAGGTTTAACGAGTTATAGGCCAAGATCCCTTCAGAAGGAAGCTAGTCCAGACCATTAGATCTAGAAAACTGCATGGAATTTAGCCATGAAGCACTTCAACATTTCATGGTTTAGAATTTTTTTGAATTATTGAGGAGTGGGATTGCTGAAGGTCGAAATAACGAAGTGATCCTAGCCTGTTGGATGCGAAGGGTATACATGGCAACAAATAATCTAGTTCGGGAGGGAAGAGCTCTAGAATAACTTGCATGAAGCAAGGCACAATTTTCATGATGTCACAGAGAGTGGAGTAGATCTGGACTATTGGATCCAGAGAGGGCACATGGCGAAGGGCCACTAGTTTCGGAGGAAGAGCCATTCGGAAAGATCCGAGGATAAAACATCTGAAAATGCCCAAAGGCCGAGGTGTCGAAATCAATCATAGTTGCCCTCTTGGAGAGGACACATGGAGCGTGGAGATTTATTGTGGAGGTTTGACACTTCATGAGAAAAGGTTTTAGGAACTTTTGAAGCTCCTAAACATCGAAGTCCCGAAGTGGACCTGGGCGTTGATTTGGGTGGATGCATGGCACCTGATCTAGAATTTCGGGTATAGATTACTCCAGAGAAAAGTGGAGGTTGGAACATTCAGAACTCCCATAGCACGAAGTCCTAAAGTAGATCTCCCTCGTTGGTTGTGAAGGGGGGACGTGGACTGTTGATCTGGTTCCATTTAGAGTCCTGAATTTGTGAAGTGTCTAGGAGGTTAAGCCCCGGGTCATAGCCTGAGGTCACATGCAAAGAGGGGATACTGAAGGCCCAAAATATATAAGTCAACTCAGGAGACTAAGATCCTTGACCAGGAGGTCGTGAAACCCTTAGGATTTGTTAATAGGACCTTTATGTGAATAACTTATGCAAACCAAATCGCTTTCTGTCGATGCCCATGAGGATCGACGCTCGAAGACTGTTGTTTTTGTGTGGTCCCTCCACTCACTTGAATTCTTTCCGACATCGAATCCAAGCGCATTAGGTGGAGCCTTGGCTGCCGATTCTTAATTTGGGTGTTAAGTTATTTTATACATTAGGTTTTAGAGGTTCAACAAAACTGAATAAGTGATGAGAGTCATGAAAACAAACAAAGAAAAAACATTTCCAAAAATGAAATTGAGTTAGACAACACAGAAGATCAAGTGGTACCCAAAAAGTGAAAAAAATTGATAAGTCTTTTTAGGGTGTGTTGAGTGATCAACAAATAGAGACTTACTGGCTGAAAGAAAAATATTCGTTCCTTCCCCGGGCTTAGTTGATGCAGAAGATGATTAGGAACATAACTATTTTTTATCAGAGCCTCTTCTTTCCTTGCATTTGAAATTCCTTGGTTGATGAATCTGGGCCTGCATGTGGGGTTTCAACCTTTACTCCACCTTTGATTCCTCTAACCACGATCCATGCCCTATTCTAACAAGAATCGAGTAAAGAATTCACTAGCCTCAGACCCTTTATTTATCATCATTCACTTGCTATTGTGTTTCTCTACTACCAACGAGCGTCCATAGATTTGACAGAGTCACTCCGATGTCACAGACCTTGCTCTGTTGCCAGCGAGCGCCCATAGCCCTGACGAAGTTATCTGCATACCCTTTCCTACTTTGCACTCATTTGATATAATTGATTTTATTTCGGGAGAATTCCCTGAGCGAGTGGGAGAGGAGGACGTCTGTTATTTGCAAAATGAGATGGTTAAGGTGAATTTTTTCTAGCTCTTTCTTGAGGTACATGTGGTCCTTTCCTTCTTGTGATCTTTCCCTTTAGGTTTTACCATACCACTAGGCAGACCCTTCATCACTTTTCCAAGGTTTTTTATATGCACAGGTTAGATAGAAAATTCCTTTAAAACAACCGCAAGTCTCCTAGTTATTCTTGTGTTGTATGTAAGTGATGATCCAGACACACAGTTCATCATATCTCATGAATTGAGGTCATTCAATGTCTTGCTAAGAAAAAAATTAAAAAGTGCAGAATTACTATATAAATAAACAAAAACAAAAATGCACTCTGCAATCAACCTACATAGAAACAAAACATCATGAAACCACACACACACACACACACACACATATATTAATGAAAATATTGTTTTAAGGCTTGGCCATTCACCGGGAGGGCATCAGGTTCCCCCCTCATATTTTGCAACCGATACGTGCCTACCCCAATTTTCTTGGCTACTTGAAAAGGTTCGAGCCATAGATTCTGAAACTTCAAATGTTTTCCCTTCAACTCATTTTCTCTATCCCATTTTAGGACTAAGTCTCCTACTTAAAATATTCTATTTGGCCTTATGCTTATCAAACCATCTTTTAACTATCTGTTGATGAGCTATGAACTTTGATTTTTCTTTCTCCCTTTCTTCTTCCAGCATGAGGAGGGTATCAATTCTTTGTTGTATAACTTATGAGGGTTTTCCTCTATAGTCATGAGCAAGATGAAGAGATGGAAGATATATCCCATTCGGGAGAATGGCCTCCTATCCGTATACTAGGAAGTATGGGGAATTCCCTATATCTTCCTTGGGTGTTACTCTATCATCCCATAGGTCATTATGAAGTGAATTGTGCCAATTCCTTTGGTTGTCTATAAATTTTTTCTTTAATATCCTCACTAGGTTCTTATTGGTTGATTCTGCCACTCTGTTCCCCCGTGGATAGTAGTTTGCAGAGTATCTGATTATAATTCCTTTGTCTAAAGAAAACTTGGTTAATAGGGTGGAAGAAAAGTAAGAAACATTATAAAAAAAAAAGGGTTGAAGGCATACCAAACCTTGTGATCAGTTGTTGTTCTATGAATTGGATCACCATTTTTTCATTTACATGAGTCAGAGGGATGACCTCTGCCCATTTCATGAAATAGTCTGTGGCGGTTAGTATGTATCTATGTTGTTTTGAAGAAATTGGTGTAATTTATCCTATTATATCTAACCCCCATTGCTCGAATGGCCTGGATACGACCACAAATTGGAGTAAGACAACTGCTCTCTTTTCCCTCACCGCGCTCATTTGGCAAGTTTTATAGTTTCTAGCATATGCGTGGGCATCTCTAAATAGAGTGTCTCAGTATCTTGTGAGTGGTGGTATTCCCTGCAAAGTGTCTACCTAAAGGACCATCATGGAGCTCCTTCATAACCTTATCTGCATCTTCACGTTTGAGACATATCAAAAGTACCCCATCATAGTTTAGGTGAAAGAGCACCGAATTTATGAGGTGATATTGTGTTGATTTTAACCTGAGGGATCTCCTTAACCTAGGATTTAGCTTTTTTGGGCAAGTCCCATGATGCAGAAGATAAGTCAATTTATCACCAAGACTCTTGCCTTGGGGAGACATATGAAGCTTCACCACACCATAATGCCAATTCATTCTCCCATCTTGGGTCTTCATTTACTTGGTCCTGGGCTTCAACTCTCAATTTTCATAATCCTTGTTCCTTAACCAATTTAGCAGGTTTTATATCTAGATCAAATTATTGGATTACTTCCCTCCAGTTTCCTCTTCTTACACCCATATCTTGTTGAGTGAACAGGGATCAGACTGCAGGGTGAGGCACGATGACTTTGGTATAGTTCTTTAGGATGTAAGATATGAAGTTTTTCACTGCCTTGTATACCTCATAAGCCTACTTGTCTATAGCATGGTAATTTAGTTTGCCCCCCTGAATATTATTTCTCATAAATGAGACCCGGGCCTCATTATTTTCATCATCCTTTTCAGTCAATACTACAGCTAACGATTGGTCGGAGAAAAAAGGGTAGAGGAAGAAACCTTTGCTAAAGTCAGGACTTCACAACACTGGGGATCAGGGTATTGCAGCCTTAATATTGTTGAAAGAACTTTTTTGTTCATCATCCCACTTAAATTCAACATATATGTGGATCATCTTTTGTAGGGGTTTGATAGTTTCAGTGAAATCGAGGGTTGATTTTCTCACAAAATTGATTTTCCCAAAGAAGGATTGCATAGACTTTTTGTTGTGGGGTAATGGAAGTTGAGCTATAGCCCTAATTCATTCTGGGTCTATGTAAATTCCTGCTTGATATATAATATGACCTAGTATTTTACCTTCCTCGACATCAAATATAGTTTTCTTAGGGTTTAAGGATATACCATATTTCCTACATCTTTCAAAAAACAGGGTTAAGTGTTGGATGTGATCTTCTATGTTCTTCAAATACATACTCACGCCGTCCAAATAAACTACTACAAATTTGTTGATTAGTCCCCGAAACGTTATGTCCATGGGCCTTTGGAAGGTTTCCCCTGCATTGATTAACCCAAAAGGCATGTGTTTATAAGTGAAGGTTCCCCACTTGGTTCGGAAGGTAGTCTTCAAATGATCTTCCTCTGAAACTAGAACTTGGTTGTAACCTGAAAAACCATCCAGCAGGGAGAAAATATCAGAGCCAAATACAGTCTACAAGAGTTTCTCCATTGGTGGGACTGGCTAGTTGTCCTTTTCAGAAGCTCTATTGAGGTTTTTGAAATCTACACATAGGCAGATCTCCCTAGATGTTTTCGTCACAGGAACCAAATTTTCTACCCATGCAGAGTGTCTAACCTGGAAGATAATATTGGCATCTAGTAATTTATTTAACCCCTGACACATGAGGGGCTCCAAGGATGGGTGGTACTTTCAGATCTTATGTTGGAAGGGTTTCACTACGAGCTTTAACGAGATTGTGTGTTGAATGATACAAGTATCATAAGTTTTTAGATATCAGTAGGACCATGCAAAAACATCTTGATATTGTCTGGAAAGTTTGAGATAGGATTTCCTTTCTTCTTTAGACATTGTCCTACCGAGATTTATATTCTTGGGGTTTTCTAGGGTTCCTAGATTTATAGTCTCGTATATGGGACATGAAATCCCCCTTTTTGCATTCGTGGACCCTTTGAATATTTCCCTTAAGGAAAAAAGGTTTTCTAAATTGGATACTCCCTTTGGTATTGTGTGAGACCTTGGTTTGTCAGTCGATCAATTTGCTTCAAGTTTTTATACATGAGGGTCGGGGTCTACTAATTTCTCCTTAAATACTTCATCGTCAATAGCTAGATCTTTTAAATTATCCTGATTGGTTAAAAAGTTTAGGATTTGTTCATCTCCTTCAAAGACCTTACAATTAGAAATATTGTTGGGCACCAATGATTTGTAGAGTAACTCCACAATGAACTGGGAGGATTCATATTCTTCTAGAGGGGATATCCTTGAGGCAGTGGTGGCCAAGGAATCATCAAGCACGTTCTTTTTTCTGGGGATCGTTGTGATAATGAAGGCTTCAAAATGTTCTATCAGTCTGTGTACTTCCTGCTAATAATTCCTCAAGTGGGGAGATTTGTAATGTACAATTTTCCTTACTTGTCGGACGATGATTTCATAATCTTTGAACACATTTATCTCTTTGACGTTTAATTTGATGGATTTCTTTAGCCCTTGTACTAGAGATCCATACTCGACGGTGTTGTTTGTGCACTTGAAATCTAGTTTGCAGGACATGAAATTTTGTTTACCTTTCAAATCAATGAGGATACACCCTACCCATCACCCCTCTTGTGACTTAGATCCATCAAAGTATAGGGTCCAAACTTGTGAGTGAAAACCATCTGTTTCTTTCTTCCTACCACTTTCCTCCTTTCCTCCTATATTCTCCATGATTTTGAATAGAGGTTCTTAACAAAAGAGGATTTCTTCTGCCGCCGTCAACAAATTTTCTTGAAAAGTCATTTCGTAGTTTGAGTGAGAGGACCATCATATAAGAGGGGGGATAAATTCCCAAAATTGGATTCACAGGAATAATTTCCTAGCACCGGGAAATCTATCGATGAGGGTTCATCGAGGGTTTCTAAGTCAGTGAGAGTATGTTTTATATATATTTCCCTATCGATCTTTATCATATTCGTGTGTCCCTTTAATGGAAACCAAAGGTGAGCATAGTATGTGATAAAGTATCCATTTAACTTCTCGGACCAATCTTGTCTAAGTAACAATCCATAAGATTATGGGATATCTACTATGATGATGTCAATCACCTGAACAAATTTAGGGTGTGTCATCATTTTGATAATTACATCTTTGAGCTCTCCCATAACCTTTACCCGAGTTTTGTCTAGTTGTATCACATGTTTATCTCTTTTGAGAGGGATTGCATTTAGTTTCTTGCATATAGACAATGGAATAACATTAGAGGATGCCCCTGAGTCAACCAAACAATTGTGGAGGTTTATGTTAAAGACTTAAAATGTCAAGAGGAACGGTGGGACAAAAGGCTTTCCCTTCTGATATTCAGAGAAGGCATTCACAGTTGGTTTATTTATTAGATCAGAGAGGGTTGGATTTTCTCCTTGGTCAGCACTTGTTGTAGTATTTTCTATTGACTTCAAATCTTGTAACAGAAAGTCCTTTTGCTGAGGGATTCCACACACCTCCATGACCGATATATTGGCCTTTAATTTTTTCAAATCTTCTACTATGTTCTATTCTAGCGTATGGATGTTTATAGGATTTCTTCGGGAGACAAAAGGTGCTTTAGGGTGATCGGACATTGTCTTTCTTCCCAAAATTTGGGTAGTAGTAAGTTCGTTTGAGACAAGCTGACCCCTACTTCGTGTTTGCATAGCCAAGACCTCTGTGGGTGATTCTTGAACCTCAAATAGGTCATCGGAAGGCATTGGTAAGTCGGGGTCCCATATCAGCATGGTTGTTTCTTCTGGTGGATCAACTTCTTCCTGATCAACAACATTCATAATTGAGCAATTTGATTGTTCGGTAAGGGAAACCTCATATAGGAATCATTTGGCCATAAAATTCATGGCATGCACACATTGTGGGCAATCACTTTTAGAATGTTTCTCTTGGTGATAGGTATCGAAAGAGTTAGATGCTACATTTCCTAGATCGATGTTTAAGTTGGCTGTGGGAGGTTCAATTGCTTTGAAAGATGGATTTACTTTAGAAAAATGTTTATAGGGCTTCTGGCATTGGTTTCCTTCCCCTGCACTTCTTTTCATGTCTATGATTTTGTTTGATAACTTATTAACCATGCGTTGTAGGTATTCTATGTATCCACTTCCCTTTACGAGACCTTGTTCTATTTGTTTCCCTGGAGATCTGGTCAACAGGAGTCCTCTCCTGGGAGGAGGTTGAAATTCCTCCTTAACTAATTAGACTTAGCCTTATTTACATCCCTTCATTTGGAACTCTATCATTTTGGCTTCTTCAAATTTCTCAGCTAAGGTTGTTTTGGCAACCCTCTTCACAAGAAAGGAAATAGAAGCTGGGAGAGTATTAGTGTATAATTCAATTTGCAAATCCTGAGTGGGTTTAGCTTCGGGTTGAAATTTGTTTAGGATAGTGGTGATCCATTGATTAAAGTCTTTAACCTTCTCTTTTGAACTCATGGTGGCGGTGAACAACTCGACCATCAAAGATCCTATAATGGTTTCTTCTGCAAATTTATCTAGAAAATCCTTTTGAAACTTCATCCAACTAGTTATGGACCCTACAGGTAAGTTAAAATATCGTGTGGAGGTCAAATTCTCAAAAGTATAGGGGAAAATCCTACATACTACATGTTCATGTTGGACATTCATCAGTCTAATAGCTAGTATGAGTTTTTTGATATGGTCTTCAGGCAATCTTGAGGTTTCATGGTCAAATTTAGTGAGTAACATTTTTGGATGTCGAGGAAGATTATGTACTTGTTTGGGGATGGCCACGACATATCTGGAAAACCAAGGTTGATTATTCTGAGGTGGGTTTTCCCTTTCTTCATTATGATCATTGTTATCTTCCATGTCATCCGATCCCAAAACTGAGTGTTCTGAGTTAAACCCTTCCTCGTCGAAAAAAATCGTCGGGCTCAGAGCAGTTACCGATTGGTGTTTCGGGGATTAGATTAAGAGGATGTTTGATTTTGGTGAGGGAGAAATCTATCAGGTATTCTAATGTGTGAACGAAAACCTAGTCGAGGGCGTCAACCATTGGTCCGCTTACTTGTTTTCTATGAGGAAGTAATGGAGCTAAGGGAAGTGCTCCGATTTGTCGGGTGTAAGCTCTTGTGATTATTCTGAACTAGTTCAACTTATCATGAGGAAGAGCATAAGGTATTTTAGGTAATCTATATTCTTCCTCTTTCCAAGGGGAGTTACTCATTTCAGGAGTGCTCAGTGTGTCTGGGTTGTCTTGTGAATGACCAGACATGCATGTGGGTTGTTTTGAATCTACATGTTGTGTGAAATATTATGTCAAAAATATTGTTATCCATTCATTCTTTCAACCCTCCTTCTAGTGCCAATTATGTTGAGGGGTCATAAATCCATTTGAATCAACAGTAGGAACCAAACCCACCACCGAGGCCCAATGAGACTCTGAAATGTTTAATGGTGGAATGGTTCTCCAGATCTTGCGACCCGAACAATCAATCGATGGGCTTTACATAGTGATTGACATGATGTCTTCTTTTGAAAGATCCTTCTTCAGTTTGAATGTTCTCTTTTTGTATTTTCTCTTATAGGTGGGATCTATACAAGATAAATGATAGTATAAACTAGCTATGTAACAAACAGGAAATGCTTAACTACTAAAGAAGGTTGATCTTGGGATAACCCTCGTGCTCAAGAAAGAATACAATTATTCTTACACCTATAACAAGCCTAGTACTAATACATTAACCTGTTGGTGTCCCAATTATTGACTGAGACATGATTATCAGAAGAAGACATACATGTAATAAATGATGGAAAGAAAAATAGTTTCCTCAACTCTAATCATTAATCACACATTAGCACAATGATTTACTTTCCATCATTAAATACAATAACTATAAAAATATTGAATCGGATAGATTATCAACAGATTCAGAGTCTCTTACTCATTACAACATCCATTCATGAGATAAAGTCAAAAATAATTCTTCCTTAGATCCAATCACACACGCTTTTGACGAAAAGTAGAAAAAAACTTGATTATGGTCCTAAAACAAGACTTCTCAATTAAGGTAGCTCCGAAATAGTTCTTTACAAATCCCAAAATGAGGGTCTTTACAAAAACCATTGACCTTATAAACATAAAGAAACTACATATTTATTAGAGTTGTCGAGGCTCTCATCCATCTGGGACTGAGACATTAATCTACATTAACAATTGTATAACGACTAATTAACCTGACTAAAACACTATTGGAGTAAAACGACGTCTACTCCATACTTGACATAATAAAAAAGAATGGTTCTTATCACACATAGAAGACCACTTATTAATTTAATCTAAAACGATTTTGGAATTGATTAAGTAAAATCCGCTACTGTCTCTGAGACTTAATTGATGCATGCGTTGGATGAACTATAATTTTGGAAGAAACTAATTTGAAGTGACAGAGTTGAGTTCTTCATTGATCATGGTGTGCACGCGCGCTGTTGGAGGCCACTTTAGACAACTAGATGTGCAGCGTGAAAATCTTCGGGAGTGACATGGTGCCCTGATGTCATATAAGCATGTGATTGCGGAAGTTTTTGAGGGTGGTTTGGGTCCACACTGTTCTAATCCCCACAATACACCACAAGCTACCATGTACCTCATAAGCTATACCATGGTTTCAATTGTGGGACCACTCTGGAAAATTAACATTCGATCATTTTTTGTCCCTGCAATGAAGTGTGATCATCGATCATGTTGTAATATGTGATCTAGGTAACCCTGATATTTTAGCGCCCCTACTAAATTTCCTATCTGTCTGCCATATTAAAACCTCCCTATCCATATTTAGCGATGACGCAAAAAATTTCTTAGAGCTCGGGAGCGTTCGAATGCGAAGCATGAATATCTCCTGAAGTGAATTTCCCTCGAAGTGATGTGGCAATATCTCCTCACTTCGGCACTTTAGAGTTTGGGAGCTTCTGAATCTTGTGCCTGGAAATCCCCCAAAGGAAAATATCCAAAATTTGATGTGGCAGCCAAATCTCATATCGTTGATGTGTCATGGAAAGAAGGGTGACACGTGTCACATGGAAATGGATGAATGGCGCAACCAAATGACCTGGAATGAGTGCCACATGTCATGATTGATGAGTGTGTTGCGTGTCTCAACTAATGGTTTCCACGTGCTTCAACACTTCGGGCTTCGAGAGTTTTGGATTATGAAGCATGAAGTTCTCCTGGAGTAGTATAGGCCCGGAGTGACATGGCAGTCTCTTGTTGCTTTGACATTTCAGAGTTCAACATTTGGGAGTTTCTGGATGTAAAGCATGAAAATATACTGAAGTGATGATCTTGCAAAGTAATTAGCTAGATATTATCACTAATTAACTTGGGCTTAAGCTGTGTTTAACATTAAATACTTCAAGAGTTTGGCACTTCGACGATCGAAACAATGACAAGTTCGGGTGCTTGAACGCCGAAGTTGTGGAGTGTTTTTCCTAATGCCTTCTATTAAACCCCACATGATTATGGACCCCCAAATGGAAGAGATTCATTGATCTGATTGGCCTATTGCATCTTTACCATTGAAAATTTACCTTGTCTATTTGACAATCCAGTCCCGAATATGACCGCTCTGAATTGCTACATTTTGTCCATGGGCATTTCCTGTGCATACAAAAAGGCTTAGTCGAACTTTTGTAAGCTCAATCAATGGAAAACATGATAACAATCATTCTAAACCAAATACAACATGTAATTATCCTTCAACAAACAATAGAAACAAAAAATGCGTGAAGACTCAATGAAGAAAGAAACAAAGAAGAGCCAAGTCACTTAGTAATGGGAAACCAACTTAACCAACCAGAAGAGGAAAAGTTATTTAAGGCAGAGGGAAATGAGAGAGGAGGGGAAGGGGTGCATTATCCCTCTAAGGAGTCAAAGGGTTCGAGAAACAAATCTCAAGAGAGATAGAGAGAAGAAATATTCAAAGGGAGAGAATCTCTGAAGGTTTAACGAGTTATCAACCAAGATCCCTTCAAGAGGAAGCAGATTTAGTCCAAACCATTAGATATGGAAAACTGCATGGAAGTTAGCTGTGAAGCAATTTGACATTTCATGGTTTGGAGTGTTTTTGAAGTATTGAGGAGTGGGATTGTCGAAGGTCGAAATCATGAAGTGATCCTAGCCATTGGTTGGGAAGCGGATATTTCACAGCGGATAAGCTAGTTCGGGAGGGAAGAGCTTTGGAAGAACTTGCGTGAAGAAAGGCACAATTTTTGTGATGTCACGAAGAAAGGAGTAGATATGGACTGTTGGATCCAGAGAGGGCACATGGAAAAGATCCACGAGTTTCATAGGAAGAGCCCTTCGGAAGCAATTGGGGATAGAACATCTGAAAACTCCCAAAGGTCGAGGTGTTGAAATCCATCGTAGCCGCCCTCTTGGAGAGGACACATGGAGCGTGGAGGTTTGACACTCCATGAGAAAAGGATGTAGTCAATTTCAAAGCTCTCGAACGTTGAAGTCCTGAAGTGGAATTGGGCATTGATTTGGGTGGATTCATGGCATCTGATCTAGAATTTTGGGTACAGAGTACTCTGGGGAAAAGTGGAGGTTGGAAAATTTGAAACTCCCGCAGCTTGGAGTCCCGAAGAAGATCTCGCTCGTTGGTTGTGAAGGGGGGACATGGATCGTTGATCTGGTTTTAGTTAGAGTCCTGAAGTTGTTTAACGTACATGAGGTTAAGACCCGGGTCATATCCTGAGGTCACATGAAAACAAGGGATACTGAAGGCCCGAAAGATCTAATTCAGCTCAGGAGACTAAGATCCTTGACCGGGAGGTCACAGAACCCTTGGGATTTGTTAATCAGACCTTTATGTGAACAACTTATGCAAACCAAACCTCTTTCTGTCTATTCCCATGAGGATCGACGCTTGACAAGTGTTTTTTTTTTGGTCCCTCCACTCACTTGAATTCTTTCCGATGTCGAATCTGAGCACGTTAGGTGCAACCTTGGCTTTCGATTCTTAATTCGAGTGTTAATTTATTTTATACATGAGGTTTCAAAACTTCAATAAAACTGAATAGGTGATGTGATTCATGAAAACAAACAAAGACAAAACATTTCCAAAAATGAAATCGAGTCAGACAGTACAGAGGATCAAGTGGTTCCCAAAAAGTGAAAAAAATGATAAGGCTTTTTAGGGTGTGTTGAGTGCTCAAAAAATCGAGACTTACTTGGTGAAATAAGAATCTTTGTTCCTTCCCCGGGCTTAGTTGATGTAGAAGTTGGTTAGGAACTTAAGTGGTTTTTATCAGAGCCTCTTCTGTCCTTACGTTTGAAATTTCCCGGTTGATGAATCTGGGCCTACCTGTGGGGTTTCAACCTTTACTCCACCTTTGTTTCCTCTAACCATGACCCATGCCCTCTTTTGAAAAGAGTCAAGTAAAGTATTCATTGGAACTAGACCCTTTATTTATCATCATTCACTTGCTATGTTGTTGCTCTACTGCTAGCAAGCATCCATAGCCCCGACATAATCACCCTGATGTCACAGACCTTTCTCTGCTTCCAACAAGTTCCCATAGCCCCAACGGAGTTATCTTCATACCCTCTCCTGCTTTGCACTCATTTGATATAATTTATTTTATTTCGGTAGAATGCCCTGAGCGAGTGGGAGAGGAGTACATTTGTTATTTGAAAAATGATATGGTTAAGGTGAATTTTTTCTATATCTTTCTTGAGGTACATGTGGTCCTTTCTTGATTTTCATATTTCCCTTTAGGTTTTACCAGAACACCAGGCGAACCCTTCATCACTTTTCCAAGGTTGTTTATCTGCACAGGTTAGATAGAAAATTCCTTTAAAACAACCGCAGATCACCCAACAATTCTTGTGTTGTATGTAAGTGATGAGTCAGAAACATAGTTCATCATATCGCATGAATTGAGGTCAACCAATGTCTTTCTAAAAACAAACTTAAAAATGGAATAATTAATATAGCAACAAACAAAAACAAAAATTCACTTCGCAATCATCCTACCTAGAAAAAAAACATCATGAAAACGGACACACATATTTTTTTTCCAATGAAAATATTGTTTTAAGGTTTGTCCATTCATCAGGAGGGTGTTAGGTCCCCCCCTCAGATTTTGCAACCGATACGTGCCTACCCCGATTTTCTCGGCTAATTGAAAAGGTTTGAGCCATAGATTCTAAAACTTCGAATGTTTTCCCTTCGACTCATTTGCTCTGTCCCATTTTAGGAATAAGTCTCCTACTTCAAAATTCTTCTCTTTGGCCTTATGCTTATCAAACCATCTTTTAACTATCTGCTAATGAGCTATGAAATTTTATTTTTCTTTCTCCCTTTATTCTTCCATCATGAGGAGAGTATCAATTCTTTGTTGTATAACTAATGAGGGTTTTCCTCTAGAATCCCGAGCAAGATGAAGAGATGGAAGATATAGCCCGTTTGGGAGAATGACCTCCTGTCCGTATACCAGAAAGTATGGGGAATTCCCTATATCTTTTTTGGGTGTTACTCTATCATCCCATAAGGCATTATGAAGTGAATTTTTCCAATTCATTTGGTTCTATGCAACTATTTTCTTTAATATCCTCACTAGGTTCTTATTGGTTGATTCTTCCACTCCATTCCCCTGTGGATAGTAGTTTGCAGAGTATCTGATTATAATTCCTTTGTCTAAAGCAAACTCATTTAATAGGGTTGAAGAAAAGTAAGAGGCATTATCAAAAACAAGGACGGAAGGCATACCAAACCTTGTGATCAGTTGTTGTTCTATGAATTGGATCACCACTTTTTTGTTTACATGAGTCAGAGGGACGAACTATGCCCATTTTGTGAAATAGTCTGTGGTAGTCAGTATGTATCTATGATGTTTTGAAGAACTTGGTGTAATTTATTCTATGATATCTAACCCCCATTGCTCGACTGGCCTGGAAACAACCACAGGTTGGAGTGGGACAACTGCTCTCTTTTCCCTCCCTGCACTAATTTGACAAGTTTTATAGTTTTTAGCGTATGCGTGGGTGTCTCTAAACAGAGTAGGACAATAATAGTCGACTCTTAGTATCTTGTGAGCGGTGGTATTCCCTACAAAGTGTCCATCTACAGGACCATCATGGAGCTCCTTCAGAACCTTATCTGCATCTTCACGTTTGAGACATCTCAAAAGTACCCCATCATAGTTTAGGCAGAAGAGCACCGAATTGATGAGGCGATATTGTGTTGAGTTTAACCTAAGGGCTCTCCTTTCTCTAGGATTTAGGTTTTTTTGGAAAGTCCCATGATGTAGGAGATAAGTCAGTTTCTCATACCAAGACTCTTTCTGTGGGGAGATGTATGAAGCTTCACCACACCATAATTCCAATTCATTCTCCCATCCGATGTCTTCATTTACTTGGTCTTGGGGTTTAGCTATCAATTTGCATAATCCTTGTCCCTTAACCAATTTAGCAGGTTTTATATCTAGATAAAATTATTGGACTACTGCCATCCAGTTTCCTCTTCTTTCTCCCATCTCCGGTTGAGTGAACAGGGATCAGACTGCAGAGTGAGGCACAATGACTTTGGTAAGGTTCTTTAGGATGTAATATATGAAGTGTTTCACTGCCTTGTATACCGCATAATCCTACTTGTCTATAGCAGGGTAATTTAGTTCAACCCCTTGGATATCAGTGCTCATAAATGAGATTGGGGCCTCATTGTTGTCATCATCCTTCTGAGTCAATACTGTAGCTAACGATTGGTCGGAGGAAAAAGTGTAGAGGAAGAAATCTTTGCTAAATTCAGGAATTCACAACACTGGGGCTTGGGATATTGTAGCTTTAATATTGCTGAAAGCACTTTTTTGTTCATCATCCCATTTAAATTCAACATCTTTGTGGATCATCTTTTGTAGGGGTTTGATACTTTCAGTGAAATTGGGGGTGAATTTTCTCACAAAATTGATTTTCCCAAAGACGGATTGCATAGCCTTTTTGTTGTGGGGTAATGGAAGTTGAGAAATAGCCCTAATTCATTCTGGGTCTATGTGAATTCCTGCTTGAGATAAAATATGACCTAGTATTTTACCTTCCTTGACACCAAATATAGTTTTCTTAGGGTTTAAGGATATGCCGTATTTCCTACATCTTTCGAAAATCTAGGTTAAGTGTTGGATGCGATCTTCTATGTTCTTCGAATACACAACCATGTCATCCAAATAAACTACTACAAATTTGTTGATTAGTCCCCAAAACGCTATGTCCATGGATATTTGGAAGGTTTCCCCTGCATGGATTAGCCCAAAGGGCGTACCTTTATAAGCAAAGGTTCCCCACTTGGTTTGGAAGGTAGTCTTCAAACGGTCTTCCTCTGAAACTAGAACTTGGTTGTAACCTGAAAAATCGTCCAACAGGCAGAAAAAATCAAAGCCAGACATGGTCTGCAAGAGTTGCTCCATTGGTGGGACTGGGTAGTTGTTATTTTCTGAAGCTCTTTTTAGGTTTATGAAATCTACACATAGGCGTATCTCCCTAGACTTTTTTCTCACAGGAACAAAATTTTCTACCCATGCAGAGTGTCTAACCTAGAAGATAATCTTGGAATCTAGTAATTTCTTTAACTCCTAACATATGAGAGGCTCCAAGGATGGGTGGTACTTTCGAATCTTATATTGGAAGGGTTTCACTTCAGGGTTTAATGATATTGTGTGTTTAATGATATGAGTATCATAAGTTTTCAGATCTCGGTAGGACCATGCAAAAACATCTTGATATTCTCTAAAAAGTTTGAGATAGACTTTCATTTCTTCTTTAGACATTGTCCTTCTAAGATTTATATTCTTGGGGTTTTCCAGGGTTCCTAGATTTATAGTCTCATACATGGGACATGAACTCCCCCTTTTTGCGTTCGTTGACCCTTTGAATCTTTCCCTTAAGTAAAAAAGGTTTTCTAAATTGGCTACTCCCTTTGGTATCATGTGAGACCTTGGTTTTTCAGTCGATTGATCTGCTTCAGGTTTTTGTACATGAGGGTCGGGGTCTACTAATTTCTCCTTAAATACTTCATCACTAATAGCTTCATATTTAAAATTATCCGGATTGGTTAAAAAGTTTATGATATGTTTATCTCCTTCAAAGACCTTCCAATTAGAAATATTGTTGGGCATCGATGACTTGTAGGGTAGCTCCACAGTGAACCAGGAGGCTTCATAATCTTCTAGAGGGGATATCCTTGAGGTAGCGATGGCCAGGGAATCAGCCAGTGTGTTGTTTGTTCTGGGGATCATTGTGATAATTAAGGCTTCAAAATTTTCTATTAGTCTGTGCACTTCCTGCTGATAATTCCTCAGGTGGGGAGAGTTTCAATGTATAGTGTTCCTTACTTGTCGAACGATGATTTCAAAATATTCGAACACATTTAGCTCTTTGACGTTTAAGTCGATGGATTTCTTTAGCCCTTGTACTAGAGCTTCATACTCGGTGGTGTTGTTTGTGCACTCAAACTCTAGTCTGGATGACATGAAATTTCATTTACCTTTCAGATAAATGAGGATACATTCTGCCCCTGACCCCTCTTGCGATTTAGATCCATCAAAGTATAAGGTCCAAACTTGTGAGTGAAAAACATTTGTTTCTTTCTTCCTACCACTTTCCTCCTTTCCTCCTATCTACTCCATGATTTTGAATAGAGGTTCTTGACATAAATGGATTTCTTCTACCGTCGTCAACAATTTTTCTTGAAAAGTCATTTCAGAGTTCTGAGCGAGAGGAACATCATATGAGAGGGGGGAGAAATTCCTGAAATTGGAGTCATAGGAATAATTTCCTAGCACAGGGAAATCTATTGATGAGGGTTCGTTGAGGGTTTCTAAGTCGGTGAGAGTATGTTTTATATATCTTTCCCTATCGATCTTGATCATATTTGTGTGTCCCTTTAATGGAAACCAAAGGTGAGCCCAGTTTGTACTAAAGTAGCCATTTAACTTCTCGGACCAATATCATCTAAGTAACAATCCATAATATTCTGGGATATCTACTATGATGATGTCAATCACCTGAAAAAATTTAGAGTGTGTTGTCATTTTGATCATTACATATTTGAGCTCTCCCATAACCTTTACCCGAGTTTTGTCTAGTTGTATCACATGTTTATCACTTTTGAGAGGGATTGCATTTAGTTTCTTGCATATAGACAATGGCATAACATTATAGATGCTCCTGAGTCAACCAAACAATTGTAGAGGTTTTTGTTAAAGACTTCAAATGTCAAGAGGAACGGTGGGACAAAAGGATTTCCCTTCTTATCTTCAGAGAAAGTGTTCACAGTTGGTTTATTTCTTAGATCAGAGAGGGATGGATTTTCTCCTTGGTCAATGATTGTTGTAGGATTTTATACTGACTTCAATCTTGTAACAAAAAGTCCTTTTGTTGAGGGATTCTACACTTGTCCATGACCGATATATTGGCCTTCAATTTTTTCAAATCTTCTACTTTTTTCTAGTCTATCTTGGGCGATTCTCGAGTATGGATGTTTATCAGATTTCTTCGGAAGACAAAAGGTGCCTTAGGGTGATCAGATGTTGGCTTCCTCCCAAAGTTTGGGTAGTAATAAGGTTGTTTGAGACAAGCTGACGCCTACTTTGTGTTTTCATATCCAAGACCTCTATGGGTGGTTCTTGAACCCCAAATAGGTCATCAGAAGGCATTGGTAGGTTAGGGTCCCATATCAGCATGGTTGTTTCTTCTGGTGGATCAACTTCTTCTTGCTCAACAATATTCATAGTTAATCCATTTGATTGTTCGATAAGGGAAACCTCATCTAGGAACCAGTTGGCCATAAAATTCATGGCATGCCATTGTGGGCAGTCTCTTTCAGAGTGTTTCTCTTGGTGATAGGTACATAAAGAGTCAGATGCTACATTTCCTAGATCGATGTTTAATTTGGTTGGGGGAGGTTCAATTGCTTTGAACGGTGGATTTATTTTAAAAAAAGGTTTATAGGGCTTATGGACTTGGTTTCCTTCCCTTACACTTATTTTCATGTCTATGATTTCGTTTGACAACTTTTTAACCATGTATTGTAGGTATTCCATGTCTCCACTTCCCTTTTTGGGACCTTGTTCTGTTTGTTTCCCTGGAGGTCTGGTCAACAAGATTCCTCTCCTGAGAGGAGTTTGAACTTCCTTCTTAACTAATGAGACTTGGCATTCTTTACATCCCTGCAATTGGAACTCTATCATTTTTTCTTCTTAAATTCTCAACTAAGGTTTTTTTGGCAACCCTCTTCACAAGCATGGAAATAGAAGTTGGGAGAGCATTAGTGTATACTTCGATTCGCAAATCCTGAGTGGGTTAAGCTTCAGGTTGAGTTTTTTTAGGATAGTTGTGAACCGTTGATTAAATTCTTTAACCTTCTCCTTTGAACTCATGGTGGTGGTGACCAACTCAGCCATCAAAGTTCATGTAGTGGCTTCTTCTGCAAATTTATCTATAAAATCCTTTTGAAACTTCGTCCAACTAGTTATGTACCCTACAGGTAAGTTAAAATACCATGTGGAGGTCAAATTATCAAAATTATAGGGGAAAATCCTACATACTATATCTTCATGTTGGATATTCATCACTCTCATAGCTAGTATGAATTTTTTGATATGGTCTTCAGGCAATCCTGAGGTTTCAGAGTCAAATTTAGGCAGTAACTTTTCCGGATGTTGAGGAAGGTTATGTACTAGTTCGTGGATGGCCATAGCATATCTGGACAACCAAGGTTGATTATTCTGAGGTGGGTTTCCCCTTTCTTCATTATGATCATTGTTATCTTCCATGTCAATTGATCCTAAAACTGAGCGTTCTGAGTTAAACCCTTCCTTGCCGAAAAAATCATCGGGCTCGAAGCAATTACCAACTAGTGTTTCAGGGATTAGATTAAGAGGATGTTCAATTTTGGTGAGGGAGAAATCTGTCAAGTCTTCTAATGTGTGAACGAAAACTTGGTCGAGGGTGTCAACCACTGGTTTGCTTACTTGTTTTCTACAAGGAAGTAACAGAGCTAAGGGTAGTGCTTTGATTTTTCGGGCGTAAGCTCTTGTGTTTCTTCTGAACTGGTTCAACTCCTCATGATGAAGATCATAAGGTATTTCAGGTAATATATGTTCTTCCTATTTCTAGGGGGATTTACTCATTTCAGGAGCACACAATGTGTGTGGGTTTTCTTGAGAATGACTAGCCATGCATGTGGGTTGTTTTGAATCTATAGGTTATGTGAAATATTATGTAAAAAATATTGTCAGCCATTCATTCTTCATGCCCTCCTTTTAGCGCCAATTATGTTGAGGGGTCCTAAATAACTTTCACTCAATAGTAGGAACCAAACCTGCCACCAAGGCCCAATTAGACTCTGCAACGTTTAATAATGGAATAGTTCTCCAGATCTTGCGACCCGACCAATTAATAAATGGGCTTTATGTAGTGATTGATAGGATGTCTTCTTGTGAAAGCTCCTCCTTTAGTTTGAACGTTCTCTTTTTGTATTTTGTCTTGTAGGTGGGATCGATACAAGATAAATGTTGGTATAAACTAGTTGTGTAACAAAGGGGAAATTCTTAACTACTGAAGAAGGTTGAGCTTGGGATAACCCTCGTTCCCAAGAATGCAGACAATGATTCTTACACCTAAAACTAGCCTAGTACTAATACATTAACATGATGGTGTTCCAATTATTGTCTAAGACACGATTATAAGAAGAAGACATACATGCAATAAGCGATGGCAAGAAAAATATTTTCCTCGGCTCTAATCATTAATCACACATTAACACAATGATTTACTTTCCATCATTAAAGACAATAACTATAAAAATATTGAATCAGATAGCTTATCAATAGATTCAGAGGCTCTTACTTGTTACAACATCCATTCATGAGATAAAGTTAGAAATAATTCTTCTTTAGATCTAATCACACACGCATTTGATGAAAAGCAGAAAAAAAACTTGTCTCTGGTCCTAAAATAGGACTTCTCAATTAAGGTAGCTCTGAAATAGTTATTTACAAATCCAAAAATGAGGGTCTTTGCAAAAACCATCAACCTTCTAAAAATATAGAAACTGCATATTTATCAGAGTTGTCGAGGCTCTTGTCCATATGGGACTGAGACTTAAGTCTACATTAACAATTGTAGAATGACTAATTGACCTGACTAAAACACTGCTAGAGTACATCAATTTCTACTTCATTCTTGACTTAATAAAAAAGAGTGGTTCTTATCACACATAGAAGACCACTTATTAATTTAATCTAAAATGATTTTGGAATTGATTAACTAAAAATTTGTATTGTCTCTGAGACTGAACTGATGCATGTGTTGGATGAACTATAATTGTGGCAGAAACTGATTCGAAGTGACAAAGTTGAGTGCTTCATTGATCATGGTGTGCACTCACATTGTTGGAGGCCACTGGAGACAACTAGATGTTCAGTGTGAAAATATCCTTGAGTGATGTGGTGGCCTGACATCATGTAAGCATGTGATTGTGGAAGTTGTTGAGGGTGGTTTGAGTCCACACCGCTCTGACCCCCACAATCCACCACAAGCTACCACATAACTCATAATCTATACCATGGTTTCAATTGTGAGACCGCTCTGGAAAATTAACGTCCGAGCATTTCATCCCCGCAATGAAGTGTGACCGTCGATCGTGTTGCAATTTGTGATCTGGGTAACCCTTATTTTTTAGCGCCCCTACTAATTTTTTTATCCATCTACCATATTAGAACCTCCCTAGCCATATTTAGCGATGGCACAAAAAATTTCTTAGAGCTCGGGAGCTTTCAAACGCGGAGCATGAATATCGTCTGAACTTACTTGCTATCGAAGTGATGTGGCACTCTCTTGTCACTTTGACACTTTGGAGTTTGAGAGCTTCTGAATGATGTGCTTGGAAATCCCCCAAAGGAAGATCTCCCAAATATGACGTGGCATCTAGACGTCATATCGCTGACGTGTCATGGAAAGAAGGGTGACACGTGTCACGTGGAAATGGAAAAATGACACAACCAAATGACCTGGAATGAGTGCCATGTGTCATGAATGATGAGTGTGTCACATGTCTCAACTGATGGTTGCCACGTGGTTCAACACTTCAGGATTCGGGAGTTTTGGATAGTAAAGCATGAAGTTCTCCCGGAGTAGTACAAGCCCATAGTGACATGGCAGTCTCTCGTTACTTCGACATTTCAAAGTTCGTTGTTCGAGAGTTTCTGGATGTAAAGCATGAAAATATTCCGAAGTGATGATCTTGCGAAGTGATTAGCCAGAGATTATCACTAACTAACTCGGGCTTAAGTCCTGTTTAACATTAAATACTTCGGGAGTTCTACACTTTGGCGATTGAAACAATGACAAGTTCAGGCACATGAATGCCGAAGTCGTGGAGCGATTTTCCTAATTACTTCTGTTAAACCCTGCATGATTCTAGACCCTTGAATGGACAAGAGTCGTTGATCTGATTGGCCTATTGGATCTTTACCATTGAAAAATTACCCTGTCTGTTTGACAATCCAGGCCTAAAAATGACTGCTCTGATTTTTTGTTTTTTTTTTCCATGGGCATTTCCTATGCATACAAAAAGGCTCGGTCGACCTGTTGTGAGATCAATCAATGGAAAACATGATAACAAGAATTTTGAACCAAATACGACATGTAGTTATCCTTCAAGAAACAATAGAAACAAAAAATGCACGAAGACTCAATGAAGAAAGAAACGAAGTAGAGCCAAGTCACTCAGTAATGGGAAACCTACTTAACCAACCAGAAGAGGAAAATTTAATTAAGGCATAGGGAAATTAGAGAGGAAGGGAAGGGGTGCATTATCTCTATAAGTAGTCAAAGGGTTCGAGAAAAAAATCTCAAGAGAGATAGTGGGAATAAATCTTCAAAGAGAGAGAAGCTCTGAAGGTTTAACGAGTTATCGACTAAGATCCCTTCATGAGCAAGAAGATTCAGTCCAGACCATTAGATATGGAAAACTACATGGAAGTTAGTTGTGAAGCACTTTGACATTTCGTGGTTAGGAGTTCTTTTGAAGTATTGAGGAGTGGTATTGTCGAAGGTAAAAATCACGAAGTGATCCTAGCCGTTGGCTGTGAAGGGGATATGTGGTAGCGGATAAGCTAGTTTGGGAGGGAAGAGCTCCGGAAGAACTTGCATGAAGAAAGGTGCAATTTTCGTGAAGTCATAGAGAGCAGAGTAGATCTGGACCGTTGGATCTAGAGAGGGCACGTGACGAAGATCCACGAGTTTTGGAGGAAGAGCCATTTGGAAGGAACCGAGGATAGAACATATGAAAACGCTCGAAGGTCAAGATGTCGAAATCCATCTTAGCCACCCTCTTGGTCAGGACACGTGGAGAGTGGATATTTATTGTGGAAAATTGACACTCCTTGAGAAAAGGTTGTAGGAACGTCTGAAGCTTTC
>ML791593.1:44702-69036 GCA_009831015.1 Picea engelmannii
AAATTACCACGAGATACATGCAAATCCATCCATAACACATTGTTTATTAATTGTGAACAGGGAATGATAAGGTTCATAGGGAATATTAAAGGCTTTTTTATTAGCGAAAAATGATATTATGATAGGGACAATCATAGATATTGTCCAACAATTAATAAACATATGACTATGAATTTAAAACATCCAAGATAACAGTCCTCAACCCATGTTGTCTCAAATCTCTTTTATTTCACACAGATCCATATTTTAAATTGTTATCGTGGAACATGGATGAATTTGGGAAATGTAGAGAGTGTAATTAGCGTAAAGGTGATAGAATGATGGGGAAAAAAATCACAGATATTGTTCAAGTGACATGTTTAGCATGCTACCTCTGATACAATCCAAGTATTATTTCTCCCAAACTTTGAAGCTTTAAAAAAATATTCCATTTTCACAACAATAACTCCACACTGATAGAACAAATGCTCACCGGCTACCAGACTTCATTACACAACAAATCTCTTGACGTGCCCAAATTTTATACAGTGACCATAATATTTCTATCACATAATAGCATCAACCAACAACCATAAATTTGCTACAGTAATACAACCATAATGCTAAAGTAGACGAATTATGATTCATAACACTAACCCTAGCAAAAGTCCCTTACAACCCATAGGTTCATGTTGGCACAGGGGCATACCCAGGGTTCAATGCTTCAACAACGCACCAAAAAAACCCTAACTACTGGCACTTTCGGCAACACCTACGAAGCAAATAAAGTCTCACCCAAGGTAGATGAAGGGGTGGTTGCAATACACTAGTGTCTGTAACCTTAGCTAGGACACAGATTTCTAATTACAACACCTTAACAGAACACTTAGCAATTATCAATCATTAGTATCTAGTTTGTATTTACTTCACAGACGAAACTCCAATTACAAATAAATGTAGTATTCACTCAGATCTACCACATCTAAAACTTTAGCATAAGGAAACAGATCATATCTAACATTCATGCATATCACTAAACACTAAGCTATCATATCATGTCCATCTAAGAATACATTACTATACTAAGAATTAACCATATGAACAATAAAATAATCATAATGCACAAAGAAACCATAACACATGATATACGTGGTTCACCCCCACCCTGGGGCTATGTCCACCAACTCTTCTTCTTTTTATTATCTTTAGTCAATCATCTACATGCATAGAGCCACAAGATCCTACTCCGAATAGGACAAGATATCTTTGCACACTCAGCCAGATCCTCTTTCCCCGAGCTAGGTTACAACACAAAGCCTTTACATAATCTCTTACAGACACTTGCACTTAGCCTTGCAAGCTTCACACAGTATGCACAAAGCATGTGCACTATCATTTTCACTTAGCACATCATCACACAGATGTCTATATTGTCTTTTGGGTCTCTTCTTACATCACCTAGACATCTAGTTATACATTAAAAAATGGGCCTAAATATGGGTAAACCCATGGGCCGACATCCCCATACCCGTTACATAAGCCCAAAATCCAAAAATCCCTAAAAAGGGGTCGATATATCTCGATCTCTGCTTCGACTTGTTCTCTGCCTTCGATAGCTTGTTGAAGTCCCAAAATAGGTCAAACTTGACCAAGGATCTCCAAAACTTGGTCAAGGGCCAACAGGCCCCCAACACTCACCTGTGACTCATCTCGAGTCATTCTTCTTTGGTTAATTCTGCCTCAAAATCTTCAATCTTGGCTCAAGCTGCTTTGACTTGTTGTTGTGCCAAGGCCCCCTGCTCAGTGAACTCCTAAAGAATAGCCTCGTTCACCAGTCCTTCCAAGCGTTGCTCAACTGTAGTGACTACTTGCTCTAGTTCTGGTCCTCATCCTTCAATCTCCTCAAACATTTGACAAGCTCCATCTTGGACTGGCTGGAGCCTCTGATTCACTTCCATGACTTTGCTCTTTATGGAATGGACTTGTTGTTGAACAATGCATTGTTCCTATTATATTTTCATTCTTTCAACTGTAGACAAGAGATTCAACTATGCTTGTACCTTTGTTTTTTATTGCTTTGCCTCCTAGAGTTGGGACTCCAGTGTCTTTAGTTCAGGATCCTCAGTAAGTCGTTCATAATTCTGTGCATTGTGATCACTGAGTTGTTTACATTCCATGGATAAGGTCTTGATTCTCTCAATTGTGCTCCAAGCAGTTGCTTCTCTTTGATCCTGTACATTCTAGGGAGTGTTTGGCACTGACTGTAGCTCCAAATCTATTATTCTTTGTTGAAGTTGTTGAATGGTTTCAACGAGCTTTGCTACTTGATGTTCTACTGGGTCTTCCTCCTTTTTCTCTAAGCCTGTCACAAAGAAGAGTGCTCTGTTGACTGCTTCTTTTACTCCAACCTGCTCGGTGAGTAGTTGTTCCTTCTCTTGTTGGATTTATGCTTTCTCTTCTTTGGATTTTGACTGGAGGGAAACCTTCTCTTGCTACTCAATTTTGTGTTGCTCTATCATCGCTTCTTGTGCTTTATTCGGGGATACCATGGCTTGTTCCTTTTCTTATTGGGCATGACGAAGACAAGCTTCGATCGTATCATCCATTTTGCAGATTTGGGAAGGCTCATCTTCCAACTCTAGTTCTTCTGACGGTGGGGGTGTAGTGGACACTGCGTGACTAGAGTGAAGGGATTGTTGAAATCCTCTCAGCTATGTCGCAATTCTATCATACATGGCTTCTTGTTTGGCTTTGTTGTTCTGCAAAATGTCCTGTGAGGTGTCTGATACAGTTGCGATGATGAAGTCAAAGTCATCAAGTGTGAGCACAGTCTGCCACTTGGTTTTACTAGCTCTAGATTTCGTGGGAGAAACATTTATTTTCTTAGATGGATCAATTTCATCAATGAGATCCCTAGGTAGTGTTACTTCACCTTTCTTCTGTTGATCTTCTTTCCCATTGTTCTCTTCTTTATCCAGTTCATCGTTACCTCCTCCTCCAGGTGATTCTGAAGTAGTGTCTTCTAATGCACTGCTCAGGTTATGTACCTCTTCTATCTTCTTCCTTCTGTTGGTTCCAGATGTGTCATGTTCTTCGCGAGTGGCCTCCGGGCTTCCGATTAGTTTGAGATCAGACAATTCTGCATGGTCAACAGGGATAAGGAGCTTTGCAGGCCAGTCCTTAGTTATCTCTTCTAGGTCCTCTTCTATGATATTATAGTATGACTGAAGTTCTTCTTTACTCTCGTTTGCACACACAATGATATAAGTAAAATGTTGATTTGTGTGAAACTTCATAAGGGGCCTGAACCGGTGTAAGGTGTATGGCATCATATGAGGGACAACCTCAATGGCTCTCT
This sequence comes from Picea engelmannii, assembly GCA_009831015.1. NCBI lineage: Eukaryota > Viridiplantae > Streptophyta > Pinopsida > Pinales > Pinaceae > Picea > Picea engelmannii. Next base: position 48,040 of record ML791593.1, read on the forward strand.
TTAACTACAGATAGTAGGTATGGAGTACTGTGTTTGTCTGCCACTATTTTCCCATATCGCTCGAATACGAGAGCATAGTGAACTTCGCAGCAAGCGGCTCGAACGACTTAATGTCGGGGAAGGTCGTACCTTCCAGCATCTCCCAAGCTATAAATGTGATGAGGATCAGAATCCAGCTAAAGTGGAACTCATAGCCCAAATCTTGAGCTTCGCGGCAATCCAATTCTAACTAGTTGACTAAGTACTTCGTCGAATTCATCTGTAGTCCTTCTACGCATTTTCCAGCGAGGTCAACAATGAACCCTGTGACTTGTGTAGGTCTTTTGTTTCTCACTAGCTTCCCTGTGATCATCTGGCAGACTAGGTGCATTACGCCATTCTGGATGGAGGCTACCTTGTAGCATCACGTCCCCTTTTCTACATCGCCATAGGTATCCTTAATCCTCTATGCCAAGGCGTGGTTTGCAACCTTCCTTGGGTAGAAGTCTTGCGGGTATGGTCCCTGCATGCTCAATCTAGTGATCCTATGGATCAACGTTGGGTCAATGGTGATGCATTTGTCTAGCCACAGATAGCCTCCATGGTAGCATGACAACAGGAGCTTAATGCACGAGTTAACTTCCTGGTTCCTTCCAAAATGTGGTATCTTGACTGCGCGAGGTTCATAGTCCATGGTTGTGGGATTATGCTCGATTTCTTCCCCTTTTCTAGTCAAGTACCTGTGAGGGGCAAGCATTTTTTGGTTCTTTTGATCCCCTAGGTTGAAGTCACTGAATTTTAATGTCATGATCTTGTCTAGCTAGGTTCGAACTGCATGTATCCCCTTCGGAAGGTACGCAGTAACCAGGTTGTAATTGAAGTCCCTCAGGACACTGTCACGACTCACCACATCATCCAGGGGTGGGATGTAGTCGGGCAGGATATACAGGATCAAATTTTCATTCGCCAAGTCATATTGATGATTGGATATTTTCTCGTCTACACCTCGGGATGGTCCAGATCCATGAGCAGTCGATAGAGAGGCTTTCACTCCTCTCGATGATGAAGCTTGAATCCCTGCAGACATTACTTTTTCATCCATTAGATCGATTAAGATTTCTTCTACGGACTTTTCAACTGTGTTGAGTTTGTTTGACATACATGCTCGATATCGGATACTTAGGTCGATGAACAACCATTCAATATAATAAAATAAGTGGCAGAGTCATAGAAACAATGAGTTATCTCGTTGGCATGTATACAATTTGAAAAATTATTCTCGGTGCAACAGTCGACGGAATAAGTAGACAGCGGTGCAACAAATCTCTCCAATGGGTGAGAAGCCTTCATTAATGAAGTTATGTCTATTATGGCATGGTCCCAATGTCCCAATGGAGAGATTTCTAGCCATACCTATTGTTCTAACCGTTCGGGGTGTCGGTCTAATAGTTATAATGCTTCCAACGATCATATCACTCTGATATGGCGAAGTGCCACTTGGCACTATTTCGATATCCCGACGAAGTTCCAGTTTTGCAAACCTACCTTCTGCGAAGTCTCCTCCATAATTTCCTGTAATGTTTCTAGCTTTGCTCTCTTCTTACTGATATTTATAGCTTTCTTCCCTGTGATCTATGTCTTGGTATTCCTCTTTCCATTATGATTCTTACCTATACTCAACATAGTAACTTCATGCTGATGAGATTCTGCCATAGGGTTCAAGGGTAATACTTCTTTTCTTTTTGGGGTAGGTGATCTACTTTCCTGTATGGATAGGTTCTTTGAGTCTTCCTACATTTTTTTAGTTTTGACAACCCTGTCTCTAGTCCTAAGTTGCTTCAAATTGTCCTCCTGTTCTTCTATCAAGTGTGTTACTCTCCTAGTTATGAAATCTTTTAATTTTTTTTTTCTAGGGCCTCTTCTTCTTTTCTATGGATCTGATCTCTCTCAATCTAGCGGTTTCCTAATAACATAGAAAATGGGGTGTTGTTCTCGGCGAATTTAACAACCTCAAATTCTTCCTCTGTCAAAGTTTTGTGAGCACACATAGAGGTCTAGGTAAGTCTTCCACATAGGGTTATTAGTTTTCCTCTAAAGAATCTTATTCTTCCTAACGAAGGAACCATAGTAGGCCTTCCCAAAATTTCCCAAGTACTTTCTATCATGACATTCACCTATGTTTCCTCATCTAGAACACAGTCTATGTCGAAGTCTCCTATTCTTGCTTCTATAAGTTCTTTTGCTTTGAATATCTATGATAAGTTGATATCTCTATGATTATGCAGGGTTTCTTTCATTCGTAGTAATACAATCTCAGATTCTTTCTGGGGTTCTACCATGGTCTTAGTTTCTTGGCCTTCCTCATGGTTTTCTGGTCTCATATTCATTCTTTCAACCTTAGAAATCATTCTAGGGAAATCCAAAACTTCATGGTCCATAGCTTTACAACAAATTCAACTAGGTCTTCTACCAAGGAAATCCTTAGAAAGCTGGCTCGGTCTTCTGCAACTGTAACAAAGAGTTAATCCTCACTTTCTCTTAAATGATCCCCAACTTTTCCTGTACTGCGCACTAGGGTCACAGTAATTAACCTGCAAAAAATTCTTCCTAGGATCCTGCATCCATTTGTTAGTCCAAACATTCTTTCTATGCATAGGAATACCATATCTTTCATTAGATCTACTCATATCAAATATTCTTTCTTCTAAATGTGCCCTAGTTTTTAGACTAGGACACAATTTATCAAATACACCTAGATCCATACTTTTGAAACAAAAATTTTCGTGTATCTTACCTTTCTCAGAGAATAAAGCTTTCAAATCTTACAAATTTTCACTGTTCTTACCTCTTTCATAGCACAAAGAGTTCATATCTGACCTCTTTTATTCAGATTTTCTTTCTTTCTTAGTACAGAGCTTCGCAATTCAAGAAACATATCTATGCACAGAGCTTTCTTTCTTTTCCTCAATTCCCAACAATCACAGTTTTAGGTCCTGACAACAGAACCATTTGTTGGCATAGGGGCAGACACAGGGTTCAACGCTTCAACAACGCACCAAAAAAACCCTAACTACCGGCCCTTTCGGAAACACCTGCAAAGAAGATGAAGTCTCACCCTAGGTAGAGGTAGGGGTGGTTGTAGGGCTCCAGTGTCTGGAGCCTTAGCTAGGACATAGATATCTGATTACAATACATTAACAAAACACTTAGCAATTATCATTCAATAGTATCTAGTATTCACTCAGATCTACCACATCTAAACCTTTAACATACGGAAACAGATCAGATCTAACATTCATGCATATCACTAAACACTAAGCTATCATATCATGACCATCTAAGCATACATTACTATACTAAGAATTAACCATATGAACAATAAAACAATCATAATGCACAAAGAAACCATAACACAGGATATACGTAGTTCACCCCCAGCCTGGGGCTATGTCCACCAACTCTTCTTCTTTTTACTATCTTCAGTCAATCGTCTACATGCACAGAGCCACGAGATCCTACTCCGCAAAGGACACGAGATCTACAAGCACTCAGTCAGATCCTCCTTCCCCGAGCTAGGTTACAACATGTATCCTTTACACAATCTCTTACAGTCACTTGCACTTAGCCTTGCAAGCTTCACACAGTATGCACAAAGCATGTACACTATCATTTTCACTTAGCACATCATCACACAGATGTATATATCGTCCTTCATGTCTCTTCTCACATCGCCTAGACATCTATTTATACATTACAAAATGGGCCTAAACATGGGTAAACCCATGGGCCGACATCCCCATACCCGTTACATAAGCCTAAAACCCAAAAATCCCTAAAAAGGGGTCGAGATATTGCGATCTCTACTTTGACTTATGCTCTACCTTTGACAGCCTGTCGAAGTCCCAAAATAGGTCAAACTTGACCAAGGATCTCCAAAAATTGTTCAAGGGCCAACAAGTCACGCACAGTGTCCCAAAAAATTTCATAATCATTATTTCATCAAATTTTCCATCCACCTTAAACCCCAATGCATTTCATTTGTCTATATTATTTAATTTTGCACATCATATATTTCATACACAGTGAGCGATATATCATTTTGACCAATAAAATGCAAGAATAAGCTTCCACAGTCTATAGTTTCCAATGAACATGTGTGCCTTACATTCCTTCCACCATTTCCAAGCAACAAAAATATTAAACCCATGCCAAGGAAAGAGAGCTGGGACAGTGCTCTCATTGAGTCAATATGGGGTAAGAAATGCACGAAATGAAATGCATAGGGTTCGAAATTTGTCAATAGAGTAACTTGCAGAGAAAATGATCGAAAATAAATGAGGGTTGGAGGATACACAACATGAAAAGTTCACTTCATAGGTGCATTATCTCAAAAATGACTAGGTCAAGGTTATGGGGCATATATGTTAGCCACAGAGACCAAGATGCCAATGCATAGGTGAAATATTTCCAGAACGCAGAGGTAAAGCAAAGTGGTTTATTTGTCGGGAGAAAAAACAAAGAAAACCATAAGCAAAGTAAGCCTAGCCATCAACCTCTTCTTCATCAAAACATGGATAGTAACACACAATAGAGACACCACGCCCATTTCCATATTTTTAACATCAAGTAGTCTTAGAAAAATCATCACAAGAACCATATTTTGCAATTATAAACACACAGTCCAAAACCATGACATCTTGAGAAATACACAGAACACGGGCAACCAGAGCCAACACTTGATTTAATAACAAAGTGAAATTCATGGATGGATAACTAAGAGAGAACCATACCTATCAAGATAGCACGAGGAGGAAGAAAACCAGGAAGTATACCTCTTTCACGACCGAGAAAAGCAGAGCAACAACAACTACCAGTGCACAATGTGAATGGCTAGAGTGGTGGGCTAAAGGAAAATAAGAGTGACATGCATTTACTGCATGTCACTTCTCTCTTGGACCTTCATCAAATTTAGTACTAGCCATATGCATTGTCCACCTCATAGCCCATTACCATATTTAATTTACAATAAAACCTAATAATCCATAGTTTGCATGTGACCCATTTCTTAAATTTGCGCCAACAATTGCACCATTAACATATGACTTAGTTGCTTAAGAATGTCATTCTTATTGCAATTTAAACCATATGCACCACAATGTAACAAGGATGGATGGCTATCCATAATTTTATAATCTCTATAAAAAAAATCCAAACTATAACATTATTCCTTCACCCAAAATAGCATAACACATTTCACAAGAGATAAACAAAGCCACCTTTTCCACTATTTCAACGATCTCACTCAGAAAATTCAGTCACAGTGACTGTTGGGTATGTGTTATATTCTTTGCATTGGGACCGCATTATATTTAGGTGGTTTTTCGGCACATGGTTTCTTTGCTGATGGTTTTCTATTTCCGGTTAAGGAATTAGGGTTTTAGACTAATCTAGGTCATTGGGTTAGGGTTTTGGATGCCACTGGATCCTATATGCATTTTTTAGTGTAAATATTGTAACACAATGAATGAATATAGAATATGTTGGTTTTCCTGGTTTGGGTTTCTAGGGGAAAAATCTCTGTGTAATGTTTGTATTTTCCATTGTATCTTTTTTGTTCCTTTTCTGAATATCTGTTTGCAGCAGATATTGTACAAGGTTAGAATTTACATTTGGTATCAGACCTTTATTGGCTTCAGGGGGATGCCTTTGTGGTCAAGGGTTTGGCTCGAGACTGTGATAAGACTTGTTACAGTGGGAGATCTACGGTATTGTTTTTTAGGTGAAAAGAAATGGCAAGCAATTTGAAGATGGAGATCAAGAAGTTTAATGGGAAAATTTTTGAGCTGTGGAAGCTCAATATGGAAGATCTCTTGGTGGACAGAAATCAATGGATCGCAGTAGATCTAGGTACTGCACCTACATGAACTTTTGTAGATGACTGGAAAAAAATGGATCGGAAGTCAAAGAGCACAATCCGACTGTGTCTCTCTGATTCAGTATTACTGAATGTGTCAGAGGAAGCTACATCTAAGGATTTATGGAAAAAGTTGGGGAAATTGTATCAGTCTAAGTCCCTGGTAAATAAATTATTCCATAGAAAGAAGCTATATAACCTGAGGATGAGATATGGAGACTCATTGGCATAGAATTTGAACACCTTCAATACTGTGGCAATTCATTTAGTATCTGTTGAGATTAAAATTTTAGATGAAGATAAATGTATCAGTTTGTTGTGTTCATTACCAGACTCGTGGGATAGTCTGGTTGTGGCCATAGGTAGTAATAAAAATTCCTTGAAGTTTGAAGAACTGGTCTCATCCTTGTTGTTGGAGGATATGAGATAGAAGAATATGGAAGGACATAGCACATATGCATTATTTGCAAGAGGACGTTCCCAGGAAAGAAATAGATCTAATTTCTCAAGTGGGAGATCTAAGTCTAATGGTATATCTAAATCTCCCATAAATTTTGTAAGGGTATGTTGGATATGTGGAAAATAAGGACACTATAAGAAGCAGTGTAGATGCTCCTCAATAGTATAATCCTCCCCGTCAGCCAAAAAATGGGCCTGGCCATTGTCGAAACAAAATAGGAAGACATAATCAGAATCATAACACCTCATTTGCAGGTTTTCTGTTGGCTTCAAATCCAAACCAAAATTTCCAGAACTCTAGTTTAGATCCGGTGGCTGCTCCATATGTGCCATAGAAATCAAATTTTCCTCTGATTCGTCGTCAGGGTCCCCGACCCCAACCACCTCCTCCTCCTCAGAACAAAGGGAATCGTATGTAAGCATAAAAAGACATTCATACTGGCTGCCTGTTGTAAATCCATTTTCTTATTTGTTGCATATTTTAGGAAATATGAATCTTTCTCAGTTAGATCGTCAGATTAGCAATAACTCTATCCACAATCTATCTTCTGTCCATTTGTCTTACAAACAAATTAATTTCCTTGGTCTTGGGCATAAGTACATTCCTCGACCTCCTCCAATGTCCAAATCAGATATTCTGAAAGAATATGGTGCTTTTTCTAGATCATGCAGATTGATAATATATTTTAGACTCTCTAATGAGGGTTTTTATGATCCTTTTAGATTTCCTAACCCCCTCTAGGATCCACCTCTTCATGCACATGAATTAGATCATTCCATTAATTTAGGTTTAAGCACTCTGCATGAAAGAATTGATGTAACTGACTTCAAAAGTAAACCTCGCTTCACCAGGTCTCAGCTTGTTGCACTCCGAAGGCTTCACAGACTTCCTATTGTAATAAAGTCGACTAACAAAAACTTGGGCCTAGTGGTACTTGACAGAGATAAGTATATTACCGAAGGTATTCGACAGTTGTTTGATCGTAATGTTTACTCTCTTGTTGCTTCAGTTCCATGGGTTTCTATGTGAGCTTCTCTGCGTCAGCTTCATGCCAGATACAGACATCTCCTTCTTGTCAACCATTAAAAATATATTTTGCATATCGACATTCATCACTCTCAGTCTTGTGTGATTTACTTCATCTAGAAAGTATAGAAGAACCCCCCGGTTGGTCGTCCTATATGTTATAACAATGGTTACATGCTTGAACCCTTGTCAAAATTTCTTCACCATAACATTTTGGGCACTCTATTGGCTCAACCTAACCATCTTCCAGAATCTCTCTCTCTTCTGCAAGTTATTGAATCCGAACAGTTTTCGGCTGACTCCATTTTGGTAACTTTTGATGTGGAATCACTGTACCCCAGAATCCCCATTTAGGAAGGTCTCTTGGCTCTCTAGGATACGTTATATCAAAGTACAGTTCAATTCTTCACTCCTGAAGATGTGGATTTTTCAGTTAGTGTTGTTGAGCTTGTTCTTTGATGGCACTTTTTGGAATTCAATGGAAGTTAGTATCAATAGATCAGAGGTACTGCAATGGGTAGAAACTTTGCAGTAGTATATGATTGTATGTTCCTCTATCATTTGGAACGGGAAGTTAATCGAAGGATGTCATCACCAGAATTGCAGTTCTTCAAGCGCTTCACTGATGATGATTTTTTGGTATGGTTAGGTTCAAGAGTCAAACTGCAGGCTTATTTCGATTATTATCAATCCATCTACCCTGATAATATTCGTATTACCACTTTCATCTTCGATACAAGTGTTAACCTGCTTGAAAGGCCTGCTTTTCATCTCTCCACCAAATGCTATCAGAAACCATTGAATGTTTATCAGTACATTCCATTTTCCTCATGGCATCCTCGACATCAGAAGAATTCTTTTGTGCTTAACAAATTAAAGATATGTTTTGCTTCGAGAAAGTTCTGAGTCTGGTTTTCTCAATCTAAGGAGGTTATTCTATCTTCGACCTAGAGCCAAAGGCTACCCACTGGATTTTCTTCAGGTGTGCTTCTCCAAAGTTAGTTGGAATCAAAGGGATGCTTTGTTGAAGTAGGTTTGTACATGTGGCTCCATTCAACACTTTGGGGTGAAGAGGGCCCCCCTGGTGTTGAAGTTGGACTTTTGCAAATCTACCAGAGATTTGAACCTTGGGGGCACTCTAAACCCTAAACTCCATGGATTCTTCTAGTGCCACCCTTTGCTATAGTACATTCTGAAACCTTTGATCTATTGGAGGAATCCATGAAAGATGGGAACCTTAATCATGAGCAACACATTGTGAGAGCCTCCAGTTTAGTACTCAAGTTTTCTCTAAAGGTCGATTATGCAGAACACAGTTTTAGTCCCCCCCCGGACGCTTGAGGGGGATGAATTTTTTGTATTTTTTGGACTGTTTTTCCTTAAAATCTATGCCATTTTCGATCACTGACTTGAGTTTTGGACTGATTTAGCGTCAGTGGATTTTTCGGCTTTCGCGCCTGTTTTTGGGAATTCCGTTATGTCATTTATTTAATAATTGTTTCAATCGGTTAGGGTTCCCGACTCTTGGGATTCCCTCTTGTATGCACTTGATCACAGTCCTTAAAAAGACCTCATTGTAAAGAATTATTTTTTTACCACTGATGAGACCTGTTGGTCGAAACTAGTTTGGTTAATACAAAATATTTTCATTTTGATATTATGTTCTCAATTATATCTTTCACATAATATTCATTGTGTCCTTTTAGCTTCTGAGTCTTATGAATTCCTATATCTGATTCAGATTACTTTATTGCTTTGGTATCACTATCCTATCACACATTTTCTCTAAACCACATTATATTTAGGTGGTTTTTCGGCACATAGTTTCTTTGTTGATGGTTTCTATATCCGGTTAAGGAATTGGGGTTTTGGACTAATCCAGGTCATTGGGTTAGGGTTTTGGATGCCGCTGGATCCTATATGTATTTTGTATTGTAAACATTGTAACACAATGAATGAATATAGATTATGCTGGTTTTCCCAGTTTGGGTTTCCAGCGAAAAAATCTCTATGTAATGTTTGTATTTGCCATTGTATCTTTTCTATTATTTTTCTAAATATTTGTTTGCAGTAGATATTGTACAAGGTTAGAATTTACATTTGATATCAGAGCTTTATTGGCTTCAGGGGGATGCCTTTGTGGTCAAGGGTTTGGCTCAGGACTGTGATAAGGCTTGTTAGAGTGGGAGATCTACGGTATTGTTTTTCAGGTGAAAAGAAATGGCAACCAATTCAAATATGGAGATCGAGAAGTTTAATGGGAAAAGTTTTGAGTTGTGGAAGCTCAAGATGGAAGATTTGTTGGTGGACAAAGATCATTGGATCGCGGTAGATCTAGGTATTGCACCTACAGGAACTTCTGTAGATGATTGGAAAAAGTTGGATCAGAAGGCAAGGAGCACAATCCAACTGTGTCTCTCCGATTCAATATTACTGAATGTGTCGGAGGAAGCTACAACCAAGGATTTATGGGAAAAGTTGGGGAAGTTGTATCAGTCTAATTCCCTGGTAAATAAACTATTCCTGAGAAAGAAGCTATATAACCTGAGGATGAGAGATGGAGATTCAGTGGCATAGCATTTGAACACCTTCAATACTATGGTAAGTCAGTTAGTATCTATTGAGATTAAAATTTTAGATGATGATAAATGTATCAGTTTGTTTTGTTCTTTACCAGACTCGTGGGATAGTCTGGTTATGGCCATAGGTAGTAATACAACTTCCTTGAAGTTTGAAGAAGTGGTCTCATCCTTTTTGTCAGAGGAGATGAGATGAAATAATATGGGAGGACATAGCACATACCCATTATTTGCAAGAGGGCGTTCCCAAGAAAGAAATAGATCTAATTTCTCAAGAGGGAGATCTAAATCTAAGGGTAGATATAAATCTCCCAGAAATTTTGTAAGGGTATGTTGGAGATGTGGAAAAGAAGGGCACTATAAGAAGTAGTGTAGATCCAAAGTTGAGAAAAAGAAGGGATTTGAAGAATCTTCTTCTACTGAAGAAAAGACCTCCAAGGAAGAATGAGGGGATGTGTACTTGGCCTCTTCAAGCACACATGCAGATCATGAGTCATGGTTGGTTGACTCTAGTGCATCCTTTCATTTTACTCCCCACAGGGAGTGGTTCTGCGAATATCAAAGGTATGATGGAGGTAATGGTTTCTTAGGTAATGATTTGAAAACCAAAATCATAGGAAGAGGAAGGGTCAAGTTGAGGCTCATAGATGGAAGGATTAGAACACTTCCCGGTGTTCTGCACATCCCAGGTTTGGCCAAAAATTTGATTTATGTAAGCAAAAAGGACGATGCAACGGTAAAAAAAATATTTGAAAAGGAAACCTATAGGATGGTTCGAGGAGCAATGGTGTTGCTGAGGGGAGTTCGGTTTGGAACTCTGTATAAGCTGCAAGGAAGAACTATTAGTAATGGGTGTAATAGTTCCATTGTTCCTGATATTAGAGTTGAAGAAAAAAGAACTCCTACTATCTTTGGAGAAAAGGTTATGCTGTGGCATCAAAGATTAGGGAATATCATAGAGAAGGGTCTTCGACTACTACACGGTAAAGGTATGGTTGAAGGTATGTCTAACTGCTCTCTGGATTTTGATTTATGTGAACATTGTCTATATGGGAAGCAAAATCGAGTAAGATTCCCCTTTGGTGCAACAAGGGTAGAAGGAATTGTACAACTATTTCACAGTGATGTTTTTGGACTTGTGTTGGTCCCATCATTGGGAAAATATGTGTACTATGTCTCATTTATAGATGAATTCTCAAGGAAGACTTGGATATATTTCCTCATGAAGAAATCTGAAGTCTTTGGTAGGTTTAAAGAGTTTAAGGCTCTTGTTGAGAATCAAACAAAGAAAATAATTAAGGCGTTGAGGACAGATAATGGTGGAGAGTTCAGTGGAAATGAATTTGAAGAATTCTGTAAGAAGTGTGGTATAGAAAGGTAGAATACTACTCCATATACACCTCAACAGAATGGAGTTGTAGAAAGGATGAATAGGACGCTGATGGAAAAAACAAGGTGCATGCTCAGTGGTGCGAGGTTAGGGAAATAATTCTAGGCAGAGGAAGAGGGTACTGCATGTTACCTAGTCAACAGATCACCCTCATCAGCATTGGACGACAAGACTCCACAAGAGGTATGGACTGGTAAAGAACCTTCTCTCACACATCTCAAGGTTTTTGGCTGCGATGCATATGTTCATGTTCCAAAGGAAAACAAGAGTAAGATGGATAAGAAGGATGAAAAGTGTATCTTTATTGGATATAAAGATTGTATCAAAGGTTATAAGCTCTGGAACCCAGAAACTAAGAAGGTAGTGTATAGACGAGATGTGGTATTTAGAGAAATGAAGGATGTTGTTAAACAGGAAGCCCTACCAAGTAAGGAACAACCAAAGAAGATAGAGTTTGATTTAAAGGATGATGAATCAGACTCTACATAAGAACATGAATCAGAAGAAGAAGTTCTTCATACTCCAGTATTGAGGAGATTGGATCGAGAAAGAAGGCTATCGGAAAGGTATAGTCCATCTGAATTCCGTTCGAATTTTTCTTTGCCTATTATTGAAGATGATCCTAGGACTGTCAGGGAGGCAGTGGATTCAGAGGATGAAAATATCTAGAAAAGGGCCATGGAAGAAGAAATGGCATCTTTGGATAAGAATGAGGCTTGGGATCTAGTGGAGTTTCCAACTGGAAGAAAGTCCATTGCAACAAATGGGTATTTAAAAAGAAGTTGAATGCATAAGGAAAAGTGGAGAAATACAAAGCTCGGTTAGTAGAAAAGGGTTATTCTCAGGTTGAGGGAATTGATTTTGGTGAGATTTTTTCTCCTGTTACCAAGTTAACCTCCATAAGATTTATGTTATTTGTTGCTGCTGCATTTGATTTTGAAATAGAACAAATGGATGTGAAGACAACATTCCTACATGGGGATATGGAAGAAGAAATATATATGAAGTAAACAAAAGGTTGTGCTGTGAAGGGAAAGAAGGAGCTGGTATGCAAGATAAAAAAGTCCCTGTATGGTTTAAAACAATCACCAAGAATGTGGTATCAAAAATTTGATACTTATATGTTGGAATTTGGCTTCACAAGAAGCAAAGAAGATCACTGTGTGTATTTTAAATTAATTGGTGATCATTTGATTTATTTGGTCTTATATGTGGATGACATGTTTCTTATAGGAAACAACAAGGAGATTATCCAAGATGTCTCAGTTGTCCTCTAAATTTGACATGAAGGATATCGATGGTTCAAATTTCATTTTGGGCATGGAAATTAAAAGAGATCAGAAAAGGAGGAAACTCTAGTTAAATCAGAGAAAATATGTCAAGACAATATTGCAGAGGTTTAATATGCAAGAATGTAAACCAGTCAAGGTTCCTATTCCTATTGGTGTAAAGTTGTCTGCAGATCAGTGTCCCAAGACACATGAAGAAGAGGAGGACATGTCTCATGTTCCATATGCAAGTGAAGTTGGTAGTTTGATGTATGCAAGGGTCTGTACTAGACCGGACATTGCACATGTAGTGGGAGTTTTGAGCAGGTATATGTCAAAACTAGGGAAGGAGCATTGGACAACAGTAAAAAGGGTTTTTAGGTATTTGTGTGGCACTATTGATTGTGCTACGAAGGAAGACCGGGATTGGACATAGTAGTGGATATACATGGATTTTTGGATGTAGAATGAGCTGGAGATTTGGATCGTAGGATATCTACAAGAGGGTATGTTTTTAACCTATTTGGAGGAGCAATAAGTTGGATGAACAAAATGCAGGCTATAGTGGCACTTTCAACTACAGAAGTTGAATACATGGCAGCCACTCATGCAAGTAATGAAGCAATATGGTTACAAATATTGTGTTCAGGTATTGGGTTGGTACAATAAGTTGTAAGGATAGAGTGTGACAGTGAGAGTGCAATTTTTCTGGTGAAGAAACCTTCTTATCATTCAAAGACAAAGCACATTGATGTTCAATATCACTTTGTGAGAGACATGATTGAAGAAAAGAAAGTGTCACTGATGAAGGTGAACACTTTGAAGAATGTTGCAAACTCATTAACAAAATCTGTGAGCACTGAGAATTTTTCTTGGTGTAGAGGATCCATGGGTATTGCTTCCCTGGATTGTTGACTATGTAACCTTGTAACCCCCTGTATGCAAAGAAAACAACAAGTGGGAGAATGTTGGGTATGTGTTATATACATTGTACGAGTCGTAATGTCTGAGTGTATGCATCAGGCATGTAGGGGGGTTAGAGGGGGTTCCTAATAGCCCCCCCTCAAGGGGTGTAGGGGGGAGGAGCCCCCCGCGTGGTAGTTTGGGGGCAGCACCCTCGATTGTTTATTTTTTTGCATCGGGACCGCATTATATTTAGGTGGTTTTTTGGCACATGGTTTCTTTGTCGATGGTTTTCTATTTCTGGTTAAGGAATTAGGGTTTTGGACTAATCTAGGTCATTGGGTTAGGGTTTTGGATGCCGCTGGCTCCTATATGTATTTTGTATTGTAAACATTGTAACACAATGAATGAATAGAGAATATGTTGGTTTTCCCGGTTTGGGTTTCCAGGGGAAAAATCTCTGTGTAATGTTTGTATTTTCCATTGTATCTTTTTTGTTCTTTTTCTTAATATCTGTTTGTAGTAGATATTGTACAAGGTTAGAATTTGCAATCACTTTATCCATGTTTTGAACACACAAGATATAGCATTTGTGATGCAATCAACATATATGTAAGAAAAATATAGATGTCTCTCTTCCACCATAGTGCCATTAGTTGAACAAGGGGTCCCACTTACTAGTATCTTATTAATATAGTTAAAATAATAAGTCTTGGCAATACTTTGCGAGCATGGTACCCAACATTGCACTTTTTAGCATCAACAGACAATAGTTCATTTGACATGAGTGAAGATGACAAGACAAAATTTTTATTTATGGGCATAGAAACTCAAAATAATGTTGTTGATGATAATGAAGAAAACTCTTCCCAAAGGGGTTGGATCCAATGGTGGAAAGTGAGGATTTTTTCACAATTGGGCAAGGTTGAATTGCTACAAGGGATTTACCTGGAGCCATGGGGTCACCTTGAGGTAGTGGTCGAACATGTGGTTGCACCTAGAGATACTATATAAAATGGTATCATGACCTGTGCACACATAAATGGATCAAATCACACCCCCATGTCTGTCAAATTTAAAATCCCAAAGGGGTTGGATCCAATGGTGGAAAACGAGGAGTTTTTCACCGTTGGGCAAGGTTCAATTCTCGTGAGGACCTAACCTGAAGCCATGGGGGCACCTTGAGGTAGTGGTTGAACATGTGGTTGCACCCAGAGATATTATATTAAATGATATCATGAACCGTGCACACATAAGTGGATCAAAGCCCACCCCCATGTCCTTCAATTTAATTTATCCCGTACATGTGTAGATCGATTGGTAAGTGGTGTGTAAATGGAAGGAAATATAAAAAGGAGGTCTCAAGTTTGATTCTCACCTTGATTTACATGTGCCCCATGATTGCGGGTTGTGTGGATGCATCTGGAGGTTATATAGGTAGTAGACATGAATAAACTTCATGTTATGCGAGTATGAGAACTACGATTTTCCGATTCCGCCAACAACAACAACAAAAAAGATAATGAAGAAAACTCTAAAGTTGAAGGATAAGTAGACCTTTTAGGAGAACTTATTATTTCTTTTGAAGAACTAAGAAAATATAAAAACAAGAACAATTTGTTAAGGAAAAAACTATTAGAACATGGAGAAAAACAAAATTCAAGAGAAAATAAAGTTTTAATAACCATCAAGGAATCAAAACAAATCATTATTGATATGAAAAATCAACTTCAAGAAGCCAAAATAATTGAAGAAATCATAAGTAAACAACTCAATGAAAATACATTAGACTGTGAAAAGCTATAGGATGAAGTGTGCTTGACAAGGTATGTTTAAATGTGCCTAGCCAACAAGCATATATCTAATTGCATCCAACTAAGTACGCCGAGCCGACATGCACTCAACCAAGTGCACCCATCTGAGTGTGACCAGGTCATCTATAGGATATTAAGTTCTTCTTAAGGACTTTTTCCATGATGTGTAATGCATGCCTACATACAATGTCATTCACAATAACACTTTTTTCCTTCCCTCACTATTTTTTCTTCACAACTTCTCTTGATGTATATAACTAATCTGAGCTACGAAGGTCTACAGTGTCCCCAATTTGAGCATGGTAACCTAACATGTTTGTGGTGTTCCTTGCAATTATTTAAGGGGTCCCTAATACAACTCTTCTATCCATTAACACTTAGTTGTGTCCATACATGTTGATTAATTATTACAAAGGTTATCATACAATAGAGGTGCTAAAATCCATTCAAGGATGGGGACTTATAGTCTCCCTTTCCATGTTAAGCACTAAGGAATGTTTTTTTTATCTAGAATGTAGTTAAAATTATCCTCAGAGTTTGGATCACAAAGTCCATGGCCATCCATAAGCCCAATCTCTTCCACAAGCTAAACATGATATGTAGGAGTTTGGGTGTAATTACTTTGGAAGAACAATCCAAATAACGAGTTATATGTAACATAAAAAATGTACCCACTAGCAAGGAGGCAATGTTCCCTTCCCAAGATTTGTCCTCTTAAGGGGGAGTTACAATGATGATTTCCCTATCCTTAGTTCTCAACCCTTGAGAAAATGGATCAACATTCTTAAAATGGGTACATGATATGTTACAACTTGTTATGATACAAATCCCTATAACGTCTTGGAAGGACTTAAGAAGAATGAAAATGAAGATGATATGGACTACATGCCTACAAATTTCTAATGAAAATCTCCTTGTGGAATATAAAGAGTCATGTAGAAAACATATCGTCAAAAGAAATTGGGACTTTAATTAAAGATCAAGTGATGCATTTGTTTTATAAGAACTTAAATTTATTAGCGTTTTTTTTTTAAGATGAATTTGAACATGGGTTTTGAAGGGGTGGTGTGGAAATAGTTTTATCATCCCAATTATCATCAATGGTTATCAAACATTTGTATCACTCAGTTAGAATCAATATAGATTGGGGGATTGATCCTCCATAGCATTTGTTTTGGATTTTACTTAACTTGTATGGTATTATATTGGATTTGTCCAATACTAATACATTAAATGATGTAATTGAATGAACCACCTTTTGGAGATGGATAAGCAATGAGTTTTCAAAGGCATATTGGTTGGTCTATGATGATTTCAATACAATGGAAAATTGGAGGCCTATTTTGTGTGAATATACTAGGCAACACTTCGTGGTATTTATACCCCAATAACTTCATACGTAGTGAGTCGAAAAAAACTATGGTTCATTGGGACCAAATTTCATAGAGGTGTAAAGAAATATTTAAAAATATTGAATTAAGATATCATTTATAAACAAAAATCCTTCTAGTTTAATTTCTTTGGAGGAAATCGTTTTTAGGTTTTGGGAGAAGGGAAAATTTAAGGATCCATACTTATCTTAAAGTGTAGAAACATGGTAGAAACCTTTGTGGGTCTTACTAATTCATAAAATTTCAACCATAATTTTTTTTATGATACTTTGTAAAAATATTCAAATTTCTAGGGATTTTATTGTTCGAAAGTTAGTTTTCATTGATGTCATCTCTAGAAGAAGTCTAGAAGTATTTATCTCGACCATAGAAGAAGCATGTTAACCCCAGAAGAAGCCTCTATAAGTTATGGGTTTGTTTGAAGGAATAAGTGATGGGTGTATTTGGAGAAGTCTACAAAGTGATCTCCTTATGGCGTAGCTCTAAGCATGGCCCTCACAGAAATATGATTTGAAGAAGTCTACAAGAAGACTTGGAAGGATGGATAAGTGGTTAAGTGGTTGAGAATCCCCAGAGGTGTGGTCATGAATCCTGAAGTTGTTTAAAGAAAATGAGGATGAAGGACAATGCAAATGTAGGTAACAAACTCATAGTTGGATAGTCCTCATCATTCTATTTCCAATGGTAGGTGGTACACCACATGGTTCCTCATGGTTGAGGAGTTTTTCCCTCTTGAATTTTAAAGACCCAAAGAATGGTTAAGAATCCCCTAAACAATTGCAATAAGAAGTTACAAGTCATTAATTAAAGGGTAAAGTAGTTGTAGCAATAAAGTACAGGTCAGCCTAAAGTTAAGGAAATAAGTATTTATACTTTGAAAAAAAGTATAAATACACCTCAAGGACTCGCTCATAAGTACATTCACCCATATAAGTTTATTGCATATATTCTAAGTGAGATAGTGATCTATTGGCGAATTTGAGACGATGAATATGAGGCAATGAATGAGTGCGGAGGACAAATTTTAAACATTGTAGGTGTGTGGGGTTTTTCAAAGAAAACCCTAATTTAGTTGACCCCCATAGGTTAGGCTACAGGTGTCCCACGATGGAACCCCACTGATTTTATGGCTCTCATCATGTGAGGCCCCGTGAGATAATTGGCCTATGTCCAGGGAGGCTGAGGAAAATTTGAAGAGAGATGTTTGTACTAAGTTGTTCAGGTTGAGGAAGGTCCGCAAGTTTGTAATGTAATGCAATGGGTCTGCTATATTATTACATGTATGTCTAAATGCACGTTTTGAGGGTTACGTTGTGGTAATTCTATGGTACATTCTTGAGGCATGTCTAGGTGATGTTGGTACATGTTGAGACACATATTGGTGATGTCATGGTACATTGTCAAACACATATCTTGGCTATCTTGGTATTTGGTTTGGTATATGTCATGGTGATGTTGGCACATGATTAAGGCATGTTTTTGGCATATGGCTGAGGCACATCTCATGATACATGGTTTATGAAATATTTTGGTACATGGTTAATGCATGATATGGTATAGGTTTTGGTACATGGTTGATGAATGATATGGTACAGGTCTTGGTACATGGTTGATGCATGATATGGTACAAGTCTTGGTACATGGTTGATGCATGATATGGTGCATGTTTTGGTACTTGGTTGAAGAATGATATGGTATAGGTCTTGGTACATGATTGATGCATGATACAATACATGTTTCGATACATGGTTGATGCATATGATTGATGATTTGGTACATGGTTTAGACACATGTCTTGATGATGGTATGTTGAGGCACTTCTTGGCGATCTTGGTACATGCTTGGAACATATTTGACACATGACTAAAGGCATGTTTTGGTGATGTTGGGCATCTAGTTGAGAGAAATTATTGGTGATCTTGGCATATGATCCTTGTAAGTGGATATGGTTTCATTTATATTGAGTATTAGTGATAGTGACATGTTGATGATGGTATGTCAATGGCAGTGACAGGTTGATGATGGTATATTAGTGACATATTGAAAGTGACAAGTTGATGTGACAACGACATCGACATGTTTATGTGACAACAACAATGATAGGTTGATGTGACAGTGACAGTGTCAAATTGATGTATCTGTGACAGTGGTAGTGACGAGTTGAGTCTAAAATTATATTTTAGGGCGGCAGGACGTGGTAAGGAAAGGGGTCATAGCCTCCTTCTCGTTGGAACCAAAGAATACATGGGGTTGGAGCTCTCTTTAGGTTGGAGCCAGTAAATCAGGGGGTCGTAGCCTCCTTTCGGTTGGAGCCGATGAATAAAAGGAGTTGGAAAAGAAAGCAAGAACACAAGAAAGTTTGGAAAAGAAAGAAAGAACAATAATAATAGGTAAATCAAGAGAAGGTGAATGAAGAGAAGGGGAATGAAGAACATTTGAATGAATAACTCCCAGAAATCATACTCTTAGGATTTGCAGTAGTACACGATCATGATGAATCTACAAGTAAAGAGGAAAATGTCAGAATTCATAAAGATGATGAATCCATAGGCGAAGAGGAAGATTACTCTGCATTAGGGTGTCTTTCTCCACCTTTCTGAGCCATCCGAATTGGAGAATCCCAGTAAATATGAATATTGAAGATGGGGAGTCTAAACAGAAACTCCACAGATCAGAGAAATATATTTTGAGTAGTTTGAAGTGTTTGCAGATTTTGGGAAGGCAGTTTCAGAGTGGTTTGATGACAAAAGTGTAGAATGTCTTGTGACAGTTCGATTGCTTAAGGAACATATTTTGGAACACATTCCCATGCAGGTATCAACTGACAGTTATGAAGAATATCATTGAAGACTCCAAGCAGAGATATATAGACTCAAGGATGTGTTGAAAATAGAGAATACCAGTGGACACATTTGATTTAGTTTGAAGAGAAGGAATATGTTGTGATCAGTTACAACAGTTGGGTCAACATTGTGTGTAGTTGATTAGCATAATCATGCACAATTTTATGACATATGCACAAAGATGATTTCATGAGATATTTGACAGGTCTAATACTTGACATAAACTAGAGAGGATATGTAACAATGGATGAAAGCATATTGACATGTGGAATCAATCAGTCACAAGAAGACAAGCAGTGAAATGCACAACAAGACATGGGAAGAGAAATTGTCAGTAGAAGTAATATCGCTAGAGGGAAATTGGTGAATGATGTGGTCATTGATTTGTAAGTAGTAAACATGACAAGCCATAAACATTGGAAGTTAAGTAACTTTGAATGATTTTTATATATTTCAGTGAATTACAAAAGGAAGCACCAATGGACAAGAAGCATCAAAAGAAAGGTAAGAAAGAAAGTACAAGAAGCCCCACATTGATCTGCATGGGATATTGTAGAGAAGTCAAGGGGAGATAAATCGTTAGAGAAAGAAATTAGGAAAGAAAGATCATAAGCATGAAGGCAAGGCGAGACATATCGACATGGGGAGTTACCTTTTACAATATGAATGGAGATTCAATATGATCACACCCTCCCAAAATCATTTTTCAGAAGTAAAGCATCTAGGCCAAGTGTTTGCATCCACTCCATTCTTGGGCCAAAATATTATAACATTATCTAAGATTAATTGCACTTTAATGAAGTCTATATGTTTAGTTAAAATGATCTTAGGAAAGATGTGCTTAATGTGGAGAGCTAATGACTTGCTTAGAATCTTCCAAGGGACCTTTTGAGGACATTTAAAAGATAATTTCCAATTGGTCAAGCTACAGTTCACGTCTTAGAAAAATGACTATTAAATTATGAGAACTAATCGATATTTACAATCAAAACATCAAGTCAAAAAATCCAAAATTATCAAGACATTTAAAAGACAATTATCAATACATCAGTCTGAACTTCACATACTAGAAAAATAAGTATTAAATTAGAAATAGTGGATATTTACAATCAAAACATCAATTCCTAAATAATTTATTGAATTTATATTTCTCTAAAATATTTAAGAAAGTGGAGTATTAAGTACTAACAATAAAATATATTTATAATGAAAATATTAAACTCAATCTAATGTATTAAATTTTCAATTGTCTAATATTATTTGATTAAAATAAATTTAATTGTCCTATTAATTATTATTTTGTCTAATGAATAAGTATAACTAGTTAAAAAACTATATCTAGAAAACATAAATGCTAATATAATGGCTTAAAAAATGATTAAATCACTGTGTTTTTTACATTCTTATTGTGAAATATCCTCCTCATGTAA
>ML791593.1:96878-114884 GCA_009831015.1 Picea engelmannii
TGATTTAACTATAAATTTTCTTTTTAATAAGTTAAAAAACAACTAATTGTTATTTTAAATTATATTTATTATTTTTTAAAATACCTAAATTAATATAATTTTCTCATTTATTTATTTTTAAATTATTCATCATATCCAACTTAGACATGAAATTATGATTAACTTTATTATAACTTTTAAATTTTAATTATTTTAATTATATAATTTAATTATCATTTTGCATATATATTATTTGAAATATTATCTATATATTAGTTATATATAAACATATACATGAAACTTCGCTAAAGCATAATCCATTTAAATTTAAAATTTTGTTACATCATTGATTTATACAAAATCCTATATCACTGTACATGAATATCAACGAAAATATAGGTTGCTTTTCAACAGTGATCACATTTCCCGTTTATCTTACGATTGTTCCAGGTTTACATGCACTGCGCGTCAAATACACGAGCCGTTGACGCTAACAAACTACTTGTTCTCACCATAAAACTCAATTTCATTTGAACATATACAGTATTTAGTATTAATCTTTCGATCCCGACAGCCGGCCACATGTCTGGGAGCTAGCGGGACACATGGCCAGCAGACAGCCAACCACATGGTGGGTCACAAAAGACACATGGTGGGCTGACAGCCTGCCACTTGTCGGGCCGACAGGGAACCACTTGGCGGGAGGACAGGGGACCACTGGGCGGATTGCCACTTGGCGGGTGGACAGGGGACCACATGGTGGGCTGGCAGGGAACCACTTGGCGGGAGGACAGGGGACCACTGGGCGGACTGCCACTTGGCGGGCGGACAGGAGACCACATGGCGGGCCGACAGGGAACCACTTGGCGGGAGGACAGGGGACCACTGGGCGGACTGCCACTTGGCGGGCGGACAGGGGACCACATGGCGGGCCGACAGGGAACCACTTGGCGGAAGGACAGGGGACCATATGGCGGGCCGACAGGGAACCATTTGGCAGGAGGACAGGGCACCACATGGCTGGATGCCACTTGGCGGGCGAACAAGGGAACCACTGGGCGGGCTGCCACTGGGCGGGCTGCCACTTGGCGGATCGACAAGGAACCACTGGAGGGCCAATAGCAGGAGCCAAATGTTTGCGCGCCGAGTGATCCTCTCTTACTGCGAGAACGCAGAATCTTGTACTGGGCTCGATCTCCTCACCGCCCACTTTTACGTGTTGTATACTTCCGAAGCTGAAGCGCTACTAGAACTCTAAGACGGCTTCCTTTCGCTGCTAGCGGAGGCAGAGGCATTGCAATCACCACTTGAAACTGATCCCCGACTGCCAGAACCGGAGCTGGAGGCCTTGCAACTATGAGTATCTCCACCATTAGCATTGCCTTGCCCTGCTATTTATGTTGATGTTATTTAATATTTTTTCATCAATATTTAAAAATAATTAATGTAGAATGGTGAAGTAGTGAATCACCTGTGTCAAAACATGTTGCATTAAAAATATGCATGATGACCAATGTCAATGGCATATTTTCATTGATGCTTGAATCTTTGTTTCAGACAATCCCTTTGTAGGGCCAAATATGTTGCATTAATATTTTTTTTCACCACATCCTTTTCACATTGTTTCAATCATTTTTGTAGGTCTTTGAGGTTATAGAGGAGACATCATTGATTCTAGTAATCATAGTGTGTAACCGATACAAGGATAATGCAAGATAATGTTTTCCTCTCATAATGAGTTGTAATGGAAGTATAGAAAAACAGCAACCTAGTGACTAGGAGGACTTATTTGAGGTACATGCACAAATTATTATAATATGATGTAAAAAGATAAAACATCAAAATTGAATTAGCTTCTAGATTATATAATTTTTATTTATGAAAAAACTTGTGTAATTAAGGAAAAATTATGTTCTTTTAACAATGGTATTTGAATTTTCCTCTAACAAATAATGCATATGTTCTTCAATTTAGTACCTAAATTATGGAATTTATTGAAACAAATATTTTTTTTTTATGTGTGTTTGTGTGCTTATGTGAAGAAAGAAAGAAAGTCTCATGAAGCCCCAAAATTATGAGGTTAAATGTTAATACGAGGTTGAAGGTCTTAACATAATCATCATTTTTTGTCTTAATATATACATATGCATGGGATAATTTGTTTTCCATATAGTGTTAAAACATAAACAAAAGACCAATGTATTTCATATATATATATATATATATATTCAGAATTTGCATACATATATGTTTAAGATTGTGCATTGGAATAACAATTATAAAGACATATAGCTGGTATTTGATCCACATATGTGTGCATGGGTCATAAGATGATTTGATACAATCCTTCTAGATGTGACTACGCATTTGAGCACCACATCAAGGTAACCCTATGGTTCCAAGAAAATCCCTCATAAGAATTGAATTTTTTTCACTGGTGAAAAGAGAGGCATTGTGTGATAGTAGTCCTTGAATATTGCAACATTCTACAATGTCCATATCGCCCATACAACATAAGGGGTAGAGGAGGAATTCTTATTCCTCATATCTAAAGCTAGAAAAGTCCAAATTGAGTGCCACCATTTCCATTGGAAAGAAAATAGATCATATTATTTTATTTCAATGTTTTATAGGTAGATCATAAAAATTAGACACATGGATGGTTGTACAAATTCACTCACTTGAAAGGGAAAAAAAAAAACAAGTTTTGAGAAAGTTATCATAACTTTCTCTTGGCACATTGGATTTGGTTAAACCTATGGCATTGCAAAGAAGACATATCATTCTAATAATATCAAAATTTTAGACTCAAAGTGGATGGAATTTTAGAGATACATCAAGAGAAAGGTTGGTCAACAAGACAATCTACAAACCATGATTTTTAAAGGTATGTTAACTTGACATTAGCATATGATTTTCCCCTTATCATATAGACAAGGCCCAACCATTTCATTATTACCCATGAAATTGTATGCAATCAATTACATATTTGACTACGTAGACTCATTTGGAATCACAGAAGGGATTCCAAAAGAGCTGCATAAATAATCATATGGGCTTTTGAAAACCATTGATCATTCAAGTTATTTCTCATCCAATGTTGCCTATGATAATTATGGAGTGTAAGAGTATGGTTTTCTCTTTGTTTAGTGACTTTGGTTAAAAATGATAGTTGATCATCATGAGTCGTTCTCTATACATGCTCTCAAATCTCTTTCGGAATACAATACATGTCACACAATGTTCAGGGCAGCTGGATGGCATACATTCTTTGGTAAATTCCAAGGTTTTGATAATCAGGTTACACTCTATGGGCTTTTGAAAACCATTGATCATTCAAGTTATTTCTCATCCAATGTTGCCTATGATAATTATGGAGTGTAAGAGTATGGTTTTCTCTTTGTTCAATGACTTTGGTTAAAAATGATAGTTGATCACCATGAGCCGTTCTCTATACATGCTCTCAAATCTCTTTCGGAATACAATACATGTCACACAATGTTCAGGGCAGCTGGATGGCATAAATTCTTTGGTAAATTCCAAGGTTTTGATAATCAAGTTACACTCTATTTTTCTATGGGTTTTGATGGATGGGTAGCTCGAATAGGTAATTTGGTAATGGAAGTATCAGAGAAAAGATTGGCTCATGCCACTAGCCTGCCGAGAAAAGGGGAAAGTGGTTTAAAAACAAACCTATGGAACATGATACCTGCAATCAATTTTTGAAGTTGACATTCTAGAATGTTGATTGGGCTAAAGGGATACCTTGATCCTAGCTCAAGGACAAATGGTTGAAGCCTTTTGTGATTCTAGAAAAGTATTTGACATGCAAAAGTTGGTATTCTCTTACATTTTAGTATCACATCAGAATTTTGCTACATTTTGAATATGATGCACAATTTAATTTCCCATATTACTTATGTAAAATTTTATGCAAGATGTCTAACCAAGTAACATGAAACAATAAGAGTCCTCATCAAAAGTATATACCATCATGGCATGGTAAAAATGTTGATTATAGAATAATTATGTGGTAGAAATGATTCATGGGATAATTTCTTTAGTCAAAACATGTTTATTTCACAACATGATGAAGTAGCAGTAGAGGACCGTGTAGAACAAGGTATTGATAATGTTAAATATGGTCTTGATGAAGACCTTATCTCCCCTAGAGCCAAGGGATTCATCCCTCATCCAAGAAAATCATGAAAAAGGAAAGTTGTGAAAAACATTCCAACGGCCAAGCCTTCATCAATACCACCTCTGTCTCAAAGGGTTACTAGGAATATGATAAGTTAGAGGAATGTGAAAAACACTTATGTTAGGGACCTAACCCCTCATGTAGGTAGAACAATATATTCAGATGTAATACAGGTCAATATTAATAAGGCCTTTCAATAAGGTAGAATAAGTCGAATGTAAGAAGACCTAATAGAAGCTTCCACTTCTAGAAAGATCTTCCTCTAGATGGTTCTTTTGATAGACATATTTAGTATAAATATGAGTCGAGGGTATGAGAACCCTAGCTTGGATATTATTGTAATAGAGCTCTGCTCACCTGGAGGTTTACCCCTTGAAGAGGCAAGTGAACATTGCTCTTAGAATCAAAGTGCTCTTTTTGGTGTTATTTTGATATTGTTTTAGTGTTATTGTGGTGTTGTTTTGGTTATATTGTTGTTTATCTGCCATTTCTAGCATTTTATTTATGTTCTGCATACTTTTTATATCTGGAATATTACAAGTGGTATCAGAGCACTTTCCTCGGCATAAAATTGTGGGTTATTTTTTTTCAAGGTAGAGACGTATTCCAACATCTTTAAGCTACAAAGATCTGTCCTTACATGCATAAATCCACGATTAAGGGATTCATACACGCGGGAAATACAAATGGTACTTAAGCTTGTTGGCCACCCTTGTAACCCATGTTGGTACCCCTTCGAGTGGTAGTGCATCAGAAAGCACCTATATACGGATCAACCTAGATTTCCTGAAGCCCTCTTTAGATAAACCGATCAGCTGGCTGACTGCTATAGTGTTACCGAGAACAACACTCTGGAATATACTCTCTAGTACCTGGGTAGTCGGGTAGTACGGCTAAGAGCATGGTATAGCCTCCTTAGTTGGTGCCATAATATATTGGGCCGAGTACTACTATTGGACCCCACACATATATTAGAGAGCTATAGCATAGGGAAAACCCTTATCTGTAGAACCCTTGAATACCTAACCCTTGGGGACGAAAACAAAACATAAAACAAACAAGATCTATTGCTGCGCAACTGTGTTTGAGTTTCCAAATGACTACACATTTCTTCCTGGTTAAGCATTTGGGCATTTCATCACTGCAATATTCTTCAGACCATAGTATAACTCCGCAGGTGTTAAAAAAAAAAAAAAAAGTCTGGAAATTTTTGTACCATTATTTGAGACCTATTCCATTGGATTTATCTCTTCTCCCTTATCACATTCATACCTATCATTTTTCATCAAAATTTTTGACCCCACCCGCCCCTTTTTGGTTCCCTTGTCATCATGGCCCATACCCGTAACCAAGACTTGGAAGCTTGCTTCAATACCTTGCAATCTAATTTCATAGAGACCCAACAAGAAGTTAGACAACTCAATGCCAATATTGCCACCATCATTCAAAACATGCATTCCTCCATCGCTGCATCAATCACCGAACTCAAAGAAGACTTCAAATAAGACATGACTACCCATCTTGAATCTATCATTTCGATGATCTGCACCAAGCTACATATCCCTACAGATCCCCCTTTATCTGACCCACCTTTGCATATCGAAGTTGAAACTTCCTCTCATTCCCATAATTTTTAGCCCCATCACTTTTAGCGTGACCTATGCCTTCCACGGGTGGATGTGACCAAATTTGATGGCTTAGATCCCACTGGTTGGGTAACTCAAATGGAACATTATTTCTCTTTGTACGACATTACAAATGATTTGGCCAAACTCTGGTATGGTGTTCTCCATATAGATCAAGAATGTTGGCAATGGTGGCAATGGAAAAAAACTGCCCATCAAGGGTATGTTGCTTGGACACACTTTGTGGCAGAGATTTATGAACGCTTTGACATTGACACCAACCATTTAGGTCATCTGACAAAGTTGAAACAATCTGGAACAGTGGAAGAATTTATCTCTGCTTTCGAGCGACTAGCTTTTCGTACAGAGGGTATGTTTGATGCTTTTTTTTGAGAATGTTTTATCAGCAGCCTCAAAGATGAGATTCATGTCCATGTCCTCATGGATCGCCCTCATATTTGGGTGGAGGATACCAAAAGAGCTAAGGAATCACAACGGGTTGTCTCTTCTCAAAACTAGAAACCCTCCTTTAGTCCTCACACTAAACCAGTAAATGCCACTACTCCTTTTGCTCCACTAAAGATCCAAAAATTGACTAGGGACGAAATGGATGAACGCCAAATCAAAGGCCTTTGTTCAATCTCTGGGTGGATCCTAAAAAGATTGAAGCTATGAAAGACTGGCCTCACCCAAATTCTCTCAAAATCTTGCGTGGATTTCTGGGCTTAACAGGTTATTATCGCAAGTTTGTTAAGAATTATGGAAAGATTGTGACATCTCTCACTACAATCCATAAAAATAATTCTTTCACTTGGACTCCAACAACTACTCAGGCTTTTCAAACCTTGAAGATGGCCATGTGCACCACTCTAGTCCTGGCCCTTCCTGATTTCACATAGACCTTTGTCCTGGAATGTGATGCTTCAGGAAAAGGAATTGGCGTTGTCCTTATGCAAGAGGGTCGTCCTTTGGCCTTTACTAGCAAACAACTGTCTGAACGAAATTTGGGAAAATCAATCTATGAAAAGGAAATGTTGGCTATTATGCATGTCGTTGATCTTCGACGCCCTTATCTATTGGGGAAACACTTCCAAATTAAGACAGATCATCAAAGCCTCAATTATTTTCTGGAACAATGTATTTCCTCCCCAGAGCAACAAAAATGGGTGACTAAGCTCTTTGGATATGATTATGAGATCATTTACAAGAAAGGCAAAGACAATGTGGTTGCAGATGCACTTTCCTAAAAATATGAAGATGAAGGATCCCTTTTTTCTCCCTCCTTCATTGTACCAGATTGGCTCCAAGCCATTTGCCAGGAATGGCTACACGATCCCAAAAGTTCGCATTTGATACAACAATTGCAGTCCAATTCTCCAGTTTCCCCAGGGTACTCTTGGATCCATGATGAGCTTCGATACAAAAGCTATTTGTATTTAAGAAAACAATCAAAATTTAAATCCACGGTACTTTCTAAGCTTCATGCTACACCCACAACTGGGCACTCCTGGTTTAACAAAACCTATGACAGGGTCAAACATTCTTTTTTCTGGGATGGTATCAAACAAGACGTTCGTAATTTTGTATCTGAATGCAATGTGTGTCAATGCAACAAGGGAGAAACAGTCAAATCTCCTAGCACCCTACAACTACTTCTGATTCCACCTGCTATTTGGAGGGATATCTCTATGGATTTTATTACAAGCTTACCTAAATCGGGAAATAAATCAATCATCATGGTGGTAGTTGATTGCCTTTCCAAGTACGCTCGTTTCTGTGCTCTTCAACACCCATTCACAGCATCCACTGTGGCTCAACTTTTCATGGATCAGGTCTTCAAGCTTCATGGCATGCTGCATTCTATTGTTTCCGATCGCGATCCAACTTTCACCAACAATTTTTGGCAAGAACTGTTCAAGATACAAGGCACCCAATTGCATCTCAGCACAACTTATCATCCCAGACTGATGGTAAAAATAAAGTTGTCAACAAGTGTTTGGAAACATATTTGAGGTGTTTTTCATCGGAAAAGAAAAATCAGTGGGCTCAATGGTTACCCCTAGTTGAATGGTGGTACAACACTTCATACCATATAGCTACTCACATGACTCCTTTTGAAGTGGTATATAGACAAAATCCACCTTCAGTTGTCTCATATTTACCAAGTGTCTTGAAGGGCTAGGCGGTTGACTGAACACTTATAGTTCAAGAGGCTATTCTTTGTACCCTCAAAGAGAATTTGGTCATGGCCCAGAATCACATGAAGAAAAAAACAAATCAAGGTCGCTCTGAACGTCAATTTGCAGAAGGGGATCAGGTGTTTCTTTGACTGCAACCTTACAAGCAACATTCCCTCAAGGCCGACCATTGTCAGAAGCTGGTGCCCAAATTTTATGGTCCTTATACCATTCTCAAGTGTGTAGGACAGGTGGCCTATTAGTTAGCTTTGCCTAGTCATTCTAAGCTACATCCTATTTTTCATGTTTCATGCCTAAAGAAGGTGATTGGAACTAAGTGCCAAATTCAAACCAACCTTCTTGAGTTGGATGAAGAAGGATCCATTTGGCTACAACCAAAAGCAATTTTGGACCAACGTGAGCGTCGCCTGCGTCAGCGAACCATCAAGGAAGTGTTAGTCCAGTGGAAAGATACAACTCCAACAGATGCCACTTGGGAACCAACTACCATTCTACAACAATTTCCACATCTCAAGCCTCGAGGACAAGATTGTTTTTAAGGGGGAGGACATGTTAGGGACCTAACCCCTCACGTAAGTAGAACAATATATTCATATGTAATAAAGGTCAATATTAATAAGGCCTTTCAATAAGGTAGAATAAGTCGAATGTAAGAATACATAATAGAAGCTTCCGCTTCTAGAAGGATCTTCCTCTAGATGGTTCTTTTGATAGACATATTTAGTATAAATAGGAGTCGAGGGTATGAGAACCCTAGCTTAGATATTATTGTAATAGAGCTCTTCTCGCCTGGAGGTTACCCCCTCGAAGAGGCAAGTGAACATTTCTCTCATAATCAAAGTGCTCTTTCTGGTGTTATTCTTATATCATTTCAGTGTTATTGTGGTGTTGTTTTGGTTATATTGTTGTTTATCTGCCATTTCTAGCATTTTATTTCTGTTCTGCATACTTTTTATATCTGGAATATTACAATTTAGGTGATAGCCCCTTCTCATCAATAGCATACAACATAGAAATATCCAATTACTTTAGATAGTGAAGATGACTATTCCAGAATAATTGGAGATGTTTGTAGAGATGCAAAGAAGTAGAGGAACAAAACCCCAAATCCTCTAAGTGTGTTACCTCCTAAATCACCTAGAAGGGGACATGTTGGATAGGTTGAACCTAATACATCACCAGTTTAACTCAAATTGATGTTATAACACAGGTGGCACCCTCAAAATTTTTGTTCATCCATCAATAGTCAAATTAAAGAGGAATATTTGAGAGATCAAGAAATTGAAACAAGAAGTAGTGGAGTTTACTATCTTGAATAGGTGTGTACAAGGGGAAAATGAATAATTAAAAACACAGAGTTGGAAGCACCAAGAAGAAAATAAGAATCTAATATTCGAGAACAAGAAATTGTATAAGAGTCTCATTGACTCTAGTCATCCATCACATAGAAGACAAAGTGATATGTTGGCCTCCCATTTTTTCATAATCAATTACCTCTTTTTCCACTATCATCCTACTTTTATACCTAGAACTTGCCCATATAATCATAGATTTCTATGTTTCTAAGTGCAAAACCTTTCATCAAGCATCTAGAGTTAAATCTTGCTTCTTTCATTGCATTTCCTAAGTCATTAATAAAATCAAATGGGGTTTTAAGATAACATTACTAATGATGAATTGTTTATTTCAATTCTTGTATTGTTAGTTCACTTCTGGTACCTGAGCTCGTTAATTGGCATATATGCACCCTCCTAAATGAAAAATGGTCATATGGGTTTCAAAGGTCGATGTGTTAATATGGTGTGTGTCCCTTTGCTTGTGCCCAGGTTTCTTCATGTGAGCATGAATATTTGGTTAATTGTGTGGTCAACATTTTCTTATGCATGGGTCGTTAGTGATATCATCCTCCACGATGGCAGAGGTACTATTCGTATGCATTTCATGTCATACGAATATTATATGAGATCAAACGTCGATTTGGTTATTTTCCAATATTTTCTAAGGATGTCCTAATGGTTATATGAGATCAGAGAAGTTTGATCTGATTGTTATCATGTCTACTTTTGATGCTTTGGTCTATGGGAGTACAGAGGATCATGTTCATCTCTTCAATTGGGATTTTATTATATATTAACCCATCCTGTAATGTAATGGAGAACTATTGAATTAATATTGTGAATGACCTGTGTGATTTCTTGATACTTTTTATTATAGTATGACACGTATGGATTGATGAGACAATTTTAAATTGGAAAAATCATTTCTTAATACAAATTGGAGTTCTGGTTAATGGTGTCTTTGTGATATTGTGACTCTAAGTAGATAAGCTTGCTAACCAGTTAGGAAGGGGCCACCAATCTGGAATGCGATGCTACGTTGTATTTTATTCTAGTTATCTTAGTTGCAATTAACTCCAACTGATTTTGTTCTGTACTATATCATTTAGATAATTTTACAAGCAATAGTCCTGTATTGTGCCTTAAACTTAGATAAGTTAAAACATTTTCTCTTTTTCTCTTTTGGTAGATACATTCAGTTGTTCATTTACAACCTTTATATTGGTTTGGTATGTTTTCTTTTGCATTTCTTTTGTGCCATTTCAATTTAATGAACTTTCAATTGATACTGTCATTGGAATCTTTTTGAGAGATGAATCAATCATTACTTATAAGTACATGAACACTTAAAGTCAAATATTGTACTTCAATCCCTTTGTGAGATTGGATCCAAAAGACTGGTAACTAGTTCTATTTTGGTCTTTAACACTTTACTTTGATCAAATAGATATGTTTAGATAGATAACAAGATCTTGATTGAGTCATATTTACATGAAGATAAATCATCTGGATGTAATGTGTAGTTATACCTAAATAATTTTTACACTTAACATATGAACCATGCATACAAGTGTGAAGATTTATCATTAGTTCTCTGTGTCTAAATTTGTAGATATTACTTCTTGCATTTTTAGCTAGTAATTTAAAGATTAGATCAGTAACATGTTTGCAAGAGTTTGAGTAATGCTTTGTTGACTGATTTGAACATTAGCTTGAATGGTACTTTGTCTTTTCATTTCATGTTTATTAATTTAATCTACAATAGTTAGAATTCATTGGTTTTATGAATCGGTCATTTCTTTGAGTGCATGAATGCTTAGTTTCCAAGTGAAATATTGCAACATACACCTATCCATGAGACCCAAACTAATGAATTAATAATTGGTCCTTGATTTGATTTATGCTTCTAAGTATTTTTTATTCCTTCATTCACCAAAATATTAAGTGTTCTTTGATTGCATGAGATTCCATTATAAACATATCTATGCATTTATAAAGCATCTTGACATAGTATGTAATGCCATTGCAAATATTGATACATATATGTGAATGCAAGTTAAGGTGTCTGAAATTTATACTTGGATTCCTTGAATTGATTTTTTTGTGGTTTGAATGCATTTTTTCCTTTTTCGATTGATACCTTTCGTATATAGACTTCATCCTTTTCCCTGGACATACTTTGTTTACAACTCACAATTATGTCCCTCAGATTGACAGATAAATGTAAAAATGTTTATTAAATGAAAAATAAATAACATAACAATGGGACTCCCCAATTTGAAGCATAGGTGCTTTATCAAAGGTAAAATATTTCCTAACAAAACTAGTATTTTCCATAAGTTGTCTTGTGGAAATTCATGGTTTCTCTTAGTTTTTTTCCAATTGTTGAGATAGAAACAACACCCCTCCCCCAATACTATTTTTATTTTTCACCATCTAATGAAGGTAAAAATGGCATGGACCCCCTACTTTTTATGTTTATTTTTAATTTTTCATGGACCTTGGTTTAGAATTATCTATTTACTTTGAGATTTTTCATGAAGCTAGTCTTGTTCTTCTTAGAAATCACCAGGCTCCAAAGAATTTCCTTGATATTTTTCCTCATCCTTTTTGAGCCATTTTTTCCTTTTGAATCCTTCAAAACTTGTAAAAAAATTCTCTTTCACATCACATCTAAACTAGTTTTCCATATGTCATATCACTTTGAAGTCAATTTTGGGTGTGATACACTACATCACACCAACTTTACCTTCATTGTGACAAATAAAAAACTTCAAAAAATTTGGAAAAATCATCCATATCGCATGGCTTAAGTTCTCCCTTCCTTGTGCCATACCTTGCACAAAAAATCTTCTCCTGTGACATGTTGCATTGATCTAAAGTTTCAAATAATGTGACATGTCATGCAGAAGATAATATTTGGTGCCACATATCGCATTCAAAGGAATCACTCCCTCCCACATCATATCACATCATAAATTTTTACTATGTGATATGTCACATATCCTCATGTTTTCGCACACCACAACCAAAACTTATGTATCACACCCTAACAAGTTTTATATGCATGCAATATAGCAATGTGACCTATGATGTGATGTCTATTTAAAATGGGTCGAAAGTGCCAAAAATGGTTTTTTTAAGTTATAAAAACAATTTTCCCCCTTATTTCTTCAACATTTCGCCATTGCAATTGTCATTTTCTCACCCGAAATTCCTCCTTGAGTGCACCAAATCCACTGCATGACATCTCAAGTAAATTGGTGATCAAATCACCATATGGACGCACACCAAAATCTCACCAATAAACCCCTTCTAGTATTAATCCATCCCCATAAGGCATAGGAATATTCTTTGTTTACAATTTCCCATAAATGACAATGAATCTACCCTAACCAACAACATGTTACCACTCAGTCCTGGGATTCCCTGAGAAACTCAAAGAAATAAATCAATCAAGGGATTGCATGCACCCATTTTCCCAATATTTTGTATGGTCCTACATATAAATTTTCTCCTTCTACCTTAGCTTCAACCAAACAAATTTCTCTTTTTTTTCTAATTGG
This sequence comes from Picea engelmannii, assembly GCA_009831015.1. Lineage (NCBI taxonomy): Eukaryota > Viridiplantae > Streptophyta > Pinopsida > Pinales > Pinaceae > Picea > Picea engelmannii. The sequence continues at coordinate 109,785 of ML791593.1, forward strand.
GAGGGATGAATCACCTCCATATTAATAGGATCTCGTTCCTTTTGATTCTCCATTCTTACCTTGCTAGTGGATTCAGCCTCCAATGCACCATAGACACCTCTTGAAGTGAAATGAGCCATGTTCATTTCAAAATAAAGCCTTCGTTTTTCTCTCTTATTGAACTTGGATGAACATATTTTTGTGTAGGCCTTGAAAAAAATGATTAATTGGCTAGTGTCTACCCTTGTTTGTGTGTTTGAACCTGCACATAACCATTATTGGGATTTTCCCCTTAAAGAAGAAACTAAAAATAACATGATTTTTAGGGGGAGAACCATTGAAATAACATTCTGAATTATAGAATTCCTCTCTTCAAGATAACTTCTTTAAAAAATAAGAAAATTTCCAATCCTCTACTACTTGTCTCCACATAGACATTTATATCTTTGAAAACTAACAATGATAATGTTTGATGTTGTTGACATTGATGAGGTGCAAGATCCTAATATGACTTCCAAGAAGGCCAAAAAGGGAAAATACCCTTTCATTGAATTGAATTAAGATAGAGAAGATGAGCTAGAGGTAGATGTTGGTTCCCCAAGACCAACATACGATGACACCATGTGCTTCATGGATTTTGGTATTGTCTATAAATGGAGTGACATATATCAAATTTTCCAAGAGGATACATATCCCGCAATGCCACTCCTCCCCAAAGACACTAACCTAGATAAGGGAGTTTACCAATAAATTAAACACTCTTAGTCGAAAAAGGTGGCTACGCATGTTGTCATGTTCCCTTGTGTAGAGGTTGTCTAATGGATCACTAGCCAGAATGATGTGGAACATATGTTTATCAAAGATAAAAGTGGGAAATAAATCACTTGTTTTTATACCTATATCTTACACATACATTACAATCCCCCTACATTAATGTTCAACCTTACTAAATAAAGGATGCTATAATTCCCCTATGACTATAGATAAGTGATGAAGAGTTGGTGGGTACCCAAGAAACTATTTAGAGAAAGAATAACAACAATGTATCCCACCAACCTATTAAGGACCCCCTATAATATTTTTTTCATCCTATTGAGAAGATTATATGGTGTATCAAATTCCATGAGTTTCAAGGAATCATGGGTTCCACTAATATATGCAATTACCAAAACTAGAATAGTGTTGAATTGGGTAGAAATTATCTTTGTTTCTTTGGAATAGCCTATATTGGTGGCCTATCACATAGTGCTTGACGCACACCATGTGTTTCACATGGATTCCTACTTGTTGGATACTATCCATGTAACCCATGCCTTCCCTAGTATGGGTTGAAAGTGGAAATCTAGTGACAACCCATTTCACATATATTATTAAGACCTATGGGAGCATAAGTATCAAATACACAATCATAAATTTGTTAAACAATTTCTAATTCCCTTCTTTCAATTTTTGTTCTATGCCCTAGAAAAATGTATGTCTGATAAAGAGGTGCAAACAATAAGCAAAGTTGGACACTAGTATGTCATGGAAAAGGGGACATATACTACAGTACATTAAGCCACAAAATCTCCTCATTTTCTCCCCACATTTATACTAGATAGGTTGGTTCTCCAAGACATTATGTATCTCACATTAATAAATAGAACTGGAGAAGCCTTAGGATGGGACATGAAGCTAACTTGGCCTTCATTGTACTTCTATGTGGGAGCATACAATTTTAAGGATGGAAATGAGGAAATAGTAGAAGCAACAACCATGGAAGGTTTCCATTTCGGAGAAGAAATATTCCATAAGCATGACCCACTAGGAATTGTCAATCAACATTGTATAACTTGTAAATATAGATGGAAATAACACAATTAGGTGTGGTAGGAAGAAGAAATATATAGGTCAATGCAAGCCTAAACAAGACAAGTAAAAAAAGGGGAGCTTAGAAAAAGAAAGGGTAGCAAAGGAATCTACAACAAAATAAGCAGCAAAAAAGGAAATAGAAGAAAAGGAAGATGAAGCACTAAGGATTAAAAAAGAACAAGAAGAGGAGAGAGTAGCAAGTCTCATGATTCGAATTTATGCAGGAACGCAACAGAATACATGAATAACCATGAATACAAATATGCAATGGAAATAACACTTCATTTCATTAATATCAAAGAACTGAAATTTGTTTACAGATATAATAGAAATAAACTAGCTAGGGCATTGGTACCTTATCTTTGAGAAGAGATGTAGTGGCTACAGGCCTCTAAACTCTGTGTTGCAATGAGGCTTGAAGGCCTATATATTATTGAGAAACAATGGAAACCCTAAACATCCAAAAACCTAACCCTAGGATATGAAACACTAGAATATGGGCCCCGTCGGGGTAAATTGGTACATCAATTTCCCAGGGTCATAACTTTGGCATACTATCTTCGTTTGACACATATGATACATCGTTAGAAATATCTATCTGAGGACTACAACTGCTGACAATGAATATCATAGTCCAAAATGAACTAATATTTACTGGAGTGACAATGCCCAAAAAATATCATTTAGGGCCTCAAAATGGCTCCGGAAGTTCAGGACCCGAAAAACTGCCAAAAATAGTAAATTGCGCTACAATTAAGGAAACTGAAAAACTAAAAAAAACAATGGTGGGGGTCCAAGTGGAATAGGTAGGTAGTGACCAATATCCACCTGGATCATTCCTCCCCCCTTAGGAAGCAATGGTCCCCATTGCGTTGAGTTTCTCCATGAGATGAGGAAACTTCTGTTGAACTTGGTCCCTGGTGAGCCACTTGCCCTGGTGAAGGAGTTGGCCTACTTTGACAACTAATTATAGCTGGATCCTATGATGGAAAGTGTTATTGATCTATGTTTCCATAATCCGATCAGCTTTGGCTTGTTCCATGCAGTTTGGGTTTAACTCTGTTGGTGTGAGTTGTTCTGCCATGTCAGATGTGTCCAGTAGAGGTGGAAAGTAAGGTCGAAGGTAGTCCACATTGAACACTCAGTGAAGACCAAGGAATGGTGGGATACTGAGCTCGAAGGCATTGTCCCCTATAGCCTTGGTGATGGTGTATGGTCCATATCGGAGCAGGCGAAGCTTGCGGTGGGGTCTAGTGAGGTGCTCCTTCTGCAAATGTAGCCACACTTTGTAGCCCACCTAGAAGTTGTGTTGCACCTGATGTTGATCATGTCACTACTTGTAGTTAGCATTGGATCTGTCCAATATGTAATGAACCTATTGGAAAATGTGTTGAATGCGCTCAATGAAGCTATTCACCTTGGCAGCTTCAGACTGGACATGAGCTGAATCAACCTGAGCAGCTGCAAATGGTATGGCTACATCAATGGGACATAGTGGTTGGAATCCCAAGCCCACCTGAAAGGGGTTGTGGTCGGTTGAGCTATGGAGGGCCTAGTTATAGCTATTTTGTACATAGGGGAGGCTCTCATCCCATGTGCATGGATGCTTTGATTTGTACAAATGCAAAATGTGTACGATCATCCTGTTGACGACATCTGTCTGGCCATCAGTTTGGGGATGGAAATCTGTGGACTTAGTGAGCTTGGTGTCCAACATTGACCAGAGGCTGGACCAAAATGTACTGAGGAACTTGTTGTCCCAATATGAGATGATAGACTGTGGGATCCCAAAGTGTAACAAAACTCGTTTAAAGAAGAGTTTAGAAGTGGCTTATGTTGTGATATTCTTCTTGCAAGTCGCCATAATGGCCATCTTCAAGAATCTGTCAATGACCACGAAAAAACAGTCGCTGCCATGTTTAGTAGAAGGAAGGCTTGACATGTAATCCATGGATATGGATTCCCAAGGTCGGCTAGGGGTAAGAAGCGGAGTATATAGGCCTTGCTTCTTGATGGTCGGTTTGGAAATGGCACAAGCAGTGCATGATCTGATGTACTTCCCGACATCCTATCGAAGGTTTGGCCAATAGAAATAATTTTGCAACACTACCACTATTTTCTCGGCCCTGAAATGCCCAATGACTCGACTATAGTGCACTTCCCAAATAATCTTGGCATGCTCGCTTGAAGGAACAAAAAGGTGTCCTAGGTGACATAGTAGTGCATCCTAGAGGTGAAAATTTGGAACTCAGTTACCCTCCAAAAGCGTCTTGTATGTGTGGCCGAAATCTGGATCACTATTGTAGAGAAGCGGACAATCAGAAGTCTCGTGCCCACAAGAGTTGAGCACAATGGTTATCTCCATGATCGGTGGTCGGCTAAGGCAGTCTGCAAAATTATTGGTGCTGCCCTTCTTGTACTTGATGTTCAAATGAAACTGTTGCAGATATGTGGACCACTTTTGATGGCGATCGTTATGTAACTTCCCTTGTGTCTGTATGAACTGTAGGGGTCAGTGGTCTGTGTGGATGATCATTTCCTTCCCCAAAATGTAATGCTTCCATTTTCGGCAAGCCTGCACAATGGAATACATTTCTTTTTCATAAGTCAGATACTTTCATACTGTGTCAGACAGTTTCACTACTACATATGACCAAATTTGTGATGGTTTTTCGTTGATATTGCCACACATATCCGTCGCAATTTCCATGACAACCGATATTTCTTTTCGTCGGAATAATTTCATCGCTATATCCACGATCCAGGTGTACGTGGAAACATCGACAAAATAAGCACTCCACGTGTCACCACCTTCAACATCGGTTAACCCTATGCATCGTCGCAATTTCGATGAAATTACGTCGCAATAACAACGAAGAAATGTGGAAATTACGCCGAAACTTTGTTGCGATTGCGATGAATAGTTATGCCAAGCCTATAACTTACGACGTAGATGCTAAACGTGCAACGCAAAACCATCGCAACTTGCGACGAAAATCCGTGGCAATATTGACGAAAAAATATATCAAAACCAAACTTACGACGCAAATGTTGTATGTGCGACGAAAATTCGTGGCAAACTGTGATGAAATTTCGTCTCTACAGCGACGGTTTTGGTAAAATAGTAAAATTGTTTTCGATGAACTTTCGTCGATATTGCGACGATGGCTTTAAGTTTAATTTTTTTTTTTTTACATGAAATATGGTATTACCATATTGTATGCCATATTACAATGTAATATGGCATTACCATATTACATTGTAATATGG
>ML791593.1:150225-166462 GCA_009831015.1 Picea engelmannii
AGCTGGGAATTCAGCTGGTACATTCCACAGCCTACTATCCGCAAGGGAATGGTTTAGCTGAGTCATCAAACAAGAGTTTAGTCAGAATCATAAAGAAGCTGCTTGAACAAAATGCCAGAGGTTGGGATTCCAAACTAAAGTTTGCCTTGTGGGCTGACAGGGCAACATGCAAGAAATCAATTGGTACATCTCCTTTCAAGCTGGTATATGGTACTGAGGCCATATTTCCTGTTCAACTTGCATTACAAGTTGCAAAATTCTTACAAGAAACTGATTCTGAATCAAGTGATTTGGCTAGGAGGATTCATAGTTTGATAGAATTGCAACAAGATAGAGAGCAACTCTTAGAAAAAATGGAATTGCATCAGAAAAAGATCAAGCAAACTTTCGACAAGAAAGTCAAATCAGATGTTTTCAAAACAGGGTATATGGTCTTAAAGTGGGATGCAGCAAGGCAGGAGAAAGGGAAGCACGGAAAATTTGAGGCTCTTTGGACATGTCCTTTTGTCATAACAGCGGTGCAGCAGAATAATACCTTTGTTCTCCAAACTCTTTCAGGCGAGCCAGTATCAGGGAGCCCTTTCAACGGGTGCTTCCTGAAGATCTATTTCTCATAAGGCTTCCTTTGAAGCCAGGTTCTCCTTGTACATATTTTCTTTTTTCAGTTCTGTTTTCTTTATTTTTGTCATTCAAATAACTCCATGCCCAATGGTACTAGCAACTATTTTTCAAATTGCAATAAGGCTACTGAGTCTAGCTAGGTTCTTGGTCACCTCACAGGGAGATGCCCATCCCAGTGGGAGCCAAATGTTAACTCCCAAAATGAAACCGTCCTTTTGGTTGAATTTTGTGGTGGATAACATAGCCATCGGTAGTGTTCTCAAGTTATTTTTGAGTTTTATAGCTGAAAAATTTAGGTTTTTGGTGTGTCCTAAGGAAATAATTTGACCCATAAAGTCTTCTTTCCAAAAATTTTCATTTTTCACTTTCCTTAGCTAACGTATGTTCAAAAATTGATTGTGCGCTGTGGAAAGTGTCGACTTTCAGCAGCTAAGGAGCTCTTTTCATTTAGTTGATGCGCTGTTGAAAGTGGTAAAGTTCAAAAGGTCCGACAATCGAGTTCGCGGGTGGCGCACTGTGGAAAGTACATGCTTTCCACAGCTACGAAGCAATTTTTTATAATATGGCGCGCTGTTGAAAGTACTTACTTTCCGCAGCTAAGGAGTGTCTTCTACAAAGTGGTGCACTGTTGAAAGTGCATACTTTCTGCAACTAACAGGGGTTTTCCAAGGGGTCGCGCATTGGTGAAAGTGACAAGCGAACAGTTGACAGAGGCGCTTTCCACGAGCCGTTGTTGAAGAAGAGCGGGAATCACGTGCGTGATATCCACGACTGAAAGTAATGATGAAATGATCATCCCACGTCAGGTAAATCCAAGGCATGCGCTGATAAGAGTGGGCAATGATACAAACTCGATTATGCATGTCAGGATATGACTAAAATTTGAATCCGGTCCAGAACCCACGCTCAATGCTCATGACATCTGGGATGGCAAGTTCATGTTCGGTGATGCAGGTACAGAGGAGGTACCGCCGGCCTGACACCATCAAATCAAACAGTGGTTTCATATCACAAATCGTTTCGGAAATGCTGTGGAAGTTTTCATTTATTTCAAAATAGAGCCGAAGCCCGAACTGCTTTCAACAGCGCAGAACCTCGGCTCGACTAGGCAGTTATAGGGGTTACAATTGTCAAGTCTTTCGAGCTACAGGATGGTGAGAAAACATAGTGGCGCTCTACTTAAGAGAGAGCTAGATAAATTGTCCTTTCTACATTCACATCCTGAAGTTCAGAGGCATTTTTCAAATGCAGGATGTATGGAATTCGTCGAAAGGTTGCAAATTGGGTGCCACCAGGCCACGGCAGAAGCCTTTGCCAAGACTTTCGATGGAAATAAATCTCACGTCGGGTCCATTGAAATCAAAGTGGATGAAGCTGTCATCGCCGCAGCTGAAGGATTGCCAAGAACTGGTCAAAGATGGTTTAAGACTACTGCTCCTAAAAATTTGGATTTCAGGGTTTATTTGAAAGAGGGGTACAGACACAAAGCATGGAGAAAAGGTATGCCTATTTCATATCTAGATGAAGAATGGCAAGAATTGTTCAAAGGTATTCAGTTTTATATTACCTCAGAAGGAAGATATGATAAACTAATGATGTATCACTTTAATTTACTGGATCACTTCACAGGCAAGACCCCTATTAATTTGCCTTATTTCTTATATCAAAGTCTGACTAAGGTATGCAAGAGAATTAGAGCTCAACCCTTGAGCGTGAAAACTACTTTGTGTCACCTCGGCCTCATAATATTGATTATCATGGAGGAATTGAAACAATAGAGGAGGAGCTGGGAGCACTTTCTATTCTGGGAAGGTTTTGAAACCAAGAATCAGACTGCAAATGAACAGTTGAAGGGTTCAATTAAACAATCATCTCCTCAAAGAAGCTCAAGAAAAAGAAGGGCCTTGCTAGGACCTTCAGAGGACAGAATATCTGGAATGAAGCCTCACAGGTTGAAGAGAAAGTTGAACTTCGAGCAGACCACATAGCAAACTACACAGCAGAATACATGACATCCTACACAACAGAGTACAGGGAAGAACATCCTTAATTTTCCATATTCAGATTCAGAATCTGAGTAGCAAGACCAATGCCCTGTAATCAAGAGTTCTGAGCAATCAGCTGAGTGTGCACAGAACTATGAAACTTTCAATCAAACAGAACAGGGAGAATCATCAAAAAATTCCAAATCAAAGAAGTCTCAAAAGATCAAGCATCTCAAGGAGGTGATTTCCCAGCAAGAGGTCTTAGAGCGAGTGATTAAATAAAGGTATAAGAAGTTATCTGATAACTTCGCCAAGACAAATGTTGCGTTCAAAAGATTGGCTAAGGAGAGTGTCAGAGAGAAGAAGAGGAAGACAAAACTCACCAAAGACTACAACAGCCTGTGGTGGCTTGCCAAGCGCCTCAAAAGACAAATAAGGAGGTTGAAACAAAAATTGAAGCAAAAACACCATCCAGATCTGAAGGTACTCACTCAAGTTGCTGTCAATATCCAAGGTGAGAAATCTGAGACACACTAAGTTTGGTTGAAATCAAATTTTGGATGTGAAAACTCTTTTTGTGTGCAATCGGGACTTTCAACAGTGCAAGGCTATTATTTTACTACCCGTTAGCTTTGGAAAGAAACAACTTTCAACAGCTAACCCGTGAAGAAATTAAACGATTGCGCTGTTGGAAGCTGGGAAAATGATTTTTGAAGCCGAAGACACAACAATTCATTCCAAACAGGTTCTGAAGGAATTCCAGTGTATCAGTGGACTATTAGATCGTATGCAAGAAGTTCAACATCAAAGATTCAAAAGATTTTTGGTTACACATGCAAAACCATTTCCTAAGAAATCGACATGAACGTTGGGAAATATAACAATCAAAGACAAGTGTCCTACTAGTTTTCAACACATTGCAGACACAAGGAGCTGAAGGATGCAGATGGCGATTTTGGAGACTGAAGACAGTTCGATTACTTAGTTTAGATGATTAAAGACTTTAATTTCAAGTAGTATAGATAGAATTGAGTTGTCTTTATTAAATACAGATCCATGTTTTTAGGATCTGTATAACTGTTTGTAAGAGACTATAAATACCTGTTGTTGATGTGAAACAAGGGTTCGATTCTGGATACAGTAATAGTCTTTGTACTCAGACTTTTCATTGCCAATACAGATCACAGGTTTCTTTCCATTTTGGTGGCAGTTTTTCATATTTCTTCTTCACCGTTATATTGTTGTCAAACCTTGAATAGATATTATCCTATTGTTTGGTTCATGACATTATAATCAGTTCCTTTAGTTGTTTATTAGACCCTGCTTTGCACTGGTTTATGACCAATCTTTTCTTCATCCACTGAAAGCTATTTTACTGTTTAACCAATCTTGGAGAGCACTATCTATTTGTTTACCATTTTGATGTCTGAATGCCATAAGTTGAATTGAGTTATCCCATTGATCCACCTTTACAAAATACAAAAAACATTCATTTCTTAAGTTACCAAGCACCTTTGGTCTGCAACCACAAAGGGTTTCTTTGAGTGATAACAGCTACAATTGAAGGGAAAAGGGTATGTGGATTCCATAAACTTAGAATATTATGGAATCCACATACCCTTTTCCATAGAAAATATTAACTAGATCCAAAAACCAAAGACATGAAATATGGTACTACACATATTATAATATATTATCAAGGAAAAAACAAGCTAAATGCAATTTTGACATTTGAAAAAAAAATTACAAGTTAAATGAGTACATCAATAAAAAATAACATACTAACCTTGCAAGTTCAAAATCCAAGCTATGTAGATCGAGAATTGGATTTGTTCAACCAGTGGATGACGAAAAAAATAAACACCTCAAACAAAATCCAAGAACAGTGTCGCAACTATAGCAATTGTGTCGCAAAGTCTCTTAAAGTCACGTATATATAGATAAAATAGTCAACTAGCCGTTAACACCGACCAATGAGATAGGAAAATTTTTCATCTCTATTTCCATGAAAGTTCATCACTATAGTGACAAAAATATCGACTAGGTTAAATTAATATTTTTGTTGATATTGCGACGAATTTTCATGGCAATATCCACGAAAATCCCGCCCTATTTAAAAAAATGATGAAACTAGTGGAAGTGTCGAAACTTTTCATGGAATAATCTGCCCATATGTAGTAGTGTGTCGCACTGTGATATGCCACTGGATGATCCTATTGAGTAAGAACTGTCCCAATAGCATAGTCAGAGGCATCTGTCTCGATCTCAAATGGTTGTTGCAAGTCTGGTAATATGAGAACTAGGGAAAAACAGAGGCAATGTTTCAATTCTACGAATTCCTTCTGTTGAGATTCCGACCAAAAGAATTTTTCTTTTTCTCCTCCCTTGGTGACTTGACTCAAGGGCCAAGTGATATGAGAGAATCCCAACATGAACCTGCGGTAGAAATTTGCAAGACCCAAAAAGATGCGAATCTCTGTTAGAGTGGTCGGGGCTAGCCAATCTCGGATGAATTGGATCTTGGTTGGATCCACATGCACCCCAAGCTCATCAATAATGTATCCTAGATACTGAACCTGGGTCATGCCAAAAGTTCACTTCTCCAAATTGGCACACAACTTGTGTTTCAACAGTGTTTGGAGGACCTGTCGGATGTGGTGGAGTTGCTCTTCCAAAGTCTACCTGAAGATCAGGATGTCATCCAAGTACACTGCTACAAATGAGTAGGTGAATGGCTGCAAGATGTCGTCCATCAGCCTCATGAAGGTTGTGGGATCATTCATCAACCCAAAAGGCATGAGAAACCATTCAAAAAGGCCCTCCTTGTCTTTGAAGGCAGTCTTCCACACATCGGATGGTTCAATTGGTACCTAGTGATACCCAGACTTCAAGTCGATCTTGCTAAAATATTTTTCCCCTTTGAGTTGATCCATAAGGTCATCAATCAATGGGATCAGGTACCTATTCCGGAAAATGATCTTGGTTAGCGTTCAATTCAATACAAAGTCTCCAAGTCCCATCCTTCTTCTGCACTAACACGATCGGGCTCCCACAAGGCAATGAACTTGGCCAGATGTGACCTTTCTGCAGCAACTCCTGAATATGAATCTTGATTTCATCATTTTCTAGAATAGAGTGTCGATAGATCGATCCATTGGGAAGCAACACACCTGGGGTCAGATCGATGGGGTACTTGACCTGACAGTGCAGAGGCACCCCTGCGGGTGAGGTGAAGATGTTCTGGTACTCCTCCATGACCTTGTGCATTTGTTGTTGTCATGCAGAGGAGCCTTGTCTAGAGGTCGTGGCCACAATATTCTTCTTTTCTTGAGGGTGGATCATCAGGAAAACAAATTTCCCGGTTTTGGAAATGAGATTACTGCATTTTTTTGCAGTAACCAAAGAGATAGTTGTAGGAGGTGGTACCTCTGGTATCTTGTTCAACTTGTTTCCCAAGGTAATAATAAAAGCACGAGGTTAAGACTCATACACAACATCTCACTTCCACAAGTATGGTTGGCCTAATAATACATCACAAACATCAAGAGGAGCAATGTCACATAATACCTCATCGGTGAAGGGCTTGATGTTGTAGGGAAGGCGACACTATTGGATGACGTGGAGATCCCATCCTTGGTGAAGCCACCCAATGGTGTATGACTGTGGGTGTGTTTTGGTCGGCAAGCCCAACCACTTCACGACCTCTACTGAAATGAGGTTCTTTTGGCTCCCACTTTCGACAATGAACTGTAGCGGGGAACCCTTTACCCACATCTGGGAGTGGAAGAGACACTCCTCCTCCTCTGGATCTTCTGGTTCTTCCTTTTGGATCTTCGTTGTGGTAACAGTGGCGTTGGGCTCTACATCGATAATTCTCTTCCCTGTGTCATTCCCCTTCTCGGGTTCTGATTCAGTGTCGAAGTATGCTTCTGATTTAGAAGCCCTCATCTCGGCCACCAGTGACTGTTTGGCCCCACACTCACTTGTGTTGTCAGTGGAGCTCTTATGGAACTCACACCACTTTTCTGTGTCCTTCAGCTTCATGGTATTTTTCTTTGCTTACGGCTTTGGCAGGTTGTCTTGAGCCACCATGCCTTGGATTTGTCCTTTGTTATGCGGTTTGGGGGCACCTTTCGCTTGCTTTTAATTCAAAGATCCAAAGTCTCGCTTCTTCTGTTTGAATTTTTGCTCAATCTTGGCAGCATAATGATATGTTGTACCAAGCGAGGAGATGTTGAGGAACTCCATTCCTCCTGAATGTATATGTGTAGACAACTGCGGTACTTTAGCACTAAATGTTTCTCCAAATCTTTGATACCCAACTTTGTGCACAGGGTATGGCACATATTCCTCAGCTCATGCACATCTTGATCCCTTTACTGTCACAGCGTACTCCATTGTATGTACTTGTCCTCATAGCTCCCCATGGGATAATATTATTCCTTGATGGAGTCTCGGAAAGAATTCCAAGTGGGTACAGCTGAGAACATAGAGGTTTCCTCCTTGTCCTTTTTCTCGTAGTAGGTTTTCCACCAGTCCTTGACAACGGGGGTGGCTTTGAGAAGTGAAAAAATAATCTTCTCCCGATTGGAAAAGTCATGAACTAAGAAATATCCTTCTAATAGATTCAACCATCTATCTACGACGTCTGCATCTATTTGGCCATCAAATATGGGAATGTCAAAGTTTACTTGTACCTTAAAAGGGGTTGTGCCTCTAGAGTGGTTGTTGGATGCAGATGCACCACTAGTGGGCAATTGTTGAAGGATCTGGGTGAAGTTATCCATCATCACATTCCTTTGTTTTTCAAGGGCCTCCTTGAGCAATATTTTGATAGGATCTCATGTGTTGGGTATGTGTTATATTCTTTGCATGTGTGAGTGTGGGTGCGTTAGATTCAACAACTGCATCTAACGATCCCTATTGGGGGTGTTTTTGCTATTTTAGTGTATTTTTCTATTTTTAGCGGTTTTCTAAATTAATCATGGATTAAGGTATTAAGGGGTTTCGGTATAAATCTCTGTGTACTCTGTGTATGATCCATTGATTAATTTATGTTTTTCTTAAGAATCTATATGCATTTATTTACTTCATAGGTTTAAAACTTACATCTTGCTCCCTCGTCTTTCTTTTCGTCCCCCATGGGCGATCGTCGAGGTTTGTGAGGCTGATCTTGCAAAGGTTCAACCAGAACGAGCCCTAATTCCTTATACCTCGGCCTCATTGGGGACATGCAAAGAAGGATCGAGAAATAGCATAACGCTTTGATACCACTGATATAAATTTATGAAGGAACGCAACAAAATACAAGAATAACCATGAATACAAAGATGCAATGGAAATAACACTTCATTTCATTAATATCAAAGAACTGGAATTTGTTTACAGACAATAGAAATAAACTAGCTAGGGCATTGGTAGCTTATCTCTGAGAAGAGATGTGGCGGCTACATGCCTCTAAACTCTGTGTTACAATGAGGCTCGAAGGCCTATATATTATTGAGAAACAATGGAAACCCTAAACATTCAAAAACCTAACCCTAGGATATGAAACGCTAGAATATGGGCCCCATCGGGGTAAATTGGTACATCAATTTCCTGGGGTTGTAACTTTGGCATACTATCTCCGTTTGACACATATGATACATCATTTGAAATATCTATCTGAGGACTACAACTATTGATAGTGAATATCATAGTTTCAGACAAACTAATATTCACTGTAGTGACGATGCCCAAAAAACATCGTTTAGGGCCTCAAAATGTCTCTGGAAGTTCAGGACTCGAAAAATTTCCAAAAATAGTAAATTGTGCTACAATTAAGGAAACTGAAAAATTGAAAGAAACAATGGTGGGGGTCCAAGTGGAATAGGCGGATGGCCACCAATATCCACCTGGATCATCTCAATTCTTTTATTTTTGATAAAGAAAGGGGCATAATTGTGAGGAAATCATGGAAAATGATTACAATACTAGGATTACCAAAAATTTCCATTATTGTGGAGACCCCACTCATCTTGGTTACTAGAAGGGACCCAATATCCCTGGCCTTAGTTGGAGTGGCATTCTCATAAGATGTCAAGAAAAATGTTTGAACTGTGACTTAGGAAATCAAAGAATATAAGATGAGGATTTGAGACCTCGAGAAATAATTCAAGCATTACAAATATTATAGGACCAACAATGATGTAATATAATATTGCACTCATGAGTTGTGGGAATATCTAGGGAATACAATGAGGAAATTGTACACCAACTTAAGAGAGTTTCAGAAGTTGTTGAAATTTCTAAACATAGTCGAGAAAAAAAGGTAGGGTAGCATGGAATCCATTCGGCCATGGGTGAGTTTAAAAAATTGTAAGAGGGAGATCAAAACACACCTCCAAATATTCCCAAAATCAGAGAGAGAGAGAGAGAGAGAGAGAGAGAGAGAGAGAGAGATCTTAATTATGTATTGTTTTCCAACTACTAAGGAACATGCTCAATGCTAGAAAAATGACATATCTAAATCAATAAACAAATGTACATGCCTACATATCATTGCTAAAAATCTATTTGAAATCTATGGATTGTGTAAACTTAGAGATATGGGTGCACTAAGACCCATGAAACAAATTTTGGTAGCATTAGAGGAATATACCTATTCTAGAGAGATATTCATCAGGATGGATACTTGAGTTTCTGAAGAAGCATTGAAATAATGCATAGCTAGGCCATCAAGAGACATTAATTTTATCAATTCATTTTTTAGTAATCCTAAAAGGGAGATTCCCTTTGACTCGAGATGCAATCACATATGATTTTTTCCTAAAACAACTAATTTTTAGGAAAGTGTCGGGAATCTCTTCCCAACATGAAGTTTGGGAAACATATATTGAAGATAAATCTTAAGGCTAGTTATAATATTTTTAGAAATTGTTGGAAAATTGGTTTCCATTGGTGTCAACCCTAGAAGAAGCCCCAAAGCAAGTTTGGAAGCCTCTAGAAGTGATGGGTGTATTTGAAGAAGTCTCCAAAGTGGTCCCCCCATGGTGCAACTTTAAGCATGACCCTCATGTGAAGACGCTTTGAAGAAGTCTACAAGAAGCCCTAGAAATATGGTTAAGTGATTAATAAGTCTCAGAGGTGTGGTCATGAAGCCCAAAGTTTTTTGAAGAAAAAGAGTGTGAAGCACATTGAAAATGCATGCAAAACCTCCATTGATTGATAGTCTTCGTCAAGCCATCCCCAATGTTAGGTGGCACACCACATGGTTCCTCATCATTTAGGAGTTATGCCCTCTTAAATACGAATCCCCAAAGTATGGTCAAGAATCCCCAGATCTAAGGTCAAGAAGTTATAAGTTGGCTCTAAACTCAAGTAAAGGATAAACAATTGTTGCAAACAAGAAGTTACAAGTTGGCTCAAGGTCAAGTAAAAAAGGTTCTTGGAAGGGTATAAATACACATTAAAAACCTCTAATTTTCATCATTCAATATTGCGATCTCTTAGCACAATATTGGAAGTGAATTTCAGAGGGAAGATGAAGTGAAGGGAGAAATTCCAAGGGAAGATGAAGTCTTCTGATGATATGTTCTAAGGTATGTTTTTTAAAGGTCATCTTACCATTTTCTCTATAAATGTTTTTATAGAATGACTCAGATAGTGAAACTTGGATTTTGTTGAGAATACATATCAAGGTAATTTTGGTACTAATTTCAGCTTAAGGGTCATCTTACATTTGGAGATACACTCTATGGAATATAGGGGTTTTGACTAGTCCTGTAACTAGTCACAAACATGTGTTCCAGGTAAAACAACCATAACATATTCATGGAGAATCCAAATTATGTGAGACTAATTGAATTGGAAATAGTACAATCTCTAGTATTGTTTATGTGATTTTCAGAACTAAATATCAAATATTGAGTGCATGGCATGTTGTACAAGTTTTCTCTCTAGAATACGATAGAATTCAAGAAGGTCTTCCATTTTCTCTATATCTATTTTTCAATAATGAATGAAAAAGCGAATATTGGAGGAATTTAAGAGATTATATCAAAGAATATTGGGTACAAGTTTCAGACCTTGATTCATTACAGGTGCAAATTTATACTTGTTGAAAGTTGGGGTTTGTGACTAATCCAAAAACTAGTCCCAAACAAGTGTTTGAGATAAAACAGTTATATCTGAAACTTGGTAGGTACAAATTGAATTCTACTTATTTCATCAGAAGGAGATTGGATTCTAATATCTAAGGTCTAAGTTTCATAATAAAAAATGGAAAAATGAGCTTGTGGTAAATCTTACAAGTTTGCATAATTGAGTTACAATTCTGAGCAACTTTGTATACATATTTAAGAAGTGATGTTGGGGCTTATATGTGGACCTAGTTTGATGATGTTGATGTATAAGTTGTGGTGGATATAGTTTTGATGAATTTGATGTATTAGTTATGGTGTATCTAGTTTTGATGGTGATGATATATCAATTGTGTTGGATCTAGTTTTTGATGATGATGATGATGATGTATCAGTTATGGTGTATCTAGTTTTGATGATGATGATGTTTCAGATATGGTGTATCTAGTTCTGATGATGATGATGTATTAGTTGTAGTGGAGCAAGTTTTGATGATGGTGATATATCAATATCAATGATAGTAATAGTGATAGGTTGATTCTCTCATTTATATTTAAGGGTGGCATGTTGGTGTAAGGAAGGAGATTGAAGTCTCCTTCAAGTTGGTTCTTGAGAAACAAGGGTGGTTGGGTGGTGCCTGGGAATATTGTTGTCTTCAGATAGCAGGTTGGTGCTTACAGGAGATTTTCAACTTCCTTTGAGTTGGTTCTCATAAAACTAAGGGGTTGGAGCCTCCTTCCAGTTGAAGCTGGAGAATCTAGGGAGTTGGAGCTTCCTTTAGGTTGGAGCCTGTAAACTAGGGGGTTGGAACTGGAGAATCTAGGTAGTTATAACTTCATTCAAGTTGGAGCCTATAAACTAGGGGGTTGGAGCCTCCTCCTAGTTGGTGTTATAGAATCTTGGAATTTGGTGCTTCCTGTTAATGTAATATTCAATATATATTTAAAAATTGTTCTGTGGTTTTCTCCCATTAGATTTTCCATGTAAAAATATTTTTTATTATGTATTTATGGTTATATGTTGATGATATATTGAATGCAATCATAAGTGATAAATTTTTGATAACTTAATGTTTACATGTTATGATTACCAATGGTAAAAGGTGCTCAATACTTATTCACCCCCCCCCATAGTATTGGTGAATATTCCAATAGAAATAATGTATAATTGCACAAAGTTTAAAAAAAATGACAAGACTAAAGAACTTCAAGTGTTGTAACTTCCAAAGGGAATGAAATAAGTCCCATAAAGGAATTGTAGATAGACTATTGTTGGCAGCCCCAAAATATTTTCACTTCTCAAAGAAACAAATAATAAATTATGTAGCCGCCTCCGCTTAATCACATGAATATTGCTACTTGAAAGATGAGTTTTGGGCTATAAAAGCTTTTATTTTTCCTGGTTCTCGTTTTCATGCTTCGTTCATGAATGAAAGCATGAACGAAGCATTGAAACTTGTGAATTTATTGCATTTGAATTTAAGGCTTATTTCCCTAGGAGAATAAATGATCATACAAACCTTTTTAAGAATGATATTTTTCTTTAAGGCCTATCTCATGTCTCAGGCTTTGTTCTATACCCTCAGTGATTCATTACACAAAATGCTTGATTCTCTTATGAAACCCCTTATTCCTCCATTTAATTCGTGCAAGGGTTTTATTTCCTTGGTTTTAGCCCTGGTTCTTCCTGTTCTGTGAAACCCTTCTTGCTTACAGTGGCTTTTGTTTCCTTTGTGACTTCTTGTCTGAATCCACATGGCCCCTGTTGTCCGTATCGAACCAAATGGCTTGCAAACCTTTCTCATGTATGACAACTCAAGGGAAGACCTTGAGGGTCAAGGCTGGCTCGAATTTCTTGAGAGATTTCAAGGTTTCAACTTGCAAACAACAAAGGAGTTTGCCCTCTCTTTTGATGGCTGCCGAGCCAAAGTAGGAGATGTTCAAATCGAAGTCACCGAGGAGTTTTTAAGCCAGGTAACCGATCTTCCACTTAGCAAGAAAAAATGGTTTAAGAATACCAAATTGGAGGAGGTGCCATGGAGTTTGTTCTTTACCTATCGTAAGATCCAGTGCTGTGATAGATGTATGCCTATATCTCTATTAAAAACTAGGTGACACAGTTTATTGGCAATCTTGAGACAACTCGTTACATGTGAGGGTCACTTTGGCCTCGTTTTTTCTGTATCACATAAGATTGTTAATGAACTTCATCGGTTTCTAGTTGAACATGCCTTTCTGTTTATTGAGAAGTTTATATAAGATGGCAAAGAGGTATAAGAGACACTGTTTGAATTCCAGTTTATTTCATCATGGGTTGATAAGGATGCTGTTAATCCATCATTTAAAATTGCAGGGTGATGATTGGGACACTTTCCTATCTCGAAATGGCTTTGATACATCCATCCCCATAGAGGTTGATAAGCCCATGTTAGAAGAAACCCCAATCCCTTCCATTGAAAAAACAGTCTCCTCATCCAAAGAACCCTATGATAGGGTTGCGCTCGATGAGCCTATGTCCGAGCAACAAGATGCTGACCCAAGAGCCTCTGAATTTCATGACCACAAGTAGTATGCCTGCCCTAACACCTTTGCAAAAACTGTAAACAGGCCCTCGCAAAAACTGTCTAAAAATGACTCAGATATAGGTTTTAAAAACAAAAAGGTAGGGATATTAATTTCTAGGAGACTACGAAATAAATCAAAGTCTCATATGAGCTCGATCAAAGTGATCGAGGTACATGAGAGCTTTGATTCTGAGATCGAGAAGTTCTTGGCAAAAGAAGACCTAAGTTACCTCAAACTAGATCTCAGCCAGACCTACGATTTCGTAGACAATATGCCACCGTGCCTGAAGCATAGAGAAGGTTTTCCAGGTATCAAAATCGGTAAAGAAACCACAGACAAAAGTGGTAGCATTCTGACACACGACCATGGATATCCTCAAACAACTGTTCCAGATACACGGTGTGAGGTTTGTTTGTTTTGGATAGACAAATATTACACAGATATACCTTCCCTTCAATTGCAGATCAAAACCCGCACATCTCAGATCGACTCATTAATGAGTGAAAATCAAAGACTAAAGTTCAGTGCTCAAAGGCAAGGGAAGAGCTTGAAAATAACTGGAAACGTAATAATAAAGAATGTTGAGTGTGTCACAACAGTAGATAATTTTGAGGTCTTATGAGTCAAATTTAGCATGAAATTAAGAGGTAAAGATTTGTTTGTTTATCTTAGTTGTTTTTTTATTTTGTTTTTCTATTAATATAGATTTAATTAGATTTTTGTTTTTTAAAATAAAACTAGCTACATAATCAGCTGATTCTGTAGCCAGTCTATTCTCATTCGAATTTTTGGAAATTATTGGTTAGAATAATATCTAAAATCCTTTATTTTAGTTTTTCCTTTCAGGATATCATGTAGCTGGTGGTGATATGATGATATGGACCATTTATGAGCTTATTAGCAATTTCTTTGGCTCATCTTTTGTAAACAGAAACAAGATTTTTATAGTTTTGAGAGATACAGTGTGATAGAGAGTGGTTCTATTACCCTCTATTTTGTAATTAGTAAATCATTTTGAGATTTAATCTTATCCCACAAGATACGATGTTTAGTTTGATTGAACTCTTTAAATACTAGAGATTTTTGTAATGAAGGCATATCAGCCTGGGGCTGAAGGTGGACAATTTATTCACAAATTTGGATGGAACAGACATTTGCATTTCAGCTTTAGCTTTCTGTAAATGGTGTTTTCGTTTATGGTTTGTTTATTCTGATAAATTAATAGTTGTTGATAGCTTTAGTCTTCACAATTTGTTATGGTATTGGGATAATTTCTTTAAAATATCGTTCACATTTTGATGCTTCAGATATTGAAAAGAGTGATCATTCATTCAACCCAAATGACAAGATTTCTCTTTAATTTTTGTTGAATGATTAAAAGAATGTTGTTACAATTAGATTTATCTCAAATGTAATTGCTTGCAATCACAAAGATCACAGTGACTATTTGCATATCTCATTATGTTATTAAAACTCATCAATCAACACACTGTTCTGCATTTATTCCGAACAGTTTCAAGGTTCATTGCAGGTTTACCTCTTGGACAAGCTGGCTGGATGTTCTCTAATCGTACATATTTTTGGGTGCATGCTGATTAACTCATTAACATGCTATTTTATTCCTTTTTGTCATTTGTTTGTCATTGAAACTCAAATATATGGTCTGGCTTTGACCATCCACATACTTCTGTTTCATAGTATATATATTTTTATTTAGTTTAGATTAATAAAGAAAAAACAAAAAAATATCTTATGTGCTTTCTTTATCTTCTTTTTTTCAAACCGGTCATTTTCTCACATTGCGTTTTTGTAAGTTTAGATCAAAACTTGCAGCGTGTATATCATGTATATAAATAACATGAGTAAATATCATAATTAATATATTTATAATAATTACGTCTTATGTATGTACATAGATATACAGTAATTAGTAATTAGTTAGTTATTTTGTTTCTTTTTATTTGTTTCCTTAGGACTCTTATATTGGCTAACGGATCCATTAAACCCGTCAGAACGAGTTACAAAAAATAGCTTGGGTTATTTAGATAGCCCCGGACCAGATTCGTTCTTCTAGTTGACGGGCGGTCATTTTCGCCCGTCAACAAATGGCGCTAGAAGGAGGGCCAGACTGGCAAGATGGCCCTGTAGGAGCCTTTATTTCAAATGTATTCAATTTCCCTATGGCTCCCCAAATCATTGTGTTAAAACATGCTTTCCACTTCTCATTACCAGTTATTCCCAACAAGACAACTAACCTCTTTTTAGAACTCACCTTTGATGGTGAAGGGAACACATCTCCAGTAGACCATGTTTCTAAATTTCTTTATAAATGTTTAGGACATAAGATCATTGATCCCAGTGTCATGTGCAGATTGTTCACCCTCACTTTCCGAGGTCAGGTTTGATGTTGGTTTGAATCTTTTCAGGCTAATTCTATTTATTCTTTTTCTGAGTTTGTAATTGAGTTTTTATCAGATTTTAACAAATATGATTATGATGAATTAAGTGAAGAATTAAGTCGCTTAAGGAAAGAAAATGGTGAATCACTTAATGATTTTGCAATTAGGTTCATTCATGTTTGTACTAGATTCCTGTTGAAATAAATGTTGCTTATTAATGAATGGTTCGAATACCTCGTTTCTCTCTTGGACAAGCAAGATCAATTAATTGTTAACCAATCTGAATTGAGCATTAACACTCAATCTCAAGATGGTTCAAATTTTGATATTGATCTTGAAGATTTTGAAGCACCTGTTGGATCATGTTGTCATTGATGCCAATGGTTTGATTGATTGATGTCATTTATTGATGTCAAGTGATTGATTGATGTCAAAGGATTGACTGATTGATGATTGATGTAATATAATATGTATTTTCCTTGATGAGAATGCATAGATGAAGATGGATCAATGAGTTGTCATTGATACATGATGAAGATGGATCGATG
>ML791593.1:183554-194353 GCA_009831015.1 Picea engelmannii
AAAGCCGACATAAATAAAATAACATTACTAATCTAATATGCCCTAATTAAGGGTTAATGAGCAAGCCGACATAAATAAAATAACATTACTAATCTAATATGCCCCAATTAAGAGTTAATGAGCCAATATTAGGGCTTAACATGTTAGGCTATGAGTTTGTTTCATGTATGATTATTGGTAAATCCTCTCTATGGTTGCTATGATTTGATTTTTCAAACACCTTATAATGAGAAACTCCACCCTTTGCACAATGATGATACTTAAACGCACCTGGTCGTATTCTATACTCTAGTGATAGTGGATTTTTGAAAATGACATGTCCATCATTTCAAGTTAAGTCTCGGGATTTGTTCTGTACCCTCGATGATTCATTACAAAAAACACCGTATTCTCTTACAAAACCCCTTATTCCTCCATTTAATTCGTGCAAGGGTTTTATTTCCTTGGTTTTATCCCTAGTTCTTCTTGTTCTGTGAAACCCTTCTTGCTTACAGTGGCTTCTGTTGCCTCTGTGACTGCTTGTCTGAATCCACATGGCCCCTGTTGTCAGTATCGAACAAAATGGCTTGCAAACCATACTCCTATATGATGATGCAAGGGAAGAATTTAAGGGTCAAGGCTGGCTCGAATTTCTTGAGAGATTTCAAGGTTTCAACTTGAAAACAACCCAGGAGTTTTCCCTCTCTTTTGATGGTTGCCAAGCCAAAGTAGGAGATGTTCAAATCAAAGTCACCGAGGAATTTTTAAGCCAGGCAACAAGTCTTCCACTTAGTGAGAAAAAATGGGTTAAGAATACAAAATTGGAGGAGGTGCCATGGAGTTTGTTCTTTACCTCTCAGAAGATCCAGTGCTGTGATAAAGGTATGCCTATATCTTTGTTAAAAACTAGGTAGCACGGTTTATTGGCAATCTTGAGATATTTCGTTACATGTGAGGGTCACTTTGGCCTTGTTTTTCTGTATCACATAAGACTGTTAATGAACTTCATCGGTTTTCAGTTGAACATGCCTTTCTATTTATTGAGAAGTTTATATAAGATGGCCAAGAGGTATAAGAGATAGTGTTTGAATTCCAGTTTATTTCATCATGGGTTGATAAGGATGTTGTTAGTCCATCATTTAAAATTGCAGGGCGATGATTGGGACACTTTCCTATATCGAAATGTCTTTGATACATCCATCCCCATAGAGGTTGATAAGCCCATGTTAGAAGAAACCCTAATCCCTTCCATTGATAGAACAATCTCCTCATCCAAAAAACCTTGTGATAGGGCCACGCTCGATGAGCCTATGTCCAAGCAACAAGATGCTAACCCAAGAGCCTTTGAATTTCATGACCATGAGCAGTACGCCTGCCCTAACACCTTTGCAAAAACAACAAACAGGCCCTCGTGCAAACTGTCTAAAAATGACTCGAATATAGGTTTTAAAAACAAAAGGGCAGGGAGATTAATTTCTAGGAGCCTACGAAATAAATCAAAGTCTCATATGAGCTTGATCAAAGTGATTGAGGTCCATGAGAGCTCCGATTCTAAGATCGAGAAGTTCTTGGCAAAAGAAGACCTAAGTTACCTCAAACCAGATCTCAGCCAAACCTACGATTTCGTAGACAATCTTCCATCGTGCCTGAAGCATAGTGAAGGTTTTCCAGGGATCAAACTCGGTAAAGAATTCACAGACAATAGTGGTGGCATTCTGACACACGACCATGGATATCCTCAAACAACTGTTCTATATCCACAGTGTGAGGTTTCTTTGTTTTGGATCAACAAATATTACACAGATATACCTTCCCTTCAACTGCAGATCAAAACCCTCACCACTCAGATCGACTCATTAATGAGTGAAAATCACAGACTAAAGTTCAGTGCTCAAAGGCAAGGGAAGTGCTTGAAAAGAACTAAAATGTAATAATAAAGAATGTTGAGTGTGTCACAGCAGTAGTTAACTCTAAGGTCTTATGAGTCAAATTTAGCATGTAGTTAAGAGGTAAAGATTTGTTTGTTTATATTAGTTGTGTTTTTATTTATTTTTTCTATTAATATAGATTTAATTAGATTTCTGTTGTTTAAAATAAAACTAGCTACAAAATCAGCTAATTCTGTAGCAAGTCTATTCTCATTCGATTTTTTTGAAATTATTGGTTAGAATAATATCTAAACTCCTTTATTTTCGTTTTTCCTTTCAGGATATCGTGTAGCTGGTGGTGATCTGATGATATGGACCATTTCTGAGCTTATTATCCATTTCTTTGGCTCATATTTTGTAAATAGAAACAAGATTTTTATAGTTTTGAGAGATACAGTGTGATAGAGAGTGGTTCTATTACCCTCTATTTTGTAATTAGTAAATCATTTTGAGATTTAATCTTATCCCACAAGATAAGATGTTTAGATTAACTTAACTCTTTAAATACTAGAGATTTTTGTAATGAAGGCATCTTGGCCTGGGACTGAAGGTGGACAATTTATTCACAAATTTGGATGGAACATACATTTGCATTTCATCTTTAGCTTTTTGTAAATGGTGTTTTCGTTTATGGTTTGTTTATCCTGATAAATTAATAGTTGTTGATAGCTTTGCTATTCATAATTTTTTATGGTATTGGGATAATTTCTTTAAAATATCGTTCACATTTTGATGCTTCAGATATTGAAAAGAGTGATCATTCATTCAACCCAAATGACATGATTTCTCTTTAATTTTTGTTGAATGATTAAAAGTTTGTTGTTATAGTTAGATTTATCTCAAATGTAATTGCTTGCAATCACAAATATCACAGTGACTATTTGCATCTCTCATTCTGTTATTAAAACTCACCAGTCAACATATTGTTCTGCATTTATTCTGAACAGTTTCAAGGTTCATTGCAGGTTTACCTCTTGGACAAGCTAGTTGGATGTTCTCTAATCATACAAATGTTTGGGTGCAAGCTGATTAACTCATTAACATGTTAGCTTATTCCTTTTTGTCGTTTTTTTGTCACTGAAACTCAAATATATGGTTTGGCTTTGACCATCCACATACTTATGTTTCATAATATATATTTTTTATTTAGTTTAGATTAATAAAGAAAAAACAAAAACAAATCTTATGTGCTTTCTTTATCTTCTTTTTTTCAAAGCAGTCATTTTCTCACATTGAGTTTTTGTAAGTTTATATCAAAACTTGTAGCGTGTATATCATGTATATTAATAAGATGAGTAAATCTCCTAATTAATATATTTATAATAATTACATCTTATGTATGTACATATATATAGTAATTAGTAATTAGTTAGTTGTTTCGTTTCTTTTTATTTGTTTCCTTAGGACTCTTAGATTGGCTAACAGAGCCATTAAACCCGTCAGAACGAGTTACACCAAACAACTTGGGTTATTTAGACAGCCCTAGACTGGATTCGTTCTTCCAGTTGGCGGACGGTCATTTTTGCCTGTCAACAAATGGCGCTAGAAGGAGGGCCAAACTGACAAGATGGCCCTGTAGGGGCCTTTATTTCAAATGTATTCAATTTCCCTATGGCTCCCCAAATCATTGTGTTGGAACATGCTTTCCACTTCTCATTACCAGTTATTCCCAACAAGACAACTAACCTCTTTTCAAAACTCACCTTTGATGGTGAAGGGAACACATCTGCAGTAGACCATGTTTCTAAATTTCTTTATAAATGTTTAGGACATAAGATCATTGATCCTAGTGTCACATGCAAATTGTTCGCCCTCACTTTCCGAGGTCATGTTAGATGTTGGTTTGAATCTTTTTAGGCTAATTCTATTTATTCTTTTTCTGAGTTTGTAATTGATTTTTTATCAGATTTTAACAACTATGATTATGATGAATTAAGTGAAGAATTAAGTCGCTTAAGGAAAGAAAATGGTGAATCACTCAATGATTTTGCAATTAGGTTCATTCATGTTTGTACTATATTCCCTTTGAAATAAATGTTGCTTATTAATGAATGGTTCAAATATCTCGTTTCTCTCTCAGACAAGCAAGATCAATTAATTGTTAACCAATCTGAATTGAGCATTAACACTCAATCTCAAGATGGTTCAAATTTTGATATTGATATTGAAGATTTTGAAGCACCTAAATTTTTGTCAACTTCTTTCATTTTGGAAAATCACGAGCAACATCATCTTTTACAAAATGTAATTTTCACCTCTAATCATTCTTTGTCAACGATGTCTCCTCCTGTCGAAGAACGAACGCTGACTTTAAAAGACGACAATTGTCACACTCTCATAGATTATATATATGTTTCTAAAGTAAGGGAGGCTGAGTGTAAAGTTGATAATCACGTGGATGATAAATAATCCCCTAATTTAGTTCAATAGATCCATGACCTATCAATGGGAGACAAAATCATTAGGAAATATTCTATCTCAAGTGATTTTCTTTCAAATTTTCTCTCACACAATGAACCAAATGATATCTTAGAAACTGTCTCTTATTCTTTGAAAGATAATACAACAGAGGTTGATCAGTTTATATAAGGAGAGGGGACAAAACCAGATTTTGAAATGCATATACCTATCATTTCAATAGATGCATTATGTCTTCTTAATTCTTCTACATATTATTCCTTGTACCCTGATATTTTTTATCCTAATGTTGTGCGATTGCATGTTCCATATTACCTTGGAGAGAATTCAACATTATATAATCAGGTACAAAGAGATTACCAAATAGAAGATAAAGAGGGAAATAATTCTGCCCATGAAAATATTAATTTTTATTCTCATCAATTATTTGTGGGTAAATCAAGAAATGATTTGAAAGAGTCCCAAATTGCATTTTCTGTTGATTCATCTCAATTTGTGTTTCGAGAAGGATCTAAATTCTTCCATGATCAATTTGAGGTTGAAAAGTATAATTGGTCAAATATTATCGTCAATGATGATTGTTCAAAAATGCTGGTCGTTCCATCTAGTTCACCTCAAATAGTTAGCCTTGAAATATCTAAGCTCAATGCAAAGTTTCAAGAGAATGAAACACTTATTTTCCGTTCGAGAAACATGATAAGTTCTCTCCATCTTGATCCAACCTTTTTACAAGATTCTTTCCTTGATTGTATAATACTTTATTCTCACCAAGAATATTTCTCGCATGTGAATTCTTTCAAACCATCCCATGTCAGTAATTGCATGTATCATGATAGTATTGCAGATTGGTTGGAATATTCATATCTCAAAAATTTCCGAGGGAATGGTAAGATTATCTTCGCTTTATTTAGAGATCAAGGAGGTAACTTCAACACACTCATTTTATATCCTTCGGAGAAAATATGGAACGAAAGGAAGATTGTTGGGAGGATGGGGCACTTTGGTTTAGGCCGATGGTTATGTCAGGTCCCCATAACTCTCACAACCTTCATAATCTCATTCTTTCATATTTTTGTAACCCATATAATGATAAAATTGCCGAATGGCTGGAGGGTTCATACAACAAGAATGTTCAAGGGAATGGTGAGATCATTCTTGCCTTGTTTTTAAATGATGATGATAAAGGTGAGTATGATATATTTTGTCATTTTTCGATATACTACCATTCTTGTTAGTAATATGTGATTTTGTTTCTACTATAGGATTGAAGTTATTCCGATGGCTACATTGGAAGCATGACTTCACGTAGTATTCTGATTTGTTTAGTAGTTAGGTTATGTTTAGGAGTAGGTTTTATTTTAGTTTTATTCCTCACTATTTTTCTTTGTAAAAATGCGGTCATGAGCACAAGTGGATGCACCATGAGAACCATAATATGACTGTTGTTATGGAAGTTTGCATGATCCTTTTCTCTCTTCTTTTTGTTGAATATTTCTTTTCAAATCCGTAGTATTATTATGAAAATTTTAAATGGAAAGTAAAGAGATAAATAAATCTGAATTGTAAATTCAACCCTGACCCAAGGTACCACGAGTAGGACTGCTTTCACATCAATGAGGATTTTTCTATTTTCTTTCAGTTTCTCAAGAGATATTTCGCGTGATGTTTTCGGATACACATTTTGTACATGTTTTTTCTGTTTTGATTTGTTTTGGTTTCAACTTTTTATTTCGTTTTCATTTTATTGGTTTTCATCTGCCTTCCGGTTAAAACATGTCTATATCACGGTTTGGTTCAAAGAAGGAAAACAAAATGCTTCATCTTAAAACAACTATCAAGGACTGTCAGAGCATCAACTGCTATAATTTTATGAAACGCAGACTAGATAAAGAGGGTTTTCTGTTCAAAATTGATTTCATGGTTTCACTTTGCAATTATGAGTAGACACAACTATCATTAAAATCTCTTTATGATGTCCTTGCTTTTAAGAAAGTGACTCAAGGATGCCTTCCTGTCCTCGAAAAATTAGTTTCATCATTAAACTATTTTCAAATCATAATGAAGGTTATCAAGCAAAAAATTAAAAGTCTGGAAAATAACAAGTGTTGTAAAAATCGGGATTTTTCAGTGTCACCCCGCTCTCCTAAATGTCTTTAAATTTATATCAGATTGTGAATAAATTATCGAGAGTTGTGGGAAGTGTTTGTAAACCCGCCGGGATACTGAACAGGTCTATTGGCAGTGGGTAAATGCATGCATGATTCCAAGACAACTTTGTCGGGGTACTGAACAAGCCCGCTGGCAGCGAAGCAATGTCAGGTTCAAGAAAAATTTTCAGGTATAAATTTTGATATTGGTCATAAGCATCCTTCATTTTGAATTGAAATTTCTTGGACATGACAGAGGTGTCAGAGTGGGTTAATTGACATCCCTGCCGAGGCTATGGATGCCTGCTGGTAGCAGTGGCCCTGTCAGCAGTATCAGAGCCATTGACTTGAACATCGTTGCTCTCATTTTTAAAAATTTTGTCACCAGGTTTCATTCTAACAGAAATATGTCTGAAGCTGGACCGTGTAATGATTGTTGAGATGCATGATGTCCTTCATCTATTCTTTGATCTGCAATCATTCTAACAATCCTAACACAAACTCCTCGGTGATACAGAGATAACTACTTCTCCTAGCAAGTCACCATTGTTGGCAGCCCCACAATATTTTCACTTCTCAAAGCAACAAATAATAAATTTTGTAGTTTCCTCCACTTAATCACATGAACATTGCTACTTGAAAGATGAGTTTTGGGCTATAAGAGATTTTATTTTTCCTGGTTCTCATTTTCATGCTTCGTTCATGACTGAAAGCATGAACGAAGCATTGAAACTTGTGAATTTATTGCATTTGAATTTAAGGCTTATTTCCCTAGGAGAATAAATGATCATACAAACCTTTTTAAGAATGATATTTTTCTTTAAGGCCTATCTCATGTCAATAAATTAGTTGTTTTAAAATTGCTCATTGTTATGAGGTTTACTCTAGACCTCTAAATAATACACCAAGAATCGATTGATGTTAGGCTATGAGTTTGTTTCATGTATGATTCTTGTAAATCCTCTCTATGGTTGCTATGCTTTGATTTTTCAAACACCTTATAATGAACAACTCCACCCTTTGCACAATGATGATACTTAAACACACCTGGTCGTATTCTGTACTCTGCTGATAGTGGATTTTTGAAAATGACATGTCCATCATTTCAAGTTAAGTCTCGGGCTTTGTTTTGTACCATCAGTGATTCATTATACAAGACGTCTGATTCTCTTATGAAACCCCTTATTCCTCCATTTAATTCATGCAAGGGTTTTATTTCCTTGGTTTTAGCCCTGGTTCTTCCTGTTCTGTGAAACCCTTCTTGCTTACAGTGGCTTATGTTGCCTCTGTGACTGCTTGTCTGAATCCACATGGCCCCTGTTGTCCGTATCGAACCAAATGGCTTGTAAACCCTGCTCCTCTATGACGACGCAAGGGAAAACCTTAAGGGTCAAGGCTGGCTCGAATTTCTTGAGAGATTTCAAGGTTTCAAATTACAAACAGCCCAAGGGTTTTCCCTCTCTTTTGATGGTTGCCAAGCCAAAGTAGGAGATGTTCAAATCAAAGTCACTGAGGAGTTTTTAAGCCAGGCAACATGTCTTCCACTTAGCAGGAAAAAATGGGTTAAGAATACCAAATTGGAAGAGGTGCCATGGAGTTTGTTCTTTA
Organism: Picea engelmannii; assembly: GCA_009831015.1. NCBI lineage: Eukaryota > Viridiplantae > Streptophyta > Pinopsida > Pinales > Pinaceae > Picea > Picea engelmannii. The sequence goes on from ML791593.1 coordinate 191,635, forward strand.
CCTCTCGGAAGATCCAGTGCTGTGATAAAGGTATAACTATATCTCTGTTAAAAACTAGGTGGCATAGTTTATTGGCAATCTTGAGACAGTTAGTTACATGTGAGGGTCGCTTTGGCCTCATTTTTCTGTATCACATAAGATTGTTAATGAACTTCATCAATTTCCAGTTGAACATGCCTTTCTATTTATTGAGAAGTTTATGTAAGATGGCCAAGAGGTATAAGAGACAGTGTTTGAATTCCAGTTTATTTCATCATGGGTTGATAAGTATGTTGTTAGTCCATCATTTAAAATTGTAGGGTGACGATTGGGACACTTTCCTATCTCAAAATGGATTTGATACATCCATCCCCGTAGAGGTTGATAAGCCCATGTTAGAAGAAACCCCAATCCCTTCCATTGACATAACAACCTCCTCATCCAAAGAACCTTGTGATAGGGCCGCGCTCGATGAGCCTATGTCGGAGAAACAATATGCTGACCCAAGAGCCTCTGAATTTCATGACCATGAGCAGTACGCCTGCCCTAACACCTTTGCAAAAACCACAAACAGGCCCTTGCACAAACTGTCTAAGAATGACTCGGATATAGGTTTTAAAAACAAAAGAGCAGGGAGATTAATTTCTAGGAGCCTACGAAATAAATCAAAGTCTCATATGAGGTTGATCAAAGTGATCGAGGTCCATGAGAGATCCGATTCTGAGATCGAGAAGTTCTTGGAAAAAGAAGACCTAAGTTACATCAAACCAGATCTCAGCCAGACCTATGATTTCGTAGACAATATGCCACCGTGCCTAAAGCATAGCAAAGGTTTTCCAGGGATCAAACTCAGTAAAGAACTCACATACAAAAGTGGTAGAATTCTGACACACGGCCATGGATATCCTCAAACAACTGTTCCAGATCCATAGTGTGAGGTTTGTTTGTTTTGGATCGACAAATATTACACAGATATACCTTCCCTTCAATTGCAGATCAAAACCCTCACCACTCAGATCGACTCATTAATGAGTGAAAATCACAGACTAAAGTTCAGTGCTCAAAGGCAAGGGAAGCGCTTGAAAAGAACTGGAAACATAATAATAAAGAATGTTGAGTGTGTCACAACAGTAGTTAACTCTGAGGTCTTATGAGTCAAATTTAGCATGCATTTAAGAGGTAAATATTTGTTTGTTTATCTTAGTTGTGTTTTTATTTATTTATTCTATTAATATAGATTTAATTAGGTTTTTGCTGTTTAAAATAAAACTAGCTACAAGATCAGCTGATTCTGTAGCCAGTCTATTCTCATTCAAATTTTTGGAAACTATTGCTTAGAATAATATCTAAACTCCTTTATTTTTCGTTTTTCCTTTCAGGATATCATGTAGCTGGTGGTGATCTAATGATATGGACCATTTCTGAGGTTAATAGCCATTTCTTTGGCTCATCTTTTGTAAACAGAAACAAGCTTTTTATAGTTTTGATAGATACAATGTGATAGGGAGTGGTTCTATTACCCTCTATTTTGTAATTAGTAAATCATTTTGAGATTTAATCTTATCCCACAAGATAAGATGTTTAGCTTGATTGAACTCTTTAAATACTAGAGATTTTTGTAATGAAGGCATCTTGGCCTGGGGTTGAAGGTGGACAATTTATTCACAAATTTGGATGGAACAAACATTTGCATTTCAGCTTTAGCTTTCTGTAAATGGTGTTTTCATTTATGGTTTGTTTATCCTGATAAATTAATAGTTGTTGATAGATTTAGTCTTCACGATTTGTTATGGTATTGGGATAATTTATTTAAAATATTGTTCACATTTTGATGCTTCAGATATTGAAAAGAGTGATCATTCATTCAACCCAAATGACAAGATTTCTCTTTAATTTTTGTTGAATGATTAAAAGCATGTTGTTACAGTTAGATTTATCTCAAATGTAATTGCTTGCAATCACAAAGATCACAATGACTATTTTCATCTCTCATTATGTTATTAAAACTCAACAGTCAACATATTGTTCTACATTTATTCTGAACAGTTTCAAAGTTCATTGCAGGTTTACCTCTTGGACAAGCTAGTTGGATGTTCTCTAATCGTACAAATGTTTGGGTGCATGCCGATTAACTCATTAACATGTTAGCTTATTCCTTTTTGTCGTTTGTTTGTCAATGAAACTCAAATATATGGTCTGGCTTTGACCATCCACATACTTCTATTTCATAGTATATTTGTGCTTTCTTTATCTTCTTTTTTTCAAAGCAGTCATTTTCTCACATTGAGTTTTTGTAAGTTTAGATCAAAACTTGCAGCATGTATATCATGTATATAAATAAGATGAGTAAATCTCCTAATTAATATATTTATAATAATTACGTCTTATATATGTACACACACACACACACACATACATATACATATACATATACCTATACCTATACCTATACCTATACCTATACCTATACCTATACCTATACCTATACCTATACCTATACCTATACCTATACCTATACCTATACCTATACCTATACCTATACCTATACCTATACCTATACCTATACCTATACCTATACCTATACCTATACCTATACCTATACATATACATATACATATACATATACATATACATATACATATACATATACATATACATATACATATACATATACATATACATATACATATACATATACATATACATATACATATACATATACATATACATATACATATAC
>ML791593.1:218431-232202 GCA_009831015.1 Picea engelmannii
TATTATAGACTAGACAAATTTTTACAAGACAAAGGGTTCAAGAAAGGTATTGTTGACAACAATCTCTACATTAAGTCTGAAGGTGATAATTTACTAGTTGTTTTGGTTTATGTAGATGATATTATTTTTGGTTGTACTAATGATTCATTTGTCCAATGGTTTGCTAACTCTATGAAAATAGAGTTTGAGATGTCCTTGATAGGAGAACTATCATATTTTCTTGGCTTACAAGTAAATTAGAATTCTGGAGGAATTTTTATATCTCAAGAAAAATATTTGAAAGAGATGTTGAAGAAATTTCAGATGGAGGATTCCTCTCCTTTTAGTACACCTATGGTGGTTGGTTGCAAGCTCAGTAAAGATGATATGTCACCCGATGTTGATCAAAGGCCATACCGATCAATGATATGTAGTCTTCTGTACATCACAACATCCCATCTTGATATAATGCAAGTTGTTGGAATGGTAGGTCGTTATTAGTTAGCTTCTAAACAAAGTCACTTTGTAGTTGTCACAAGAATATTCAAATACTTGAAGGGAACAATGACTTATGGTCTGTGGTATCCCAGAAATCAGAATTTTCAGTTATCTACTTATTCAGATGCAGATTGGGCAAACTATGTTGATGAGAGAAAAAACACCAGTGGAGGAGAATTCTTCCTGGGTGACTCATTAGTAGCATGGATTAGTAAAAAGAAAGGATCTTTTTCCTTATCAACTACAGAAGCAAAGTACATTGTTGCTGCTACTTGCTGCACTCGGATTTTATGGATGATACAAACTCTTGCAGATTTGAAGGTAACTTACACTGATCCCATTCCACTTCACTGTGATAACACCAGTGCCATCAGTCTCTCTAAGAATATTGTACTTCATTCAAAATCTAAGCACATACCAATAAAATACCATTTTCTCAGAGAACAAGTTACAAACAAAATTGTTCAGGTGAATTATATTCCTTCCACAGAACAAATAGCTGATATCTTTCCTAAGCCATTATCAACGACCCCTTTTGGATATCTTCATCACAAGTTGGGGGTTATAAATTCTTTCATCTAATATGTTCACCTGGTCAGGGGGGAGTACTTATTGAATATCTGATGTAATTCTAAGCTTCTCATAGTTGACAGGGGGAGTATGTACTGCAACAACTCAGGGGGAACGTGTCTCTTCTTTGACATTGATGTCAAAGGGGGAGAAAGTGTGGTAATTTCAAAGATGCTATAGTGGTATAATTGGATGTTCTTCAAGGGGTTGCCATCAATTCCAAAGGGGGATATTGTTGGCATGTCTTCAGACAGAGGTAGAGTATGCGTGTTTGTCATTGATGGAAAAGATCACGACCAACAGCACAACGATGATCACATGGTAAGATCAGAAGCTAAACTCCATTTCAGAGTTTCGAATACCAGGAGTTGGAGGTGTATCGGAAGCTAAACCCTATTTCGGAGTTTCGTATACCGTGAGTGGGAGGTGTATCAAAAGCTAAACTCTATTTCGGAGTTTCGGATACCGGGAGTTGGAAGTGTCGAAACACTTCATCACAGAAATGCTAAAATGCTGAAATGAGAAACGTCGAAATACCGGACTGTTGATATGACTCCATTTCAGAGTTTCGGATACCAGGAGTTGGAAGTGTCGAAACACTTCACCACAGGAATGTCGAAATGTCAAAATGTCGAAATGCGAAAAACACCTTTTGGTGCAGGTTTTGGATACCGGGAGTTAAAGTGTCGAAACACTTCACCACAGGAATGTTGAAATGTCAGAATGTCGAAATGCGAAAAACACCTTTTGGTGCAGGTTTCGAATACAGAGAGTTGGAGTGTTGAAACACTTCACCACAGGAATGCCGAAATGTTAGAATGCCAAAATGTGAAAAAACACCTTTTGGTGCAGGTTTCAGATACTGGGAGTTGATGTGTAGAAACACTTCACCATAAGAATGCCAAAATGTCGGAATGCCAAAATGCGAAAAACACCTTTTGGTGTAGGTTTCAGATATCAGGAGTTGGAGTGTCGAAACACTTCACCACAGGAATGCCGAAATGCTGAAATGTCGAAATGCGAAATGGCGAAATAAACGCAAGACCCTGCGGATTTAATCCAATAGTGCTGGTTATTTGACCATCTGATTGAAGGGCTATTGTTGATCTTCATGATCAACTGTTTAGTTATGATTCAGTTAGCAGAACCAAATCATGGTTCTTAGACGGTTGGCGATTCAGTTGCTGAGGCATTTTTGCCCAAGAAGATTCGAGGTGTAACCTAAGAGTAAGAGGATAAAAGATATACGTTGTGACTATGCACGTGTGGCTGTGTTGAGTGAAAAATGAATTGAATTGTAGAAAGGTAAAATGATAGTATGTGCAGTAGAAAGAAAACACATAGATGAGGTACAGAAGATGAATATAAAAGAATAGTGGAAGAGAGCAGAAAGAGCACATATCAAAGATGCATATCTGTGAGAAGAAGATAAATCTGAGGTGTGCATGCTGAGATAGAGGATAAGATCAGAAAGTTGAAGAGGATGCAAGAAGGGAGACACTGATGCAGGCAGAGCAGAGTGACATAGCTGAACAATGATAAGCTTGGTAAGCAAATGAAAACTATTGAATCATTGTAATAATTCACAGAAAGCAAAGTTTTATATTTCAGGGTGGTCAGGAGGTGCTAGGGAGGACTGTTGTCCTCAGAGGTTCAAGTGGGTGCTTGAACATAGGGAGTTGTAGCTTCCATCTGGTTGCAGCTAGAGAAACCAGGGTGGCAGGGTGGTGTAAGGGAGAACGAGTTTTCTCTGTTATACAAGTTGGAGCCTGTGTAATTGGAAGTTGGTGCTTCCATCCAGTTGGTGCTAGAACACTCAGGGAGTTGTGCTTACTTTTAGTGGGTGCTAGAGAAACCAAAGAGTTGGTTCTCTCAAACAAGTTGGTGCTTGTATAAGTGGAAGTAGGTGCTTCCATCCAGTCAGTGCTAGAACACTCAGGGAGTTGGTGCTTCCTTCTAGTGGGTGCTAGAGAAACCAGAGAGTTGGTGCTCTCAAACAAGTTGGAGCTTGTAAAAAAGAGGTAGTAGCCTCACATTGAGTTGGTGCTCAATTATAGATGATGTACAGAACTTAAAAGACTGCCTATCATTTCGAAGAAGAAGAGGTTTTCTTCCTTTATGGGTTTCCTCATGAAAATTTGTCTCTGTGTATATCCTATGTGTGATTGATGCTCATTATTTATGTTGTCCATATGTTGTATAATATTGATGATCACTTGAAGAAAGATTACGAATTTTTTAATAGACTTAAAATTGTTTAAGCACAATAACAATTGATTCACCCCCCCCCCCTCTCAGTTGTCTTAGTAATTTCAACATTGCGCTCTCCAAACTTAGACTCTTCAACACTCCAACTAAGTGCAGGCCCAATGCACACCTTGCAAGGGTTTGTTCTCAATTTTTTTTCTCCACCGAGCGATTGTGCACTCCTTGCACTTGCCTCTGCAAAGTTTCACGCTACCTCTTCTGAGCTTCTAAGTCAGAATCGACTCGGCCTTCTCACACATTGCACGAACTGTGCACTCCTTGCACCAGATCTCTCAGAAGAGAAATGATTGAAACTTAAAGAAACATTAACAGTTCCTCTGTATAACTAAGAAATGCATACATATGAGCATAATCAACCACAACAAGAAAATGACAGAACATTTAGTCAATGAACTCAAAAATAAGTAACAACATGCATTTGGAATCAAACCTTTCTGATTATATTCATTCAACAAAGTATGTATACGGACTCATACAGTTCTCAACAACTCTCTATAATAACCAACAACAATAACAATAATTTTTAGCAGCAATAACCCCAATCTTAACAGCGTTAACAATGAGATTCAACAACCTCATTTGGGAATAGCTTACATATATTTATACATGAGGATCTTCTTGAGCCTTCCCTCCAACCTACCTTAGTTCTATACTATCACAATTAAAACATTCATCTACTAATTCCTATTACATTGAATGATCATTTACAAACTAGATAAGTGTTGATGCTCGGAATCTATACAATCCTACAGATAATTAGGACGATTAAAATATCTTGCAATCATATACAATGGCTCAAGACTCCAAATATTAAATGGATTTAATTACAATGGATTTAAAACATCAAAATGATGTTCTTTCGTCGAAATTAAAAATAGTTTGAAATATGCACGATGGGTGTTGAGTTGTCCTCCTCTCAACCTCTCTAGAATGATGACGATGCTCTTACATCATACTCCTATGAACAAAAGATTCATGTACTCTTTTCCATGAGCTCCTATATTGTTTTTCCATGTCTCTGAATATTATATTTAGTTACCCAACTAGCATCCTCTGCTGGGTGATCTTTCCACTTCACCAGGTACTCAAAATAATTCTTCCCCATGGTTTTCTTGCCAATCCTTTGATCTAGATTTTTCTCCATCTGTGGATTCTGTGTTGTGGGAATTTTCTTCTCCCACTAGAACTTCTTCTAATCACCTAATTCTCATGTATCATCCATCATGTAAGGGTACATGTCTGCAACATTGAATATCAATGATATTCCAACATTTTTTGGCAGCTCAATTTCATAAGCGTTGGAATCAAATTTTCTGAGGATTGTACATGGTCCTATATTCTTCATCTTTAACTTGTTATATGTTCCTCTTGGAAACCTTTCCTTCCTCAAGTGTGCTAAAACTTGATCTCCAACTTTGAAATGAACCTCTCTTCTCCTTTGGTTGATTCGGCTCTTGTACTTTTGGTTGCTATCTTGTAATTGTCCCTTTATCTGATCATGGAGCTTTTGCATTTTTGCAGTAAAGTATTCCACTCCTGTACTTTAGAACTCATCATGTCCCAAAGTTCTTCACTCCAAAATTCCTCTGATATGAATCCCATACACTATCTGAAATGGACTTTTTCCATTGCTTCTGATCGATGAATCATTATAAGCAAACTCTTCCTGGTGCAGAATTTGATCCCACCGACTGTGATGTTCAGTGACCAAAATCCTCAGTAAATTTCCTAAGCTCTAATTTACCACCGCAATCTGTCCCTCTATCTGAGGGTGATATGTTGAACTGAAGGAAAAGTTTGTCCCCAACTTCTTCCACAGAGTTCTCCAAAAGTGTCCTACAAATTTGGTATCTTTGTTTGAGACTATACTTCTAGGCAAGTCATGTAATCTCAAAACCTTCTTGAAAAACAAATCATCTATGTGAGTAGCATCGTTGGTTTTCTAGCATGGTATGAAATGTGCAATCTTTGAGAACCTGTCAACCACTACAAATATGAAATCACTCCCCCTCTAGGTTCTTGGTAATTCATGTTAGACAATTGGCTTAGGTTGATGGACAGTTGGTATGGATTGTTGGCTGTCATTGATGTCAACCATTGGAGAGTGATATTGTAGATTGATGTCAACCCTTGAAGAAAGTCTGGTAGCACAAAGGTTTGGGTAATGGACCCAATTTTTTTTGATGTATAATGGTATGTGTTTTGATATATTTGCAGGTAAGACTATTCTAGATGGATAGTACATGTCATGCCATTTTTGGTGGTATGTGGAACGTCACATAACTCCTCACGATTTGAGAGTTATGGACTTACGGATTTGGAGGACCCTCATATGTTGGCTTGAAACCCCAAAAGGTCAAAGAAGTCAAAGCACTTGCAAAGAAGAAATTATTTAAATAATAACATGAAGTGAAAAAGTAAAAAAATATTATTTAAATAATAAAGTGAAGCGACAAAGTCAAAGAGGATTATTTAAATAATAAAGTGAAGTGAAAAAGTCAAAGATGATTATTTAAATAATAAAGTGAAGTGACAAAGTCAAGGAGGATTATTTAAATAATAAAGTTAATGGAAAAATTACTAAGTGGACAAGTGGTTAGAAGTGGGTTAGCCCTAAAATAAGGAAAGTAGTTTAAGATGGTTAGAAGGTAACCCCTTGAGGTAAAGTGAAGTGATGAGTGTACTATAAGTCAAAGTGGATACACAATAAATTATTTAAATAATAAAGTTGATGGACAAATTACTAATTGGACAAGTGGTTAGAAGTTAGTTAACCCTAAAATAAGGAAAGTGGGTTAAGATGGTTAAAAGGTAACCCCTTGAGGAAGCTACATGAAAGTATAAATAAGAGGCAAGGCTCTCTCATTTTAATCACACTTGAGCATATTGAATACCTAAATGTGACTGAGGTAACCAAAGGATATCTAAGACGAATTTCAGAGGGAAGGTGAAGTAAAGAAGGCCGAAATTCAAGGGAGGATAAATTCCTTTGATGATGTTTTCTAAGGTATGTTATTTACAGTTCATCTCGCCATTTTCGAAATAATTTTTTTTTCTAGAATGATTCAGACCGTGAAATTCAAAGGCCATTAAGGAAACATATCCAAGTATCCGTGGTACAAATTTCAACTTGTGGGTCGTTGTATTTTTGGAGTTACACTTCGTGGAAAATAGGGTTTGTGGCAAGTCCTGAAACTAGTCTAAAACAAGTGTTTCAGGTAAAAACTTCATAACTTATTCATAATAGATCCACATTGAGTAAGACCAAATGTGTTGGTTATAATATAGTCTGTAGTATTCTATGTAAAATTATCATATCCATACAACAAATATTCTGTGTGGGGCACGCTCTACAAGTTCACTCTCTAGAATAAGCCAGAATTCAACAAGGTATGTCATTTTTGCTATAAATCCTTTTCTGCGAGGTTCCAAGTAGTGACACCTGGAGCAATTGCATAAAACAAAATGAAGAACATTGTGTACTATTTTCATATCTTTATTCATTATAGGTACATAGTTATTATTATTTCAAGTTAGGGTTGTTGACTAATCCAAAACTAGTCATGTGAGACTAAAGTAAAGTTTGATGAAAATGCTAGTCTCTTGTTGTTAAAGTTAAGGAAGGTTTGCAGGTATGTGATTATATACAACATGTCTATTACATAGTTACAAATCAAATTTGGATGATGAAATTTATGAGGGATTTTGGTTGAGGTACATGTTGGGTACATGGTTGATACAAGTAGTTGATGAGTTGGCACATACATGAGGTGTATAGTTGACGATGTTGGTACATATTGATGAGTAGTTGATACATGATTGGTACATACTTGGTACATGGTTGGAGGAAATTGTTATTATTATTGTTGACACATGGTTTATGGATGATGTAGCATACTTGTATTGGTATATTATTAGAAGAACATATTGATCTTGGTGATGATTATGAGTTGGTGTGTTATGCTTGGTTGATGCACATATTTGAGAGTTGTCTTGGTGATTGAACTTGGTAAGTATATTTGATTCGGTTGATAAGATTGATGAGACAGGTTGTTGTGATAGGTTGTTTGGACATGTTGTTGTGACAGGTTATTTGTACAAGTTTGGTGCATGGTTGATGCACTTATTCATGGTACAGGTTGGTGCATGGTTGACACACTTTTTTATGGTACAGGTTGATTACAGGTTGTTTGGTACATGTTGGTGCATGGTTGATGCGCTTGTTTATGGTATAGGTTGATTACAGGTTGAGTTAAAAGTTGATGCATGGTTGATGCATGGTTCAGGTTATTGGTACATATTTGTTTGGTGCAGGTTGATTGGTACATGTTTACAACAATATATCTCGCAGTGATAGTGTGACACTGGTTCCATAATTCTACTTATATACCAAGGTAGTTGGACAGAGAAAGGACATATGGTTGTAGCCACCTTCCGGTTGTATCCATATAACATAGGGAGTTGTAGACTCCTTCTGGTTGTAGCAAGAGAATTGGGGAGTTGGAGCTTCCCTTAGGTTATAGCCTAAGAAACTAGGGGGTTGGAGCCTCCTTCTAGTTGCAGCTGGAAAACAAAAGAAGTTGGTGCTTCCAATGAATGTAATTCTTAAAGACATATAAGAAAAATAATTTAGTGGTTTTCTCCCACTTTGGGTTTCCACGTAAAACATTGGTGTACTATGTATGTCTATGATTGTTCATTGTTTATTTACTCTGCAACTATTGGATGATAAAGCTACATTGATATAACACTTGCATTTTATGGTGAAAAAGGATTTTATTTCTCTATTACTGATTCACGCCCCCTCTCAGTAATCCAATAATTGGTATCAGAGAGGGTTCCTTCAAGAAACAATTTAACAACTGGAAGGAGATCATGGATTATTCTGAGAATGGAGTACCGATGTTTAATAGTAAGAATGGTTTTAAGTATGATATGTGGAGCTGAAGGACATAAGTATTTTTACATGCACAGGGAAATTATATTTGGCTATCATTTGTTACAGGATATGATAGCTCAAAAAGGGAAAAGGCTGCAGCCATGAAGGAATTGAACAAGAATAATAAAATAGCAATGGATTTCATCTGGGAAGGATTACCTAATCCGGTAAGAGAAAAGGTTGGTAAATGTTCATCAGCCAAAGAAATTTGGGATAAGTTACATGACATATATTCTTCACCCATCACATATTCAGAAAATGCCAAAGAAGATGCATATACAGAACAAGAAGAAAGATGTTGATCATGTCAGAAAGATTCAGAAGAGGAAGAGTATGAAGAAGCAGAAGTTGATTACAGATAAAAACTGATTAGTGCAATTGAATATCTAAATAAAGAAAGAGAATAAAACAAGTCATCCAAGAAAGAATTGATGAAGCAAAAGGAAAGTGTTCAAGGTTTCGAAAAAGATCAGCAGATCATCAAGAATTTAAGAGCTCAACTAGAAGAGGCTAGAAGAATTGAAGAAACTCTAGAATATCAAAATAAATGTTTAGAAGCCAACATAGAAACACAAAAGGAAGAAGTATAAAAGCGAGAAAAGATATTGATGGATCATCTCAAGGAAAGAACCAATGACTTAAACCAACTTGAGGAAGAGATTGGTCAAGAAGATAGAAGTCTGGAAGAAGAAATAATTACATTGAAAATCCAACTTGAAGAAGCAAAGAGAACATAAGAGGTCATGAAGTCTTAGATAATGAAGAAAGAAGAAGAGGTTGAGAATCTTGAAGAAGAAGTTGTCACACTAAGAATCAAAATCGTCAAGCTCAACAAGAACATTGAAGAGACAGAAATATCCACATCAGTTGTAGAGAATGAAGAGAAACTCTACGTTGCTAGAAAAGAAGAATGAAGAAAATATAAAGAGTTATGCAGAAGTACTCAAAGGAAGGAATCATGGTCAACCAGAATCTAAGAAAACTAATAAAGATGCATCTTCAAGAATACCATCCATGCTCAATCCACAAAGAAGCTTCAATCACGATCATGATCAGTCAAGGCAAAAATTCAGAAGGACTACACAACAAAAAATATCATTCACTCCCAGGTATGAAAATTTATTTTATGGTCATTGTTTTTATTGTACTAACTTTGGACATAAGGTTGCAAATTGCAGGGATTATAAAAGAAATGTTCAAGCAAGAAATGCCTATGTGTCCCCACGTAACATTGAATGTTACAAATGTCATAACTATGGACACATAGCTCATGATTGTAGAAGCATGATTGATACTTCCATGAAACAAAACATTGATATTAGATATAAGAAAGTATGGATAAGAAAATAGGAAGTGTTAGCACATATGTTTGTAGGGGGGTGTTTTCCCTTAGGATTTGAGCCCTGGGTGAAAAAATACGAAAAAAGGGGGCTAAAAAACCCACCTAATGCATTTTAACCTAAGTCTTTGGATGGACCGATGGATTGGCACGTCTTAGATATTGGGTGTGCTGATATTAACAGTCGAGAGGGGTGCACTTAGATCGACGACCCACAGTGCATATCAGACCCCCCCCCCGACCTTCTGCCTTTAATGGGGGCAGTCTGAGCAAGTGGTTTTACAAGCGTGGGACCCCACTACGTGGTGCCTCCTCATCAACTTGGACCCACCCCCATGCTAAATAACTAACCACCTACCCCCCCCCTCCAAGCTATCCCACTTACCACTCACCCATACCACTCTTTCCTCCCACCGACACTTTTCTTCCACTCAAACTTTCCTCGACTGTCACATATCCATTTCCACTTCCGCCTCTTGCCCCCTCACACTTGTCCTCCACTCATCATTCTCTACCCCTCTCACTTCCCAACATCTGTCTCTCATGTCACCTCCACCTGTGTTGGTGTCCCCACTCCCTCTGCCACCCCTACCTCTCCTTCTGTCACCACAACCTCGTCTCGGCCTCTGCTCCCCCCAACTGCTTCCTTCCACATGGTCATCGCTCACTCATTGTGCCATGCAAGTTTGCACCAAGAATTTCGCTCCAAATCACCCCTGCACATACGCTATCAGCCTGCCACCTGCAACGCTCGTATTGGTCACAGAAGAAGACTTGCAGGGCCTCGAGGCGTCAGGATTGACTCAAAGAAGTTGTGGGCACCACTTGAAACATTCATGGGTGTCAGACCTCATCCTGATCCCGATGAAGGTAGTTATTAAATATGGGGGCGACAATTGGGACCTTGTCTCACCCCATAAATGGAAAACATGAAGAGAGCGGCCATGAAGGTAGACTGTCAATCTGAAGCTTCCTTATGGACGTATTTTCCTATAAAGCACATAACTGCACCTGGCTCGTATATGACATGAGTAGGCCTGCAAAATTTGATAGAGCAGGCACCGAATGGAAACTTAGAATGCGGGTGTCCAATCACATTCCTAGTGGTTGCAACATTTCTAGTATATATAGGCAGTTTTGATATGTTGTTAAGGTGGAATGGTTGAGCTAGGCTCTCTGCTATTGTAATATTTTGATGAAGAACACTGGTTCTCTGGTTATGTACTTTATTTGAGACTTATAGATTAATCTAAGTCAGATTTATTACCCCATATTATTTTCCTTTGATACTGAGAGAGTTCATGAATGATTGATTCACATGAATTGTCGTAACTGTATTATGATGAATGTTTGATTATAGTGTTGTTATAATTTCTTTCAGTTTCTTTGAGATTTGAATTCAAGAGGATCTTGTGTTCAAGTTTTTCCTCCTTAGGTTGTTGGAAGACTTGATGTCCATGACAGACCTCTACACTCTCCTCACCAAATTCTTCCCTCTATTCACCCTTATTCCAACCTACTGACTGAAGTTAATTCCATACCTCAATTGCTTGTGCATGCTAGTACAAAGTTCTGAGTTAGAATGTTATTATCATCTAGTATTCTCCATTTGACCTCTTACATTCTAACGTTAGAACGTTATTACCGGGATTACATTCTATGCAATATGAAGGTGACTTCTAGTGCTAACATTTCTAGCGTCGTTGCCAGGGAACAAATTGAAGACTTTTCCCTGAGATAGAACGACAATGAGCTTCTGATTCTGAAGGTGCATCAGACATCGGAACCATTGAAGATTGCAACTTGCACCTGGCGACTCCACAATCAAAGACTCCATTGGGGAGGATCCTGTTGACAAAAATATGACCATACCGAAGGGGAATACTAGGTATCAGTTTATGAGATTTATTCATGAAATCTTGTTCTTGTTTATCAACTCATTTCTCTTTTTCCCTTCACATATAAAGAGGAATATCCTCTTCTTTGTCTATTCATATGATAATATGAATTCCTTTATTTATCCATCCTTGGAAGAAGAAAACATGCCCTCTTCTTGTGTTGTAGATACCGATCTCGTGTCTTCACCTTTGCCTATTCATAAAAGTGAGATATGTATTGCATCTCCTCTTAAAATTGATCACCTTTGTAGCCCTGAGGAGGTTGAAAATAATTCACAGTCTTCTCAAATCTCGTTACCCTCCATTATTCCTGTTGAGCCTTGACATCAACTTGTTAATCCTCATGATCAACCCACTGATTTTCAAATTAAAATAAAAAATAAGTCGTTTAAACCTTTAAGGCTACCACATGACCTTCATCCTTATCCTAGTTGTTCCTTTGAGTATCTTCCTCGGTTTTCTAGAGAGGATCATATTACAACTGGGAGGCATTTAGACACCTTTGAGATATTTGTCGATAAGTTTGAGATTGTTCATGATGATGTTGTCATGAGGTTGTTCTCACAATCCTTGTATGGAGATGTTGTTGTGTGGTTTAGATGTCTGGAAGTCGCTTCTATTGAATCCTGGACCGAGGTATGCCATGCATTTTTAAAGTGTTGGGGTGAGAAAAATCCCCTTGATCAATACTGGTTTGAGTTTAATGCCTTGAGGAGAGGGGAAGAGGAAGCCTTGGTTGTCTTCAACATGAGGTTTTACAGTGTTTATCATAGTATGCCTATGGAGATCAGACCCACAAAGACTGTTGCCATGGTGTACTATGTCATGGCTCAACATCTAGATCTGGTCCTTCTCTTGAGAGAGATGAAATATTCATTTTTAAGACACATGTTTGAAGATGATAAAGAAGTCGAAGAGAACATCAGGGATAGAAATGGGATTCATATGCAAGCATACCTTAAAAAATCTCATGTGCCTAAGGAAGAAGATTGTCAGCATGTTTCATATTCTGAGCAAGAAGATAGTGATTATGAATCAGAGTTGGAACAACAACAAGGAAAAGAGACTATAGTTGCTGAGGATTGAGAGTTATTTTCGAAGGAACATGAAGGTTTTTTATTTGCAAAAAGAGAGGCATTTACAGAGGAGCAACCTGGTCTTCTAAAGCAGCCAAGATTCTGTCAAATGATTCATGATCCTATGGATATATACATGGAATTGTATGTTTCATATTTTGAGGATTTCCAAGAGCATACCACGAAGCCTTTTCCTTTGTATATTGAGGAAAAACATTGTGTTTAAATACACCATTTTTTGCCTACAGAAGACAAACATAAGATCTTTCCCATGGTTCTTGTTTGTAATGATTATGATTCTGATCCATGGGAGAGTCATGAAGAAGAAGAGGGAGAACCAAATGTGCAGTTCATATCCTTCTCAGAGCCTACAAATGAGAAACCATCACCTGGGATCAGTTATCCTGCATCAACCGTTTGCTCACCCGTTCTTCCCAGAGACATTTAGCCATGTGTGAGAAGCTATAAGACAGAGCTTTTTTTTTGTCACCAACCTAGTATATTTTGTCATTTTCTCTATGAACCTGTAAGGGAGTACATGGAGTTGAATTTCCTTCATGTCTTGGAGCCACTCAACTTTATCCTGACTTCATCACTGGGAGGAGAGATGAAAAGCGTAATCATTTTGATGTCACAGTTGCACTGTTTTTATTCGATCAATGACAGAGTAAACAAGTTTGCATCTAGGGAGTCGCTTGAATGGATATGGTGGAAGTTTGATTTTACCTAGCGCTTTGTAAAAATCAATTACTCTAAGAATGTACATAAATAAGATCCTCCTAGAGCCCATGTATTTTTCTTTCATTTTTAGGATAGTGTGCTTGTTGGCCTTTAGTCCTCAGCAAGACGTTTTTTTGAGCATGACTCCATAGCCCACAAAAGGCAACTATAACTACTGAAGATCTTAGAGCCTCTCAGGGAGGAATCTATCCCCCATGGAGCCTAATGTTAGCACATATGTTTGTAGGAGGGGTGTTTTCCCTTAGGATTTGAGCCCTAGGTGAAAAAATGCAAAAAAGGGGGCTACAAAACCCACCAAATGCATTTTACCCTAAGTCTTTGGATGGC
The DNA here is from genome assembly GCA_009831015.1 of Picea engelmannii. Taxonomy (NCBI): domain Eukaryota; kingdom Viridiplantae; phylum Streptophyta; class Pinopsida; order Pinales; family Pinaceae; genus Picea; species Picea engelmannii. The sequence continues at coordinate 232,067 of ML791593.1, forward strand.
CCGATGGATTGTCATGTCATAGCCATTGAGCACACTGATATTAATGGTTGAGAGGGGCACGCTCGGATCAACGACCCACAACAGATATCAGACCCCCCCCCCCTTCGAACTTTTGTCTTTAATGGGGGGGGGGGGG
>ML791593.1:266940-277309 GCA_009831015.1 Picea engelmannii
TTTAAACGAAAGTAAACATTTGATAAAAATTAACGTTTTTGTTTAAATTGAGATTTTTATGCTTGTTTCTAACTTTTGACATATACTCTTGTAATAAATGTCTCATACTATAGTGAATGTCTTAAGTTTGTCTCAAAGCAAGCTAAGGCATGGAACTGTTTGAAAAGGTTGATTCTGTAGCTCATTATAATTATGAAGATTCTAATAAGTGCCCTTTAAATTTTGTAAAAATATAGGGGGGGTTGTTGGGGCCCAACAGATAGCCAGGTACCCAAGACCAAACAAAAACCCTCCAACTAAACTAGCAAGGATAACAGAGAGCCCTTATGGCTGCTAACACCCAGGATGACCAATAACATTATGACTTCAACACTATTGCAGAGAGAACCATCAACACTTCATTCCAAAATCACAAATTTACACAGTTGCAATACTTAAGGAAAACACAAACTAATACACATGAGCACTAATCATTTCATAACCAGAGCAGACTCATGAATGACCAAAACAAACATACCTGTAATCCAAGCACCTTAAAACACGAGTTGGCCGAGTGGTTCTTCTCTACTAAGAAATTGGAGCATAACCACAACAATAAGGTTGAACAATAGCCCAACTAGGGTGACGACCAATGGAAGGAGTAAGGGTGACGTGCAGTAAATGCACATTGCCTCCACCCACAGTCAATTAATTCAATAGTACACACCAACCATTAATCTACCAACAATTCAATTAAACCATGCATTGGAAATTGCATCTATTACTTGTCAAATGCGCCACCTACATCATACCTTCCATTCCAATTTGACCATATTACATATCAACTATATGATCCAATAAACCATGTAACAAATATCACTGATAGCACGACCCACATCAACCTGTGCCATAACATAATCACCATGCATATCGACTATATAACTCAAAAACCATTGCATAGCTATCAACTCAATAGCTAGGACAACAACAATCCATTTAAAATTGATGCATGTAGTATAGTTTATAGCATAGTTTAAATTCTTCCATTTGCATTTGTTACAATGTTTTCCATTTCTTTCCAATTGCTTGTCCGTGTTAATTTGCTAACATGTTTATTTTGCATGTCTCCTCACAATAGATCCAATAACAAATTGCAGTGACAGTAAGGATGACATAGGCCGTAGTAGCATAAGGAACCAATGCTTCATAAGCCCAATCCATAGCCAATAAAAACAAGATCTCATCACCATTTAAGCAGTGTTGAATAATAGCATGACATCAAATAAGCACCAGTCCTGATCTCCAATCTATAAGGGGGTCCCACCTACTAGTATTATTTAACATTTTATAATAATAGGATTTAGCAACACTTTGTGGGCGAAACTTCGTTGGCATTTTTAATCATCAACAACAAGTACATAGTTATGATTATTTCAAGTTAGGGTTGTTGACTAATCCAAAACTAGTCATGTGAGACTAAAGTAAAGTTTGTTGAAAATGCTAGTCTCTTGTTGTTAAAGTTAAGGAAGGTTTGCAAATATATGATCATATACACCAGGTCTATTACAGAGTTACGAATCAGATTTGGATGATGAAACTAATGAGGGCTTTTGGTTGAGGTACATGTTGGGTACATGGTTGAGACAAGTAGTTGATGAGTTGACACATACATGAGGTGTATAGTTGATGATTTTGGTACATATTGATGAGTCATAGTTGATGAGTAGTTGATACATGATTGGTACATACTTGGTACATGGTTGGAGGCACTTTTTAGTAGTATTGTTGACACATGGTTTATGGATGATGTAGCATACTTGTATTGGTATATTATTAGAAAAACATATTGATCTTGGTGATGATTATGAGTTGTTGTGTTATGCTTGGTTGATGCACTTCTTTGAGAGTTGTCTTGGTGATTGGTCTTGGTGAGTAGATCTGATTTGGTTGATAATATTGATGAGACAAGTTGTTGTGATAGGTTGTTTGGACAGGTTATTCATACAATTTGGTACATGGTTGATGCACTTATTCATGGTACAGGTTGGTGCATGGTTGATGCACTTTTTTATGGTACATGTTGATTATAGGTTGTTTGGTATAGTTTGGGGCATGGTTGATGCACTTGTTTATGGTACAGTTTGATTACAGGTTGAGGTACAGGTTGATGCATGGTTCAGGTTATTAGTACAAGTTGTTTGGTGCAGGTTGATTCATATAGGTTTACAACAGTATATCTCACAGTGATAGTGTGATAGTGGTTCCATCATTTTACTTATATACCAGGGTGGTTGGATGGGGTAAGGACAGGTGGTTGTAGCCGGAGAACATAGGGGGTTGTAGACTCCTTCTAGTTGTAGCCATAGAATTGGGGAGTTGGAGCTTCCCTTAGGTTGTAGTCTAAGAAACTAGGGGGTTGGATCCTCCTTCCAGTTGTGGCTGGAAAGCAAAGGAATTTGGTGCTTCCAATGAATGTAATTATTAAAGACATATAAGAAAAAACATTATGTGGTTTTCTCCCACTTTGGGTTTCCACGTAAAACATTGGTACTGTGTATGTGTGTGATTGCTCATTTGCTCATTTTTTATTTACTCTGCAACTATTGTATGATAATACTACATTGATATAATACTTGCAATTTATGGTGAAAAGGGATTTTATTTCTCTATTATTGATTCACCCCCCCTCTCAGTAATACAACAATCCCAACACAAAATCCATGCTTATAGCATCTGACGACCTGTCTAGAATAGGCAATGGCTAATAAATGCCTGTATTTTACAGTTTCCCTTTGGCATACTAGAAGACTCTACATTTATCCATGAATTTATTCATGTCAGACCTCATACCTAGCCAATGTTATGAAGAACTTAGTTGTGCATAAGTCTTATCATGGCCGAAGTGTCTAGCCAATCCTCCACTGTTCTTTTCTTTCAACAAGTTGTCTCTCATTGAGCATTTCAGAATACACAATTGGCTTCCTTTGAACAACAGTCCATCTTGGATCAAATATTCCATCCACTAGCTTATGTCCCTTAGCAAAGGGTTTTCACATGCTTCATGAGCCTCCTTGAAATATAGATCTTCTAGATGCATTCCCTTAAGTTATTCAAACCCTATGGTCTCCACTTGGAATTCCTATAGAATCAGACATCTCCTGCTCAAAGCATCAACAACTTTGTTAGTGCTACCACTAATGTGCTTAGTAAAAAAAGTAAATTTCTGCATGAATATTACCCATTTAGCATGTCTTTGATTCAACTTCTCCTGTCTGGTTATGAACTGTAAAGCCTGATTGTCACTGTACAAGACAAACTCCTTCGGAATAAGGTAATTCCTCCATTTTTCAGAGCTTGTATTACAACATAAAACTATTTTTCATACGTTGAATACTTCCTCTTAGTGTCATTCAAATTCTCACTGAAATAAGAAACAAACTTATTGTCTTGAATCAATACTGCACCAATAGCTAGTCCACTTGCATCACATCTCACCTGAAATGTCTTCTTGAAATCTGGAAGAACCAGAACCGGTTGTTTTGTTATATTTTCTTTCAATACTCTGAAGCCTTTTTCAACTTCTACTATCCAATTAAAGGATTATGTTTTTTTTGTATAGTGTCTAGTACGGGTGCACAAATGCTACCGAAATTCCTGATGAATTTCCTATAAAAACTTGCTAACCCATGAAAAATTTGTACCTCAAACAGACTTCTTGGAGAATGCCATTCTTTGATTTCCATTAGCTTCTCTAGATCCATCTTCAACTCATTTGAAGAGATCACAAAACCCAAGTATATGAGATATGTCTTCATGAAAGAATATTTATTCAGATTTATCAGCAGCTTCTCCGACTGCAACCTCTTCAACACCAATTTCAAGGGCCTAAAAAGTTCTCCTTCAATCTTACTAAAAACTAAAATGTCATCCAAATACACAATTACAAAATTACCAATGAAATCCTTGAGTACATCATTCATTAATCTCATGAATGTGCTCAGGGCATTTGTTAAGCCAAGTGGCATAACGAGCCACTCGTACAATCCTCCATTCGTCTTGAATGTTGTCTTCCACTCATCTCCTTATTTCATTCTTATCTGATGATAGCCACTTTTCAAGTCTATCTTGGAAATATAACTTGCTCCACTTAAGCAATCCATCAAATCATCCATTCTGGGTAAAGTAAATATGCACCTAATGGTTATCTTATTGATGGATTTATAATCTATGCACATTCTCCATCCTCCATCTTTCTTTGGACTTAACATAGTTGGTATTGCACATGGACTCAAGCTTTCTCTGACTAAACCTTTATCTAAAAACTCTTGAACTTGATTCTTGACCTCTTCATTCTCTTGAGGTCTCAACCTATACACTCCTTTATTTGGCAAACTTGCTCCTAGAATAAGGTCAATGTGATGAATGATACTTCTGATGGGCGGTAAATAACGAGGTAATTCATCCACCATGATATCAACAAACTCTTCAAACAATTCTTGAATTCCTACATGTAGATCATCCATAGAAGTATTCGTAAGGATGACTCTGGGATTCCTCACCACAACAAACTACATCTATTGTTCCTTCTTGACTTCGTTCAAGAGTTCCTTCCCACTCATGAGAAGTATGCTAGGACTAGCTTCTTCCTTGACTCATTTGTCTTCTATTTGCAGTAACATATGCTTACGACCATTCTTCTCAAGGGTGTAAGTATTTTCCCTTCCATCATGTACAACATTTATGTCATATTGCCACGGTCTTCCCAACAAAACATGGCAAACATCCATGGGTATGACATCACACAAAATTTCATCCTTATAACCTCCTATCTTAAATTCGACTTTACATTATCTACTTAGCATCACTTGGTGTTCTTTATGCAACCATGATACTTTGTACGGGTTTGGATGTGTAGTTGTCTCCAGCTCCAGTTTCTCCACCATTTCTATGGATTCCAGATTATCAGTACTCCCACTATCTATGAGTACTTTGCATACCCTATCTTTGGTCTTGCAAACAGTTCTGAACAAATTGTTCCTCTGACTTGAATCTTTTTCCTCTTTCTCTGGTTTTATGATAACTTTCCTCATCATTAGGGACCTCCCATATTTTGTTTCTTCTTCCTCCACATTCCTCTTATGTGTTTCGAAAATGTGAGATTCTCCACCTTCATCTTTCTTCTTCTCAAGACATTCCCAAGACATATGCCCTATCTTTCCACATGCATAACATTTCACTTTTCCCCCTCTGCCCTTTCCTATTCCTCAAGAAAAAGAGTTTCTTCCACCACAGTGTCCCCCTCTGGAACTTCCTCCTCTTTCTGCCTGGCTGTAATACTTTTCAGCTTTAACTCTCAGTTTCTAGAACTTTTCTTAGGCAATTCCTTTACCTCTGTTTGGGGTTTTCCCTTTGTTTCGTTGGCTTTTCTTCCTGGACAACTTTTCCTCTGCTTTCATTTCCACCTAATAAGCATCCTCTATAGTCCTTACTATCATCATGTTGACTTGATCTTGAATCTCATACCTCGTGCCACTTATATACTTGGCAGTTTTTTCCTCACTGTTCTCTCGATGACCTGCTGTGATGTTTAACCTATAAAATTCTTCAGTGTACTCCTTCACTGACAAGCCCTTTTGTCTTAGGTTTTGTAATTTCCTAAACAAATTTATCTGATAGTCTTTGGGTATGAATTTATCTTTTAATTTAGCTACCATTCTATCCCAACTTTTGATTTTGGACTTACTTTTGCATCTTATGTCAGCTTGCAATTCCTCCCACCATAACGTTGCATGTCCCTTCAATTTGGCAACATCACGCTTCACTTTATTTTCATCATCGATCTCCTTGTAATCAAAGTATTTTTCCAAATCACTTATCCAATCCAGTAGCTCTTCAACATCTAAGTTTCCTTCATACATTGGGACCTCTATTTTTGCTCTAGCTCCCATTTTGACAACAACTCTCAACATTCGCTCTTCTGCAACTTATTCTCCTACAACTCCTTCTCCTTCTACTTCTTCACTCTCAGCCTCATTGATGTCACCAACATTAGGTGCTCTCCTTTGCGTTGTCTCCATGGCATCTAATCTCACATGGAGTCGCCTCATCTCTTCTTCCATCGTTGGATTTGCTACAGGTTTGTCCCTGCGTCTTCTTGGTGGCATGTTACCAAGTTCTTCTTCACACAGAGCACAATTCAGGCTCTGATACCGCTTGATGGTATCATATGAAAACTTATATGGGCTCTGATACCACTTGATGCGAACCCCCACCCACTCCCTAAGGTCTTTGCGACCTCCTGGTCTAGGATCGTTTGACTTTGGGAGTTGGATCAGCTCGCAAGATCCTTTTGAGCCCTCAAAACCAATTACAAAAGTCATAAGTCCTTCTTCTGGAATGGAAAATATGCTTTTCGTGGGTCCCTAAGTAATCGCAAGTCCTTCAAGGGACCGTGGGCCAAAAATCGTGGGCTAAATTTCAAATTCCCAAAGAATTCAAGATTTTGGGCTTTGACGATCCTATCCGCTCCAATACTCTATGCTCCTGAAGAACCGAAATTTGAACCATATTGGACAGTTCTAGTACTTCCACAGATCAACGGTTGAAAATTCGCTTCGCAGATCGGGGCTTTGATACTTTTTGAAGCACCACTTCACGTATCTCCCAGAGTGTTGAATCCCTAGATCTTGAGATCTATTGCCATGCGTCTCCTGTTTATCAACGACAGGGATCTACTCCACTCTTCAAAGCTTGAGAGAATTGTCAACTCTTCACAATCACGTCCCCTTTCTCCCAGATGGTCAGTCTTCTAGACTCGACGATCCGCTAACACGTGTCCACTGGAATCAACGATCCATACGAGTTTCGAACTTCAGAACTTCGGGGGGTTTCGACTTCTGTGTACTCCTCAAATGAAATCTATTGAATTCGTGAAGTCTGAAGGATTTTCGATGGTAACTCCCGTGCTACTTTCCCAGATCTAGTGGATAGGAAAGTCTTGGTTTCTCCACGAGTGGATCTCGTCCGCTCGTCCTCCAAAATAATAAAACTCCTCCTTTTTCAAAGGATCTTGGTCATTATCCCTCATGATCTTGACTAAATGATGAAATTTGAACCTCTAGCGCCTTCCCTTGCACTCCTCTGAACACTTTACAACTTTAGACTTAGAAAGTTTTCTAAGCCACTCTTGTGCACCTCCGGTTCTTGTTCGCCTCAATCCTTTGGAGTTTCTTAAGAACATTTCATGCACTCCTTGCACTCTCCAGACTTAGACTCTTCAACACTTCAACTGAGTGCAAGCCCAATGCACTCCTTGCACAAGTTTGTTCTCAAATTTTTCTCTCCACTGAGCGATTGTGCACTCCTTGCACTTGCCTCTGCAAAGTTTCACGCTACCTCTTTTGAGCTTCTGATTCAAACTCGACTCGGCCTTCACACAACTTGCAGGCATTGTGCACTCCTTGCACCAAAGCTCTCAGAAGAGAAACAATTGAAACTTAAAGAAACATTTACAATTCCTCTGTCTAACTAAGAAATTCATACATATGAGCATAATCAACCACATAAAGAAAATAAATAACATTTACTCAATAAACTCAGAAATAAGTAACACCATGAATTTGGAATCAAACCTTCATGATTGTATTCATTTAGCAAAGTATGTACATGGACTCATACAATTCTCATCAACTCTCTATAATAACCAACAACAATAACAATAATTTTCAACAACAATAACCCCAATCTCAACATCTGTAACAATGAGATTCCATAGACTCATTTGGTCATAGTTTACATATATTTATACACAAGGAGCTTCTCGAGCCTTCCCTCCAACCTACCTTAGCGCTATCCTATCACAATTAAAACATTCATCTACTAAGGCATATTACATTGAATGTGCATTTACAAACTAGATAAGAGTTGATGCTCGAAATGTGTATAATTCTACAGATAATTAAGATGATTACAATCTCTTGCGATCCTATACAATGGATCAAGCCTCCAAATATTAAAGGGATTTCATTACAATGGATTTAAAACATCAAAAGGATGTGTTTTCCTCGAAATTCAAAATAGTTTGAAATGTGCGCGTTGGGTGCAGAGCTGTCCTCTGCTCGACCTCTCTAGATTGATGACGATGCTCTTGCATCATGTTTTTTCTTACATTAGTGTTATTGTCATTTATGTGCTTGGCGATGTTGTTGAGGTCGTGGATGAAATTGTTTTTTTTATGGCTTTACACTCACCAATGCCTCTCATGGTTTAGTGGTAGTGGGAGAACATCACAAAATATGATACTAAGAAAATTTTTAAACAAATCAAAAAATTAGTTTGCCTCTAATGGTTTAGTGGTAGAGGGAGAACATCACAAAATTTGATAGTGAGAAAAAATTTAATCAAAATCAAAAACTTAGTTTTCCATAAATTTCTAGCCATCAAATACAACCAAAATCCAAAAAAAAGGTCCTATGAAACGTCAAATTTCACTCTTGGTGGAGATAATTTCCTTTCATTTATCCTCTCTTCTAGTCATATGCATTGTTATGACTAAGATGCATCCAACTAGCTTCCTTACACAATGGGAGATATTTAGAAACCAAAAGCAACTTACATCAAATGATATAAAAATGTTGAATTAATATTTACTTTAAACTACCATTAATATTTACTTTAAAATTGCTTGTACAAATTATAAAATCTTACATTCTCTCCTCTCTAAATAATCAAAATACAAACTATTTTATTAACTTCAGATTATGCTTAATTAAAATGCTAAATTAAATATTTAAGACCAGAATACAAAATAAAATGTAAATATTAACAATTTTACATATATTAATATGTCAAATAACTTAACGTTACATTTTCCAACTTTCTTCATAAACATTTCATATAAACACCAATGTAACTGACTAACATATTTCTTTTTTAAATATCACCAAATACTTATTGCATATCCAACTTTGACAAGCTATTGAATCTCTCAATACTCATTAAGTACACTCATGTCCATTCCACATTTAACATATTACTAACAATTTTATATTCCACACTTAACATATTAATAATAATTTAACATATTACTAACAATTTTTTTCATAAATAAAGCTATTCTTATAAGTGGCTGATTCACATTTTCCATTCTAATTTTTGGGAAAATAGATAAGGATTTTTTCATTAGAAAAAAGCCATTCTTAAAAGTGGTTATTCACATTTTCATTCTAATTTTTAGAAAATAGAGAAGGAATGTTTAAATGTGCATTAAATCTTAATATTACATTCTGCTTCATGCAAAAAAAAAAAATGTATTTTTAAGAGAAAAATATCATAATAAAATTCATATATTTAAAGTGATATACTATTAAAATATTAAAATATGTACTACTAAAAAAGAAGAATAATTTTTTACAATTATAAATAAAAAATAAACAAAAATAAATAAATTTAAGAAAAAAATATCATAATAAAATTCATCTATATTTTGAAGTGGTATATTATTAAAAGAAAATTAATTTTTTCCAAATATAAATGGAAAAAAAAAATGGAAAGTTAAATATAAAGTTAAATATAATTAAAAATAAGAAGAAAATCGATTATTTACAGACATGCTCTAAACAGTTTGATATAAATAAACATGCTCTAAATAAGCAGCAGATCTACTATTTATAAACATGCACTTCTTAAATATGAGAACCTATATACATTAAATTGACATTTTACAGACATTAAGTTGGCATTTTACAGACATGCTCTAAGCAGTCTGATATAATTACTCAGCAAATCAACTATTTATAGACATGGTCTTCTTATATTTTTATCATATATCAAAAACGTAAGTACAGCTATAATAGAATAAATTATAGTAAAAGAAAGGGCAAATAATAATCCGTTATGTTTATAATAGAAAAACAACAAACAGTGAACAGTTGGAAATCAATAAGAAAAAAACAGTTTTATTATAATAACAGTGTAAATAATAATTTTTTAGGTTTAAGTTTATAATAGAAAAACAACAAATAGTGAACAATTGAAAATCTATAAGAAAAAAAAAGCAAGAAACAGTGAACAGTAAAAACAGTTTTATTATAATAATAGTGTAAATAATAGTTCTTTAGGTTTAGGTTTATAATAGAAAAACAACAAATAGTGAACAATTGAAAATCTATAAGAAAACAAAAAGGCAAGAGACAGTAAACAGTAAAAACAGTTTTATTATAATAACAGTGTAAATAATAATTCTTTAAGTTTAAGTTTATAATAGAAAAACAACAAACAGTGAACAATTGAAAATCTATAAAAGCAAGAGACAGTGAACAGCAAAAACAGTTTTATTATAATAACAGTGTAAATAATTCTTTAGGTTCAAGTTTATAATAGAAAAACAACC
>ML791593.1:285692-296458 GCA_009831015.1 Picea engelmannii
AAAAATGGAATGGTGTGTAGCTAGTATCCACAGTCCACTTGCAAATCAGTATTAGCAGGAATTTGTAACTTGGCAAGGGTAATCACTTTATCTACATCTATTTCAAAGATAAAGATGGTATATCTTTAGAAACTTCATGATCATAGCAAACCAAATACTAAATAACATGTAAATTCTATCTTTTAAAAAGACTTAGGCCTATAGGTGGATTGGAAAAACCACCTTTCTCGGATCCTTTGGACTCTAAGAGGACCCTGGATCCCCTGAATGATAAGACACAACTAACAATTGTGAGATTGAACCTCTGACCGAAAGATATATATATATATATACTTATACTTTAGAACACATTGTTTACATATTTTGTAGATGCATGAGCTCATGGGCGAAGGAGTCGTGGTTGACCTGCATTAGTATTAGAAGCCTCATACATGATTTATTATTCTCTTTTTGTTGAGAATGTTCATGTTAAATCCATTATATTTCATGTTTTGAGTGAATACATGTCAAAGCCATATGTCTCATTGACTATCTAAGTTATGTTTACTCCATGCGTTGAGAATTGTTTGGTTGACCAATCTGCCCAACAACGTTCATAGGGTGGGTTGAGTTCAGTCAAAAGAGAAGATGAAGAAGCTATTGGAAAAGGCCACGAAATATATTCCCTGTGCAATTTTGGCCATTTATGGAGTCATATAATGCTTCACTTTATGCGTCAAAAGAAGGTTTCCTCAACGGAGGTTGGGTGCAAGTACTTTAGAGTAACAATAACAAGCTAGATGCAATGTCAAAAATGTAATCGAGTAAAGTCATTATATTAATAGGGTTGAGCCTTGTTAAATAATGAGAATTTAGTGATACCTATTTGTCATGGACATTGTTGGGCTTGAATCACTTTAGGTTTACAAAGAAGTTATGAAAAAGAAAACATTTGGAGAAATATGAATGGGATCACCAAATTCACTTCTAATATTATTAATTAGAGCTCAAACTTAATTTGGAGAAATATGAATGGTATCATCAAATTCACTTTGAATATTGTTAATTAACTCATCAGTTATCCACATTAAGCATGTCTTAACTTAGATAATTGGAGATGAACATTCAAATTTCATTGGAGGAGATTGATTCATTTTGTATAATGTTATAGTGGTTTTGGAAGGAATGGAGTGGGAACAAACTCTTGGCTCCTTGATGTCCTTTAAGTAGATAGATAGGTTTCTATGTATTGAGGCCATGTCTATTAAATAAGGCCCATGTAGTGATAAAATGAAAGAGTAGAGTAAAATACAAAAATAATAGGTAAACCACACTTGTTGAATCAATGTAACAAATACATATAAATACAACATGGTTGTCTCAAGATAGATAAACAACTTAGGTTACACAATCAATCATTTGAGACAATATCTCAACCACACATCAAAATAGGAGTAAACCAATCTTCTCAAATCCAAGTGACTAACAATATCCTAAATAGTAAATTGAGATAAACATTATCTCTAACATGTAGTATATATAGTGTGAAAGCAATACTTGTAAGAAATCTTACTAGAAGGTTCCACCTACTCGAAAGTTCCTATGAGGTTAGATAGAAACTATATATTGAAGTATAATCAAGGTAATGAGATGTCTTGCGAATCATATTGTAATTAGATCTATGCTCATCTAGAGGTTCCCCCCTTGAAAACGCATGTGAACATTGCTTTCATCAATAAAGCTATTTTTATTTGGGGTATTCTGGATCTTCTATAATTCCTTATTATTGTTATATTATGTCATTTTTTCTCTAAATCTTACTATATTATATCATTTCTACTTTGAATCTTCCACCTTACTAATAAAGAACACCACAAATGGTAATAAAGCACTTCCCTGAGATGACATTTTTAAGGAATTATTTTAGGCCAGAGATGTATTATACGACATTTATATATAACAAAGTGATCCCTTATTCATTGGATAAATCTATGTTAGGAGAAGAATACACGTAGCGAATACAAACAATTTTACTTGGTTGGACACCCTTATAACCCCTATTGGTACACCTTCGAGTAGTACCACATCAGACATCATGTGTATACATAATCTAACTTCCACATAACCTATGGTATATTGGAAGTCCTTTAAGTTACTCAAAACCATCTTTAGATAAGGGTATGGTCAAGCATTATTAGTTGGTTCCTTGAGATATTAGTCCAAGCATTATTATTGGACCCTGCACATATATCAAAGAGCTACAAAAACTGACACTCCCTTGCCCTTGGGACCCTAGAAACCATGTCCTTGATTTCTAGTACACAAAATTCCTACATAAATTGCAATATTAACAATTTGGGAATTCTATCAATGTAGTAATATTTAGGAGAGAGTACATCTCTACCAGGAGTAGTAGAAAAAAATTATGGGTCCTTCCCGCACCCTTATTTGAGACCTATTTCAACAAAATCATTGCACCAATTTGTTCATCATGGTACCACTCTCTCGAATGTCTATTTGGTGGACCCACCCACACCACTATGAGGCATCTATCTCAAAATACCTAAGACATAGTGTTAATAACATTAGTACCACTCTTCCATAACTTTTTTCTTGTCAACCCACAACTCTATGGCTACCACTCAAGGAATAGAACTATCCACCAGAGTCTCTTCCCTAGAAGCTCTATGTGATGAGTTACAACGCAAGATAGAATGAAACCACTATTATGCTCAACAACATATGGATGTCATCCATGACAAGACAGCAAATTTGGATTCACTAACCAACTAGATGTACAAACTCACGGTGATACAAAACTAGATCCTCAATTCACAATCCTCAGTTTATCAATCGTCGAATCAACCTTCACCGAAGGAAGGGGTTGAATCATCCAATCCCAATGTGCATCACAACACCCTATGTGTTCATGATTATATGACTCACATGTGTCACACAATTCCTAAAGTTGATCTCAACAAATTAATGGATCAACCCCATAGGATGGGTCACTTATACAGAACAATACTTTTCTTTAGATGACATCACACATGACTTGATGAAACTTGTGTGGGTATCTTATATTCATATCCTGAACATTGACAATGGTGGCAATGGAATAATAAATCTCATGGGGGTTATATTACTTGGACATAATTTGTCTTAGATTTAATATATACACACTTTGAAATAGACATGTTATTTTGGATGACTAACAAAGCTTAGACAATTTGGGTTAGTCAAAGATTTCATCTTCACTTTTGAGCAATTGGCCATCCACACCAATGGCATGTCTGATACTTTCTTCAAGGAATGATTTATCATTTGTATGAAAGAAGAAATACATGCACAAGTCTTAATACCTCATCCTACTACTTGTTTGGAAGCATCTCAAAGATCTCGAGAATCCCAACATGTGGTGAATTCTCAAATAAAAAGGAACCCATTTATTCCCCATTCTCTTCCCACTATTTCCCCTCCCACCAATCCCATTCAATACTCTCCACCTCTCAACATCCAAAAGTTAACCCATGATCTATACACTACCGTGGATATTCCACTAGAACAGTTCGTCACAACAGATCTGATAAATAAAACTGAAATCCACACTATGAAGGTTAAATTCCTTTAGATTCTAGAATATTTAGTTACTTATTTTCTTCTTATTCGTGAAATAGATAAAATGAGTAAATAGAGAACAATAAAATACAATCACACACCATCCAAAAAATAACACAAATAGTTTCTCTTGGAAGCCCTTATGAGAGGAAACTCTGCTAGAAGGTGAGGTCACTCTACTCTCTTTTCTCTGGTATGGAAATAATGCAAGTGCAAAGGAGAAGGCACTCTCTATGGAGTTACCTGAGACCTGTGGCCTATTAGGCTTCTATACAACATTAACCTCCTCTGTTATTCTCTCTAATTTTCCACTTTCGTTGTTCTTCTCTGGTATGGGAAAAAATACAATAACATAGAATGGAACCCTTTCTCCTCCTATTGGCCCAATATTTAACATAGTGCGACAACCATCTAGGGGTAGGTTTTTTACCTCCTCAACCCTAAATAATGATAGGGTTTCAAACCTTCTAGAACATTCTTGAAATTACATACATGTCTATCCCCGTATGCATTAGTAAAGGGGGATGACGTGGCATCCTCTCGTACCATGGTGGTCAACAGGGAAGGTCAACTTACATGAGGCATAACTTTTTCATACAAGATCTGACTGATGTGATTTTTTCATAGTTAGCAAGGTATCGATGTGTAGAATAGATTCATGGGGTCCAATCTTTACTAGGAAATTTTTCATCCCAAAAAATGTCATTTGATGCCTCAAAATGGATCTGGAAAGTTTCAAACCCCAATTTTCCAAACTGGGACCTGCCATTACAATGACCCTGCAAGTTGATTCCTACAATTTTTTCCACTATGAGAGCATCATGATAGATGGAAAATAATATAATGATCAGATATAGATCATACCTCCCAATTTAGGGAGGCTTTTGGTTGCCAACATATTTACTAAATGAGGTGAGGAAATCTTTCCTCTACCTTCTCCCTGAAGTACCATGTTTCTTTGCTTGGAAGTTGTCCTTTCAACCCAATTTACCAAAGGTCATGCTACCCCTGTCTTGTAGTTACAAATCTCTTTTGTAAAATTTTCATTTCCCAACTCTTCCTAAGCATCTGGTTCTAAATCCACTACGGAAGGTAGGAATTCCTCCTCCTCCTCCTAATCCAACATTGAGGGCTCATAGGGTTTGAGATTCTACACTTTCTCTACTGAGTAAATGCACATGTATGGGTTTATATTGAGTTTGTAGGAATTATCTCCCACCTTTTCCAATACCTCAAAAGAAAAATAGTGTAGAGCCTTGATCTTATTACCAAGACCATGTAGTATTTCCTTATTCAACTATAACCATTCTATGTCTCCCACTCTAAATGTTCTCTCTATTATGTGTTGGTCATGTCTAGCCTTGTACTTTTCCCAAGACTTATTCAATGTCTCTTGTACTAGAAAATGGATATCCCTAATCTTCTCAATAATGTTTTCCACTTTTAATGCATCTCATGTGAGGTACTCCCTCACTCCTCCTTGTTTTCCATATACAACATTCATCTCATGTGATTTACTCCCTCACTCCTCCTTATTTTCCATATACAACATATAAGGGTAAAGGTGGTGAATATCCAAAGCAAGTTTCAAAGGGTGACTTACAGATAGAAGTGTGGATTTCTCTGTAACACCCCAAGTTTTGAGCCCCATATTAAATAATGTATTTTTTTAATTGTCAAGAGACCAGAGGGCCCAAACAATTAAAAGAGGCCAGTGTGCCTAATAAATGTAATTTTTTTATCATTATTAATAATAAACACATCGTTGGCTGCTAGACAGACAAGGACTAGAGTTATAGGGGGCTATGATTCCACAAGAGAGGGGGATTGAGGGGCTAAATGTTTATTTCCTATTTTAATTACCATTTTTTCTAAGGGAGCGGATCAATTATGTGAGCTTCTTGAGGAAGGCCAGGAGGTTCTTGATTCCCCACAAAATACTTAAACCCGCCCCTGGTCAGTTGGGGGGTTCGTTTTTCACTCGTTCACTTTCTCATTGGTTCATTGGTTCACTCACTTACTCACTCGTTCAATCATTACATTATTACCTATCACTCTTTCATCCTTCATCATTTGTGTCTTGGCTTGGGGAAAGGGAAACAAATTGTCGAAGAGTAGCCATGGTATTGTTGGTTTTAGTGGTCGCTAGTGTAATCCAGCCATGACTTGAGGCCTGCATGTTTGAGATGCGTTGGCCTGTGTCCATCCTTTTTCACAACTGCGAGTCCTGAGAGTTACAACATGGAGATTCTGGACCAGTTGCATTGGAGCCCTGGAAAGAGAAGGACTGCCTGAGGGACTGCATGGCAGAGAAGGGTGGGGGTCCATTCTCTTGGGTGGTGCAAGCTGGGTAGAAGAGAGTTGGGTACCTGGATTGGTGTGAGTGCTGGGAAATCCTGTGATATCTTGAGTGCGAACTGTTTCGGGAAGCCAAGTAACACTCTGGAATCATCCTTGTGGATTCATAGCCCTGGCTTGGGGGTGACATTGTTGTTGAGATTTGGAATAGTAGTGTCTATGGTTGGGTGGAACGTCCTTGGTATGCAACCAGTTGGTGTCTTCTTTTATAAAGATAAGTGCTCTATGATTTGGTATTATTTACATGTATATGATTGTATTTTGTTGTGTATTTATTTATCATTTAATTAAATCTTCAGAATATGCATGCTTGTTGGTTATTGTTGTGCATGTCATTAGATCTTTTCTTTAATGCATCCTTATTAAATTAAAAAAGGTATCGGTAAGAGAAAGAAGTCCAAGGGTGGGATAGAAGGTAGTGTACCCCAGCCTGTGGGTGGCGGGGTATGTTACATTCTCAATTATAATAATGTTATGTATAGATCATATTTTCACCCCAGGTATTTGGATGTTTCTGATTGTAACCTGTCAAAAGTTTCACCAAAGTCTTGTTGACTACTTCTGTCTACCCATATATCTATGGATGGAATGTTGTATACCTCTTGAGATTAGTGTCCATCTTCTTCCATAATTTAGTATAGAAGGCATTGAGAAATCTAGTTTCCATGTTTGAGATGATGTTGCTTGGTATCCCAAAGTGCACTTATACATGTTCAATGAACAAGTTTGTTGATTCCTATGCCTTGATGGTATTTTGACAAGGCATGAGAATGCACATTTTGTTGAACCTATTGATGAAATACCAGGTCAGTAACCCACAATAGACAACCTTAAAGAATGAAAGGATATTCTATTAGTCTCCAAAAAGAGACTTCAAAAACCCTTCAATGACTCCATATTTCATTAACTGCCCCGCATACAGTTATATAACATTTGAAGTATTATGTTTTCTAGTTCACAGGTTTAAAACTAGTTCTTTGGTACATCACCAATCCTCACTTAATCTTTGTCTTCACAATCGAACCCAAGTCTATGGCCCTAATTTAACAAAAATAGCATTAAGACATAACCCATAAGATTAATATATAAGACTTAACCCATTCCGCAAATATACATAGTTAGATTCCAAACAACTGAAACTCATACCTTATAACAATTTTGGTCCCGCCAAAGCTATGATACATCGATGTTCTTTTTAACCTTTGAAACAATGTGAACCATCTCATCGGATTCCAAAACCGTAGTTTATAAATATTATGGGTCTGCTCCTCCTCGTTAATATCCTTTTTCCTTCTCGCCCTGATATGGATATTTACCATAGATCCATTCTTCCACTATGATCAATAGTTACTATTTAAACTTTGTCAATTTATCCTTTAACTCTATCGAGGATTGATCCACCCAATCAACGTCTATTACAAACTCTCATTTTTCTCCAACGGTACCAGTAGCATCTTTACCTGTGTCAAATGCCTATGTTCACCTGCAACAAATCCTCAGGATCACTTACCCTTACAATGGTTAATGATCACTATAATAGTCTATAACTTGTTCAAAATCAAATTTTTTACACAGAGTATTTTCCATTGCAACATAACACATGTAGAAACATATAAATATACAACAAAATATCAATCCATCATAACCCGAGACCTGCAAGACCAGTTTCCACAGAGATTTCACACACCAATACACAACATAACCCTAATAATAGTGGTTTAACTCATCATGAACAGAGACTTCTTCAGGTTAAGCTCGAAATAGATCTTTCTGCTATTATTTTAGCTCAATGAAATGTGCATAAGTTACATAAGGCTCTAAAATGCCTTCTCCAACCTGAAACATTCAATAATTCCTCATCTTTGTTCTAATTACTCTCTATTGGCCTATTTTCTACCTTTTGGCCTAATTATACAATGAAGGGCCAACCACACTTTAGCCATATTTCCTTTCTTTATCTCACTCAACCAACCTGGACTCACTTTGTCCTCTCTCTAACTAACCCCAAGACTTACAATACATATACAAAAGGGTTATGAACTGAAAATAGTTCAGATCCATGAATAACTCAACAATCTCCTAAAGATTTTCTCAGGTCCACAAATTTCTCCAAAATATCACTAAGATCTCTCTAACTCAATCCACAAACATAATCTTAGGATTCTACAAATATTCAAGAGATCTACTCACTCTAAAATCTCTCAACAAACCAATTCACTCATGTTCTCATACATTCGAGAAAAATTACAATTTAAATCATCACCAACTCCTTATCCTATGTATCTTACTCCTTACTAATCAAAACATAGGAAATTACAAATAAATCAAGACTTTGGGAACCAACTCCCTTGAAAACACAAGATCTCCCAACCTAGGAAATTGTACAATAATTTCAAAGCAGGATGATCCTGCATCAGACTCCCCAGGTAATAAAATGTCCATGATCTCATGATCAGGAGTTCATCACTTAGCTTCTCCTGGATCCCATATTTTCTGTTGAAGTTCTCCACTTTCTTCATTGTTATTTTGTTGTCTTGTTTCTAATGACTGCAACTCTCCTGACTTCCATTTCTTATGTTGCAATGCTCCACTATATTTGCTTTAGCAATCTTCCCTTGTTACTTGTATTGTGTTGGTCTCCTCACTTTCTCTGTTGATGTAGACATTCATTTCCTCTACATATCTTCTTTGAGACATCTTCACCATCATCATCCTCATTCCTTCAATTACATTGTCTAGTCTATCATTTGGTTGGTACATCTCTTTACTCTGCAATCTATTGTCATTTTCCTGCTCCTTGTTGTTGTTTTTGTCTAGTGACAATTTCAATCCTTCATTCTGCATAACTTCAGAAATTTTAATCTAAATTTCACTTGTTCCACTACTGATGTCCACTATCTAATACATAATATGTCTTTTTCTTCCATCTTCTTGTTGAATATTTCAATTGTCCATTATTTGTTGTACCTTTCCTTTACTTATATCTTCAGGACTTTTACCCATAATACCTCTTATGTCAAAGTGATTTGACATTGTCATCTACTCTTCCAACTCTCCAGCATTCTTGTAGTCTTCATTAATCACATCATTTGCAAGCCATTTTTCAAAAAATATCATCTCATCTTCAAGATTCATGATTGAATGTTGAAGGTGAGTTTTACATTTATCTTTACATTCTACACCTCTATGTTCACCATCCTCATCCTTACCTACATTCTTTGAATGAAATTGAACATTAAAACTTCTATCATGATTAAACATGTGTGAACATTCTTCATCTATGTCTGCATTTTCTTTCCTTATGGAATCTTGATTACTTAGAAAATTCTCTAAAACTTTTAATTCATCCTCAAAATAAGTGAGCACAATATCAAAGTGTTTCCCTCTTTCTTCTTTTATGAAAATTTTTGGTATATGTTTTCATTCTCTTCCTTCAATACCCGCAACAACATAAAAAAAATTACTTTTAAAACCATGAGAGTGTAAAGTCTCTATTGATGCTTCTAACACCATTTCTCTTTGTTCAAATGAAACATCAATTATCTGATTTGCTTCTCCTCCTAACTCGTATTTCTTCAACAATTTCTACAACAAATCTGCAACAGAACACTCCTCTTCTTAAATTTCTCTTTGGCCATCCTCATGAGCCAAATGTACCTTATTTTATGTAGCAATAAACTTCTCTTACTATCTTCAAGCATTCCAGTTGTTTGGTAGTGTATTGTATTCCTCTTGGATTTACTTTTGAGACAATCTTACCTCGCTTTCTGCAACAATAAATTTATGCAGTTGTCCTTCATCTTGACTGTCTTCATAAGACATTTTGGCCTCATCCTCCATCAGAATAAAATTATGATCCCGTCTTCTTTAAATGATTTTTTACATTTATTTTTCTTCCTTCTCAATGTAGACATCTTCACCTACTAAATCTACAACCACACACAATATATCAGAAATAAAAACATTACGTCTTTCAAATTTACTTGTCAACATATCCATACATTGATTTGAACTCTTCAAAGAGCTCATGAGACTTCCTGCAAGTCTCTCTTCCTCTTCATTCTCCAAGCAATATGTAACATCCACAATATATCTTCTCTCGACTTCCATTTCTTAGTTGTAATGTTGCTAACACCCTCTTTGTCTGCTACCTGCAATCTGCAAAAAAGTATTAAAACCAGAGTTATTGTAGAAACATCAATAATACCTACAACATATTTTCATGATCTTTTCTTCCACATTCAATGCACTTGAGAAAACAATTTCCTTTTAACCATGCCTCTGTCTATCAGATTTATAATCTGATCCTCTCTCCATTTCTTTGCATTATACACTTTCTTTGTTTTCCTTGTTCTGTCAAAGTTTACGGTCTGATCTCTTCTCTCTGTACTTGTCTTTGCATTATCAGATTCAACAATCTAAATGCCTTCTATGCTATCAAAACTAATTTTAAATTCCTACCAGTTGTCTGACAAATTATATTTGTAGGTACATTTACTTCATCAACTGACTTTCAAGAGAATAAACCTTTCTCCGATCTACCTCCCAAAGAGATTCTACTTGCTATGATACCACTTGATGACCTACCAGGTCAGTAACTCACAATAGACAGCCTTAAATAACTAAAGGCTATTCTATTAGTCTCCAAAAGGAGACTTCAAAACCCTTCAATGACTCCATATTTCATTAACTACTCCACATACAGTTATATAACATTTGAAGGATTATGTTTTATGGTTCACAGGTTCAAAACTAGTTCTTTGGTATATCACCAATCCTCACTTAATCGATGTCTTCACAATGGAACCCAA
>ML791593.1:348474-386578 GCA_009831015.1 Picea engelmannii
TATTTTATATAAGTTATAATTTCGTTGTTGGTACAGATCCATCTTAATTCAGATTGTTTGAGTTATATGTTCAATTTCTTTTAATTTAACGGTTGAATGTAAAAGGATAACCCATTGTACTTCTGGGATAAGGCTTTTACAAGATGCAGAATTTAATTCAGTCTTTTGTTATTCTTTTCCCTTGTATTGTTATCCAAGATTAAGATCACGGAAACTCTTATGCTCACTTCAAACTTCCACCTACAAATTAAGATGGCTTGCTACCTGCCTTTAGTATCTGGTCCTAGATTCATCATGTTAAATTTAACTAGCTTTGAATGCGCCTAATCCTCACAATTATTGCTGTACTTTTATAGGTGGATTGACAAAAACCACCTTTCTCTGATCCTTTGGACTCTAAAAGGACCCTGGATCCCCTGAATGATAAGACACAACTAACAATTGTGAAGATTGAACCTCTGGCCTAAAAAAAATCTATCCTTTAGAACACATTGTTTACATATTTTGTAGATGCATGAGCTCATGGGCGAAGGAGTCGTGGTTGGCCTGCATTAGTATTAGAAGCCTCATACATGATTTATTATTCTCTTTTTGTTGAGAATGTTCATGTTAAATCCATTATATTTCATGTTTTGTGTGAATACATGTCAAAGCTATATGTCTCATTGACTATCTAAGTTATGTTTACTCCATGCGTTGAGAATTGTTTGGTTGACCAATCTGCCCAACAGCGTTCATAGGGTGGGTTGAGTTCAGTCAAAAGAGAAGATGAAGAAGCTACTGGAAAAGGCCACGAAATATATTCCCTGTGCAATTTTGGCCATTTATGGAGTCATATAATGCTTCACTTTATGCGTCAAAAGAAGGTTTCCTCAACGGAGGTCGGGTGCAAGTACTTTAGAGTAACAATAACAAGCTAGATGCAACGTCAAAAATGTAATCGAGTAAAGTCATTATATTAATAGGGTTGAGCTTTGTAAAATAATGAGAATTTAGTGATACCTATTTGTCATGGACTTTGTTGGGCTTGAATCACTTTAGGTTTACAAAGAACTTACGAAAAAGAAAACATTTGGAGAAATATGAATGGGATCACCAAATTCACTTTGAATATTATTAATTAGAGCTCAAAATGAATTTGGAGAAATATGAATGGGATCACCAAATTCACTTTGAATATTATGAATTAGAGCTCAAAATGAATTTGGAGAAATATGAATGGGATCATCAAATTCATTTTGAATATTGTGAATTAACTCATTAGCTATCCACATTAAGCATGTCTTAACTTAGATAATTGGAGATGAACATTCAAATTTCATTGGAGGAGATTGATTCATTTTGTATAATGTCATAGTGGTTTTGGAAGGAATGGAGTGGGAACAAACTCTTGGCTTCTTGATGTCCTTTAAGTAGATAGATAGGTTTCTATGTATTGAGGCCATGTCTATTAAATAAGGTCCATGTAGTGATAAAATGAAAGAGTAGAGTAAAATACAGAAATAATAGGTAAACCACACTTGTTGAATTAATGTAACAAATACATATAAATACAACATGGTTGTCTCAAGATAGATAAACAACTTAGATTACACAATCAATCAGTTGAGACAATATCTCAACCACACATCAAAATATGAGTAAACCAATCTTCTCAAATCCAAGTGACTAACAATCTCCTAAATAGTAAATTGAGATAAACATTATCTCTAACACGTAGTATATATAGTGTGAAAGCAATACTTGTAAGAAATCTTACTAAAAGGTTCCACCTACTCGAAAGTTCCTATGAGGTTAGATAGAAACTATATAATGAAGTAAAATCAAGGTAATGATATGCCTTGTGAAGCATATTGTAATTAGATCTATGCTCATCTAAAGGTTCCCCCCTTGAAAATGCATGTGAACATTGCTTTCATCAATAAAGTTATTTTTATTTGGGGTATTCTAGATCTTCTATAATTACTTATTATTGTTATATTATGTCAGTTTTTCTCTAAATCTTACTATATTATATCATTTCTACTTTGAATCTTCCACCTTACTAATAAAGAACACCACAAATGGTAATAAAGCACTTCCATGAGATGAGATTTTTAAGGAATTATTTTAGGCCAGATATGTATTATATGACATTTATATATAACAAAGTGATCCCTTATTCATTGGATAAATCTATGTTAGGAGAAGAATACACATAGTGAATACAAACAATTTTACTTGGTTGGACACCCTTATAACCCCTATTGGTACACCTTCGAGTAGTACCACATCAAACATCATGTGTATACAGAATTTAACTTCCATGTAACCTATGGTATATTGTAAGTCCTTTAAGTTACTTGAAACCATCTTTAGATAAGGGTATGGTCAAGCATTATTAGTTGGTTCCTTGAGATATTAGTCCAAGCATTATTATTGGACCTTGTACATATATCAAAGAGATACAAAAACTAACACTCCCTTCCCCTTGGGACCCTAGAAACCATGTCCTTGATTTCTAGTACACAAAATTCCTACATAAATTGCAATATTAAGAATTTGGGAATTCTATCAATGTAGTCATATTTAGGAGAGAGTACATCTCTACCAGGAGTAGTAGAAAAAAAGTATGGGTCCTTCCTGCACCCTTATTTGAGACCTATTTCAACAAAATCGTTGCACCAATTTGTTCATCATGGTACCACTCTCTAGAATGTCTATTTGGTGGACCCACCCACACCACTATGAGGCATCTATCTCAAAATACCTAAGACATAGTGTTAATAACATCAGTACCACTCTTCCATAACTTTTTTCTTGTCGACCCACAACTCTATGGCTACCACTCAAGGCATAGAAATATCCACTAGAGTCTCTTCCCTAGAAGCTCTATGTGATGAGTTACAACACAAGATAGAATGAAACCACTATTATGCTCAACAACATATGGATGCCATCCATGACAAGCTAGCAAATTTGGATTCACTAACCAACTAGATGTACAAACTCGCGGTGATACAAAACTAGATCCTCACTTCACAATCCTCAGTTTATCAATCGTCGAATCAACCTTCACCGAAGGAAGGGGTTGAATCATCCAATCCCAATGTTCATCACAACACCCTATTTGTTCATGATTATATGACTCACATGTGTCACACAATTCCTAAAGTTGATCTCAAGAAATTAATGGATCAACCCCATAGGATGGGTCACTTATACAAAACAATACTTTTCTTTAGATGACATCACACATGAATTGATGAAACTTGTGTGGGTATCTTATATTCATATCCTGAACATTGACAATGGTGGTAATGGAATAATAAATCTCATGGGGGTTATATTACTTGGACACAATTTGTCTTAGATTTAATATATACACACTTTGAAATAGACACATTATTTTGGATGACTAACAAAGCTTAGACAATTTGGATTAGTCAAAGATTTCATCTTCACTTATGAGCAATTGGCCATCCACACCAATGGCATGTCTGATACTTTTTTCAAGGAATGATTTATCATTTGTATGAAAGAAGAAATGCATGCACAAGTCCTAATACCTCATCCTACTACTTCATCCTACCACTTGTTTGGAAGCATCTCAAAGATCTCGAGAATCCCAACATGTGGTGAATTCTCAAATAAAAAGGACCCCATTTATTCCCCATTCTCTTCCCACTATCTCCCCTCCCACCAATCTCATTCAATACTCTCCACCTCTCAAGATCCAAAAGTTAACCCATGATCTGTACACTACTGTGGATATTCCACTAGAACAGTTTGTCACAACAGATCTGATAAATAAAACTGAAATCTACACTATGAAGGTTAAATTCCTTTAGATTCTAGAATATTTAGTTACTTATTTTCTTCTTATTCGTGAAATAGATAAAATGAGAAAAATAGAGAACAATAAAATACAATCACTCACCATTCAAAAAATAACACAAATATTTTCTCTTGGAAGCCCTTATGAGAGGAAACTCTACTAGAAGGTGAGGTCACTCTGCTCTCTTTTCTCTGGTATGGAAATAATGCAAGTGCAAAGGAGAAGGCACTCTCTATGGAGTTACCTGAGACCTGTGGCCTATTAGGCTTCTATACAACATTAACCTTCTCTATTATTCTCTTTAATTTTCCACTTCCGTTGTTCTTCTCTGCTATGGAAAAAAATACAATAACATAGAATGGCACCCTTTCTCCTCTTACTGGCCAAATATTTAACATAGCGCAACAACCATCTAGGGGTAGGTTTTTGACCTCCTCAACCCTAAATAATGATAGGGTTTCAAACCTTCTAGAATATTCTTGAAATTACATGCATGTCTATCCCCATATGCATGAGTAAAGGGGGATGATGTGGCATCCTCTCGTACCATGGTGGTCAACAGGGTAGGTCAACTTGCATGAGGCATAACTTTTGCATACAAGATCTGACTGATGTGATTTTTTCATAGTTAGAAAGGTATCAATGTGTAGAATAGATTCATGGGGTCCAATCTTTACTAGGAAATTTTTCATTCCAAAAAATGTCATTTGATGCCTCAAAATAGATCTGGAAAGTTTCAAACCCCAATTTTCCAAACTGGGACCTACCATTACAATGACCCTGCAAGCTGATTCCTACAATTTTTTCCATTATGAGAGCATCATGATAGATGGAAAATAATATAATGATCAAATATAGATCATACCTCTCAATTTAGGGAGGCTTTTGGTTGCCAACATATTTACTAAATGAGGTGAGGAAATCTTTCCTCTAGCTTCTCCCTGAAGTACCATGTTTCTTTGCTTGGAAGTTGTCCTTTCAACCCAACGTACCAAAGGTCATGCTACCCCTGTCTTGTAGTTACAAATCACTTTTGTAAAATTTTCATTTCCTAACTCTTGTTGAGCATCTGGTTCTAAATCCACTATGGAAGGTAGGAATTCCTCCTCCTCCTCCTAATCCAATATTGAGGGCTCATAGGGTTTGAGATTCTACACTTTCTCTACTGAGTAAATGCGCATGTATGGGTTTATATTGGGTCTGTAGGAATTATCTCCCACCTTTTCCAATACCTCAAAAGAAAAATAGTGTAGAGCCTTGATCTTATTACCAAGACCATGTAGTATTTCCTTATTCAACTATAATCATTCGCTATCTCCCACTCTAAATGTTCTCTCTATTATGTGTTGGTCATGTCTAGCCTTGTACTTTTCCCAAGACTTATTCAGTGTCTCTTGTACTTGAAAATGGATATCCCTAATCTTCTCAATAATGTTTTCCACTTTTAATGCATCTCATGTGAGGTACTCCCTCACTTCTCCTTGTTTTCCATATACAACATTCATCTCATGTGAGTTACTTCCTCACTCCTCCTTGTTTTCCATATACAACATATAAGGGTAAAGGTGGTGAATATCCAAAGCAAGTTTCAAAGGGTGACTTATAGATAGAAGTGTGGATTTCTCTATAACACCCCAGGTTTTGAGCCCCATATTAAATAATGTATTTTTTTAATTGTAAATAGACCAGAGGGCCCAAACAATTAAAAGAGGCCAGTGTGCCTAATAAATGTATTTTTTTTATCATTATTAATAATAAACACATTGTTGGCTGCTAGACGGACAAGGACTAGAGTTATAGGGGGCTATGATTCCACAAGAGAGGGGGATTGAGGGGCTAAATGTTTATTTCCTATTTTAATTACCATTTTGTCTAAGGGATCAGATCAATTACGTGAACTTCTTGGGGAAGGTCAGGAGGTTCTTGATTCCCCATGAAATACTTAAACCCGCCCCTGGTTAGTTGGGGGGTTTGTTTTCCACTCATTCACTTTCTCACTGGTTCATTGGTTCACTCACTTACTTACTCGTTCAATCATTACATTCTTACCTATCACTCATTCATCCTTCATCATCTGTGTCTTGGCTTGGGGAAAGGGAAATGAACTGTCGAAGAGTAGCCATGGTATTGTTGGTTTTAGTGGTCTCTAGTGTAATCTAGCTATGACTTGAGGCCTGCATGTGTGAGATGCATTGGCCTGTGTCCATCTTTTTTCACAACTATGAGTCATGAGAGTTACATCATGGAGATTCTGGACTAGTTGAACTAGAGCCCTGGAAGGAGAAGGAATGCCTGAGGGACTGCATGGCAGAGAAGGGTGGGGATCCATTCTCTTGGGTGGTGCAAGCTAGGTATAAGAGGGTTGGGTACCTGGATTGCTGTGAGTACTAGGAAATCTTGTGAGATCTTGAGTGTTGACTGGTTTGGGAAGCCAAGTAACACTCTGGAATCATCCTTGTGGATTCATAGCCCTAGCTCGGGGGTGACATTGTTGTTGAGATTTGGAATAATAGTGTCTATGGTTGGGTGGAACGTCCTTGGTCTGTAGCCAGTTGGTGTCTTCTTTTATAAAGATAAGTGCTCTATGATTTGGTATTATTTAGATGTATATGATTGTATTCCACTATGTATTTATTTATCATTTAATTAAATCTTCAGAATATGCATGCTTGTTAGTTATTGTTGTGCATGTTGTTAGATTTTTTCTTTAATGCATCCTTATTAAATTAAAAAGGTATCGGTAAGAGAAAGAAGTCCAAGGGTGGGATAGAAGGTAGTGTACCCCAGCCTGTGGGTGGCGGGGTATGTTACATTCTCAATTATAATAATGTTGTGTATAGATCATATTTTCATCCCAGGTATCTAGATGTTTCTGATTGTAACCCATCAAAAGTTGCACCAAAGTCATGTTGACTACTTTTGTCTACCCATATATATATATGGATGGAATGTTGTATACCTCTTGAGATTAGTTCCCATCTTCTTCCATAATTTAGTATAGAAGGAATTGAGAAATCCAGTGTCCATGTTTGATATGATGTTGCTTGGTATCCCAAAGTGCACTTATACATGTTCAAAGAACAAGTTTGTTGATTCATGTGCCGTGATGGTATTTTGAAAAGGCATGAGAATGCACATTTCGTTGAACCTATTGATGACCTACCAGGTCAGTAACCCACAATAGACAACCTTAAATAATTAAATGATATTCTATTAGTCTCCAAAAAGAGACTTCAAAACCCTTCAATGACTCCATATTTCATTAACTGCCCCGCATACAGTTATATAACATTTTAAGTATTATGTTTTCTGGTTCACAGGTTCAAAACTAGTTCTCTGCTACATCACCAATCCTCACTTAATCTTTGTCTTCACAATGGAACCCAAGTCTATGGCCATGATTTAACAAAAAGAGCATTAAGACGTAACCCATAAGACTAATCTCTAAGACTTAACCTATTCCGCTAATATACATAGTCAAATTCCAAACAACTGAAACTCATACCTTATAACAATTTCGGTCCCACCAAAGCTATGGTACACCAATGTTCTTTTTAACCTCTAAAACAATGTGAACCGTTTGATCGGATTCCAAAACCGTAGTTTATAAATATTACGGGTCCGCTCCTCCTCGTTAATATCCTTTCTCCTTCTCGCCCCGATATGGATATTCATCATAGATCCACTCTTCCACTATGATCAATAGTTACTATTTAAACTTTGTCAATTTATCATTTAACTCTGTTGGGATTGATCCACCCAATCAATGTCCATTACAAACTCTCATTTTTCTCCAACGGTACCAGTAGCATCTTTACCTTTGTCAAACGCCTACGTTCACCTGCAACAAATCCTAAGGATCACTGACCCTTACAATGGTTAATGATCACTATAATAGTCTATAACTTGTTCAAAATCAATTTTTTTACACAGAGTATTTTCCATTGCAACACAACACATGTAGAAACATATAAATGTACAACAAAATATCAATCCCTCATAACCCGAGACCTGGAAGACTAATTTCCACTGAGATTTCACACACCAATACACATCATAACCCTAATAATAGTGGTTTAACTCATCGTGAACAGAGATTTCTTCAGGTTAAGCTCGAAACAGATCTTTTTGCTATTATTTTAGCTCAATGAAATGCACATAAGTTACATAAGGCTCTAAAATGCCTTCTTCGACCTGAAACATTCAATAATTCCTCCTCTTTGTTCTAATTACTCTCTATTGGCCTATTTTCTACCTTTTGGCCTAATTATACAATGAAGGGCCAACCACACTTTAGCCAAATTTCCTTTCTTTATCTCACTTGACCAACCTGGACTCACTCTGTCCTCTCTCTAACTAACCCCAAGACTTACAATACATATACAAAAGGGTTATGAACTGAAAATTGTTCAGATCCATGAATAACTCAACAATCTCCTAAATATTTTCTCAGGTCCACAAATTTCTCCAAAATATCACTAAGATCTCTCTAACGCAATCCACAAACATAATCTTAGGATTCTAAAAATATTCAAGAGATCTACTCACTCTGAAATCTCTCAACAAACCAATTCACTCATGTTATCATACATTCGAGAACAATTACAATTTAAATCATCACCAACTCCTTATCCTATCTATCTTACTCCTTACTAATCAAAACATAGGAAATTACCAATAAATCAAGACTTTGGGAACCAACTCCCTTGAAAACACAAGATCTCCTAGCCTAGGAAATTGTACAATAATTTCGAAGAAAGATGATCCTGCATCAGACTCCCCAGGTAATAAAATGTCCATGATCTCATGATCATGAATTCATCACTTAGCTCCTCCTGGATCCCATATTTTCTGTTGAAGTTCTCCACTTTCTTCATTGTTTTTTTGTTGTCTTGTTTCTAATGACTGCAACTCTCCTTACTTCCATTTCTTATGTTGCAATGCCCCACTGTATTTGCTTTATCAATCTTCCCTTGTTACTTGTATTGTGCTAGTTCTTGTCTCCTCACTTTCTCTGTTGATGTAGATATTCATTTTCTCTAGATATCTTCTTTGAGACATCTTCACCATCATCATCCTCATTCCTTCAATTACATTGTCTAGTCTATCATTTGGCCGATACATCTCTTTACTCTACAATCTATTGTCATTTTCCTGCTCCTTGTTGTTGTTTTTGTCTACTGACAATTGCAATCCTTCATTCTGCATATCTTCAAAAATTTTAATCTAAATTTCACTTGTTCCACTATTGATGTCCACTATCTGATACATAATATGTCTCTTTCTTCCATCTTCTTGTTGAATATTTCAATTGTCCATTATTTGTTGTACCTTTCCTTTACTTATATGATCTTCAAGACTTTTACCCATAATACCTCTTATGTCAAAGTGATTTGACATTTTCATCTGCTCTTTCAACTCTCCAACATTCTTGTAGTCTTCATTAATCACATCATTTGCAAGCCATTTTTCAAAAAATATCATCTCATCTTCAAGATTCATGATTGAATGTTGAAGGTGAGTTTTACATTTATCTTTACATTCTACATCTCTATGTTCACCATCCTCATCCTTACCGACATTCTTTGAATGAAATTGAACATTAAAACTTCTATCATGATTAAACATGTGTGAACATTCCTCATCTATGCTTGCATTTTCTTTCCTTATGGAATCTTGATTACTTAGCAAATTCTCTAAAACTTTTAATTCATCCTCAAAATCAGTGAACACAATATCAAAGTGTTTCCCTCTTTCTTCTTTTATGAAAATTTTTTGTATATGTTTTCATTCTCTTCCTTCAATACTTGCAACAACATACCAATGATTACTTTTAAAACCATGAGACTGTAAAGTCTTTGTTGATGCTTCTAACACCATTCCTCTTTGTTCAAATGAAACATCAATTATCTAATTTTCTTCTCCTCCTGACTCATATTTCTTCAACAATTTCTCCAACAAATCTGCAACATAACACTCCTCTTCTTAAATTTCTCTTTAGCCATCCTCATGAGCCAAATATACCTTATTTTATGTAGCAATAAACTTCTCTTACTATCTTCAAGAAGACCATTTGTTTGGTAGTGTATGGTATTCCTCTTGGATTTACTTTCGAGACAATCTTACCTCGTTTTCTGCAACAATAAATTTATGTAGTTGTCCTTCATCTTGACTATCTTCATAAGACATTTTGGCCTCATCCTCCATCAGAATAAAATTATGATCTTGTCTGCTTGAAATGTTTTTGTACATTTATTTTTCTTCCTTCTCAATGTAGACATCTTCACCTGCTAAATCTACAACCACACACAATATATCAGAAATAAAAACATTACGTCTTTCAAATTTACTTGTCAGCATATCCATACGTTGATTTGAACTCTTCAAAGAGCTCATGAGACTTCCTTCAAGTCTCTCTTCCTCTTCATTCTCCAAGCAATATGTAATATCCACAATATATCTTCTCTCGACATCATCCTCTCCAAGGATTCCACCTTGCTCTGGTTCACAATAATGAAATCCTTATTTTTCTGTCAATGGCCTAAATATCAACTCAACTCCTATGAGTTTTTGTTTCTTCTTTAAAGCATTCTATCTATGCTTCATTTCCCTTAGGTTTTTCCTCAGTTTCTTTACGAATAATTGTACCACTGGCCACCAAACTAGCTTCTTCATACTCCATCCTCTTCTCTGGTTTGCATCCACCTCTCTTTATAGCAGTTGTTCCATCACCTCTAGTTGTACTTCTATCTCATATAAACTTCTGTCAAATCTATCTTGATTTGATCTTTCATGGCCTCTTTCTTAACCTCTACAATGATCTCCAATAGTCATTGATCCCATTTCCTTTATGAACTCCATCTTGTTCACTTGTGGACTGCACCTAAGCCCTCACATTTAGCAAGTCTCCATACTTGCCTTTCATACCTCAACAAGTTATCTCCTTGAGTTTGGCCTCTTGGTATTTTCTATTTCTCTTCCTATGAACCACTCTTTGAGCAACCTCTGCTCTATTAGGCTCTACAACTTCCACTTCCTTTGAGAACATGCACTTGTCCTCACAATTCAACCTCTGTTGAAATTATTTAGGTTCTTCCACTACTTAAGATCTCACATGATATTCTCATTTAAGAACACAACTGGTTCTCTGTTACAACACCTTTTAGTTGTAATGCTGCTAACACTCTCTTTGTCTGCTACCTACAATCTGCAAAAAAATATTAAAACCAAAGTTATCGTAGAAACATCAATAATACCTACAAAATATTTTCATAATCTTTTCTTCCACATCCAATGCACTTGAATAAACAATTTCCTTTTAACCATGCCTTTGTCTATCAGATTTATAATATGATCCTCTCTCCATTTCTTTGCATTATCTCTATCAATTGCACACAAAGAACACTTTCTTTGTTTTCCTTGTTCTATCAAAGTTTACGGTCTGATCTCTTCTCTCTGTACTTGTCTTTGCATTATCAGATTCAACAATCTGAATGCCTTCTATGCTATCAAAACTAATTTTGACTTCCTACCAGTTGCCTGACAAATTATATTGGTAGGTACATTTACTTCATCAACTGACTTTCAATAGAATAAACCTTTCTCTAATCTACCTCCCAAAGAGATTATACTTTCTATGATACCACTTGATGACCTACCAGGTCAGTAACCCACAATAGACAGCCTTAAATAACTAAAGGCTATTCTATTAGTCTCCAAAAGGAGACTTCAAAACCCTTCAATGACTCCATATTTCATTAACTACCCCATATACAATTATATAACATTTGAAGGATTATGTTTTATGGTTCACAGGTTCAAAACTAGTT
Source organism: Picea engelmannii (assembly GCA_009831015.1). Taxonomy (NCBI): domain Eukaryota; kingdom Viridiplantae; phylum Streptophyta; class Pinopsida; order Pinales; family Pinaceae; genus Picea; species Picea engelmannii. The sequence continues at coordinate 360,121 of ML791593.1, forward strand.
CTCTGGTATATCACCAGTCCTCACTTAATCTATGTCTTCACAATGGAACCCAAGTCTATGGCCACGATTTAACAAAAAGAGCATATAAAATGTAACCCATAATATTAATCTCTAAGACTTAACCCATTCCGCAAATATACATAGTTGGGTTCCAAACAACTCAAACTCCTACCTTATACCAATTTTAGTCCCGCCAAAGCTATGGTCCACCAATGTTCTTTTTAACCTCTGAAACAATGTGAACCATCTGATCGATTGATTGGATTCCAAAACCATAGTTTATAAATATTATGGGTCTTCTCCTCCTTGTTAATCTCCTTACTTCTTCTCACCTCGATATGGATATTCACCATAGATCCACTCTTCCACTATGATCGACAGTTACTATTTAAACTTTGTCAATCCTTTATCCTTTGACTCTGTCAGGGGTTGATCCATCCAATCAATGTCTATTACAAACTCTCATTTTGATCCAATGATACTTGTAGAATATTTACCTTTGTCAAATTCCTATGTTCACCTGCAACAAATCCTTAGGATCATTGACCCTTATAGTGGTCAATGATCACTATAATAGTCTAGAACTTGTTCAAAATTGAATGCTTTCCATAGAGTCTTTTCCACTGCAACACAACACACGTAGAAACATATAAATATGTAACAAAATATCAATCCCTCATCACCCGAGACCTGCAAAATCAGTTTCCACTGAGATTTCACACACCAATACACATCATAACCCTAATAATAGTGGTTTAACTCATCTTGAACATACACTTCTTCATTTTAAGCTTGAAACAGAGCTTTCTTCTATTATATTAGCTCAATGAACTATACATAAGTTACATAAGGCTCTAAAATGCCTTCTCCGACCTGAAACATTCAATAATTCCTCCTATTTGTTCTAATTACTCCTTGTTGGCCTATTTTCTACCTTTTGGCCTGATTATACAATGAAGGGCCAACCACACTTTAGCTAGATTTCCTTTCTTTGGCTCACTCGACCAACCTAGCCTCACTCTTTCCTCTCTCTAACTAACCCCAAGATTTACAATACATATACAAAAGGGTTTTGAACTGAAAACTATTCAGATCTACAAATAACTCAACAATCTCCTAAAGATCTTCTCAGATCCACAAATTTCTCTAAAAAATCACTAATATCTCTCTAACTCAATCCAAAAACCTGATCTTAGGATTCTACAAATATTCAAGAGATGTACTCACTATAAAATATCTCAACAAAGAAATTCACTCATGTTCTCATACATTCGAGAACAATTACAATTTAAATCATCATCAACTCCTTATCCTATGTATCTTACCCCTTACTCATCAAAACATAGGAAATTACAAATAAATCAAGACTTTGGGAACCAACTCCCCTGAAAACACAAGATCTCATAGTCTAGACATTTGTACAATAATTTCGAAGAAGGATGATCCCACATCACCTATCAACTACTGCAAATAGATATTCATGTCCCTTCTTGGTTTTTATTAAACCTCCCACAAAATCCATGAAAATACTTTCCCAATGTTGAGTGTGTAGTATACCTGGAATAGTTAATAGAACAAGCAAATATATTGCACAAGTAATAGGAACATTAGATATAAAGAAGAAAGATAATAGTGATACCACAAAAAACTTATTTCACTTGCCTCTTCGAGGGGGAAACCTCCAAATGAGTAGAGTTTTATTACAATAATCCTCCACAACTTACAATGGAGAGAGTCATTCTTTAAATATTTTTCACAACCAAAAATACCATGGGAAATACCACGAGCCAATACCATGTTTTATCCCTAACTAATTTATAACATTCCAGTAACCAACCTTCTAACTACTTATGGTCTCGATAATGAGGGTTGACCACTTATTACAATGATAACTAACTGATAACTAATTGAGAGGGGTTATGGATGAATCCTAACAGAGTGGGTACAAGTAAGGGATGGTATAAACTTTTCTTCTTGTCACTGGGATTGTTGGTACAACAAAGTATACATCCTCTAATATACCATGATGCATATTATTGCATTCTGGGATAGCACACATACCTCTGTATCTTGGCAACTGTCTTTCCAACACCAAAATTTCCTACAACCTTGGAAGTGTGAGCCTCTCTGATAAGATGCAAACGTTCAACTTTAGGGACATAGAGCTTGTCAAGCTTGCAGAGTAAACTATTCTGGAAATGATAGTCAACCTTCTTGTCACCTTATCCTATATAAATTATTCCATATAGATATTGAAAATCCTCCTTTAACTCCTCATCTTTGTGTATACCTCTTTATATGAATGATACATAAAAGGCTCCATGTGCATAATAGTTCCAAAGTTGTATTCTTGGATGTAGGTGGTCGTGAAAGCGGGTCTGCCAACTTGTTTGTGATACCCTTCTTATACTTTATGACCACATGAAAATGTTATACGAACCCCATCCATATGTAGTGTGTAATTTCTTGTAAGTTACTCTGGGCCTATAAATATTGGAGACGTTGGTGATTTGTGTAGATGATGGTCTCCTTTCCCATCAAATAGTGCTTCCACTTTTTGACAGCTTGTACCAAGGCATAGAGGTCCTTGTCCTAGGTAGTTTATTTGAGAACCACCCCATGAAATACTTGATAATGATAGTATACAAGCCTTCCTCCATGCATCAAGATTGCTCCCATGGCATACCCACTTGCATCTGTCTCTACTTCGAAGGGATTCTAAAAGTTTAGTAGTGTGATCACTAGTGCTTGACTGATATTTATTTTCATCTCATCAAAGGCCTTCTGCTAATTCTTTCTGCACCGGAAATTCTTACTACCCGTTGTTATTTGTGGAGTGGTGTAGCTACTACTTAAAATGAATCTATGAACTTCCACAAGTATTGTGCTGCCCCAACAAAGCTCCTAAGTTTGGTGCAATTTGTAGGAATTTTCCATTTCACGATGGCCTCCATCTTGGAAGATCTATCTTGAGCTCACCTCCACTAATCATATACCCAAGATACACTAAATATTGCTGAGCAAATATGCATTTATGATATTTTCCAGCAGTTGGTGCTTCTTCAGGGTCTCTAACACCTGCATAAGATGTGAGGTGTGCTCCTCTTAGGTGGCACTATAAGCCAATATATCATCCAAATAAACAATAAAAAATGAATCTAGATAAAGGTGTAAAACATCATTCATTACTCTCATAAATATATCTGGTGCATTGCATAAACTGAATGGCATAACCAACCACTAATATAGACCTTGCCTTGTCTTGAAGGAAATATTCTAGGTATCTTCATATTTGACTTGTACTTGGTGATATCCTGATTTCAAATCCAACTTAGTGAAGTACTTGACATGCTGCAGTTGGTCCAACAGATCATCGATCCTGGGAAGAGGGTATCGATTCTTAAGTGTAATCTTGTTCAATGCCCTGTAATCAATACACATTCTCTAGGTCCCATCCTTCTTGGGCACAATTATGATGGGTGACCCACAAGGTGAGGTACTTGGTCGAATCACACCTTTCTCCAAAAATATTGCAAGCGCTTATTTACTTTGTTTGCTTCCATAATGGACTGTCTATAGAGCCCAATATTTGGAAAGGGGGAGTTTGGAAATAATTGGATTTCATGTTCCACTTCACTCTTAGGTCGTATTTCTTTAGGCTCCTGGAACACTCCCCTATATTCCTTTAGAAACTCCTCCAAATCATTTTTCTTCTTCTCAATACATCCCTCCATGGATGTCTTTAATTTTAACGACTCTTCACCAAATTGATTTTCCCTTAGGAAAAGAAAAACATATTTCTTACCAGAACTGATCAATTTCTTAGATTGATTGGCACATACCAGTGAAATTTTTTATTTACCTTTGTGCATGTTGATAATGAAGGATTTTCCATCCTTGATGAGGTGGTACTATTTATATCTCGGCATGAATATAACATCCCTCATATAAATGTAGGGGCTTCCAACACTACTCTGCATACATCCAATGGTACTGGATCTAATTCTACTTCATCCATAAAATCAACACTTACAAAAAAAATAATCTTGCAATGTTTTGTTACCTTGATTTTTGCATCCTTGCTTACCCAAATCAATGGATAGGGGCTAGAATGATCATGAACCTCCAATCCAATATTTCTTACCAAATCTTTTGCTATGATACTAGCCTATGAACCACAATTGAACAATGCATCTATATTGATCTTCCTGACCTGAATCTTGATGTGGAAGATCTTAGCCATCTCCTTCTCTTCCTGGTGATGAAGGTTACTCATATTCATAGATGTGTAAACAATATTTTCATCCACATCAAAGATACTTTCAACCCGATTGATCAAATTTGTGCCTAGAAAGTTCTTTTTATTTCCATCCTTGTGTTTCTTTAGGTTCATCTCTGGATGTAGTTTCCAACACATTTCCTCGGTGTGACCATCAATATTGAAATGGTTGTTAGGATATTTTCACTGATGTGTAGTGGTTTTTTTCTTCTTATCTTTTCCTCCTTTCCACTTCTTCCCCTCCTTGGAATCTCATTGGCTCTTTTTCCACTTAGAACCACTTAGTTGCCCCTTCTTTTGGCCCATGTTTTCCAGGTAGTGTGTCTGTACACACATCTCATCCACTGTCCTTGAATTGAATAGAATCACCTACTTTCGTAGACGATTATGTAAACCCCTCAAATACTTGAGGAGTACATATGGATTCTTGGGAGACATACCTAGCATGATGGCCATTATTCTAAACTTAGTGATCTACTTGTGTACACTCTTCCCCTGCCTCTGCTTGATGTAGTGCCACTAGATGCACTAGTCCTCTACATACCTGATAGGGTAGAATTGGGAATTGATGAAGGTTTTGAATTCAACCCACCTAGTTACTAGTGGATCACCCTTGGGACTAAATGTTTCCATATGGATTTCCCACCAAGTTAAAGCATGGCCCTCTAGCTTCAATCTACCAAATGAAATATTTTTCTATTCGTCTATATGGTGAATGCCAAAATAAAATTCTAATTCTTGCAACCAATGATTAGTTTTGATGCATTTATCTCACCTTTATATGGCTTTATGTCTATTTTTTCTTCGATCTTGAATAGGGACTGTGAAGATTTTATGGCTCTAGAACTCAACTTCTCTTTCTCAGGTTATTTTTGCAACTCATTTTTGGGGCTTCATTATCTCTCGATTTTCTATTTGATCCAATCTCTAAGTTCAAGCCTCCAACTTCTCTAAACATTTTGAGCTTTCTTGGTAGATCCACCATGAGGAGGGATATATTGTGATATATGTTAGGGACTTTCTCTTTCAGCATCGCAAATCTCTCCTCTGATGAATCTCGAGTCTTGTTATGAATATACAAATCTATCATGGATAGGGTTTCTATGAATTCTCTTTAAGTTGATTCCTCGATCTTGCCACTTTCCACAAATACCCCAAGAAAACCTACTCTAATACCAATGTGATCTATAAATTGTCATGGATATTCCACTATAATAGTTCATCACAACATATATGATAAATAAAACTGAAATCTACACTATGAAGGTTAATTTCCTTTAGATTCTAGAATCTTTCGTTACTAATTTTCTTCTTATGCATGAAATATATAAAATTTGGAAATTAGATAATAGTAAAATACAATCACATTCCATCCACAAAATAACACAAATATCTTCTTTAGGAAACTATTATAGGAGAAAACCCAGCTAGAAGGTGAGGTTGGTTTGCTCTCTTTTCTCTGGTATGGAAATAATGCATGTACAAAGGAGAAGGCACTCTCTATGGAGTTCCTGAGACCTATGGCCTATTAGGCTATCACAAAACATTAACCCCCTATGTTATTCTCTCTATTTTTTCACTCCTGGTTGTTTTTTTCTGCTATGGAAAAAAATACAATAACATAGAATGGAACCTATTCTCCTCCTAGTGGCTCGATATTTAACATAGTGTGATAGTCATTTAGGGGTAAGTTTTTTACTTCCTCAACCCTCAATCATGATAGGGATTTGGATCGTTTATTATATTCTTGAAATTACATATGTGGATATGATCCAAGTGGATATTGGTGGCCACCCACCTCTTCCAACTGGATCACACACATATTTCATCTTGGCAGTTATAGTTTTCATTTTGTTAGTTTTTTTACAGTTTTTCAAGCCCCAAACTTCTGGGGCCATTTTGAGGTCCTAAAAGACATTTTTTTGGACATGTGGGGGGAAGGAATTGCCAACAATATGCTTTAACCATTAATGGAAGTTGCACTTCTCGGATAGACCTTTTCGATGAGGTATCAAATACCTAAAATAGAGATCATATGAAAAAGTTGCGACCCTGGGAAGTTGATGTACCAACTTACCCCATCGGGGCCCACATGATTTTTGGCGCTTCATCTCCTAGGGTTAGGTTTTTGGATGTCTAGGGTTTTATTATTACTTATAGATGATAAAAAGGCTCGGAGGCCTCATTGTAAGGTGCTCAAATGAATGTGCGTAGCCGCCACATATGTTCTTAGAGATTAGCTACCACCATTCGTGCAAGATTGTTTTCATTCTGCATTTTACAGTTTCAATAGATTTCTTTATTGAATAGAAGTTAAGTTCCACTATATCTATGTTATTGTTCTCTGTATATATTTGTTAATGTTATAGATATGTGTTTCATTTCGTTCCGTTCTACTTTAATGAGCACTGAAAAACACTTAAAAAAAATTAAGGTATTCTCCTATATTCATAAACCCTATTTTTAACCAAGGTGTCAAGCTTACACTCAATCACTCTTTTATCCCAATGGTCTGCCTCCTTGTTCAGATCCCTCTTTATATGAAAGAATGAAACTCCAACGAAGTACCTAATTTCATGTTTGATTCTAGAGATGATGTTTTTTAATTTTGATCTTTCCGAAGTGGTTTTACCAATAATTTCTTTAATAATAATCATTGAATCATCAAAAACCAAAAGAGCTCTAATATTTCCCTCCTGGCTCTAGAGACCACATAGAAGAACATATGATTTAGCCAAATAGTTTGAAACATTACATAAACCCAAGAATACAAAATTATCTAATTTCCTTTGAGATCATAAATACTTCCCCACTCCTACCACCAATAATAATAATAATTAAATAACATGAAACTAAAAGAAAATTACTTTCCTTGTAAACATTATAACATTCTCTGAAAATTATAAATACTAATTCTTAAACTTTACTTTAATATAAATATATTACATCTAAATTTATATTAATTTAAAATATAAATATTTTTTTCAAATAATGTAAATATTTTACATAACTTTTTAAAAATAAAATTAATATATTATACAAAATTATAAACTTTAATATTATGATTAACTTTATTTCAATGAAAAATTTTCAAACTTAGAAGGTCAGGTATAATTATTTTTTTAAGATTTATATTAGTAGTTGTGTTGATGCTTAGTGGAATTATACTTATTTAGGATGAAAAATACAATAACGTAATCTTTTATTTTATCAAGCATTGATTGCATTTGTGTTGGCGTTAGTTAATATAGGGCGTTGACGAAATTTTCAGTTCTGTTGTATAAATGGATTCTGTTCTATAAATGGAGCTCAACGTTAAAAAAAAACAAGGTAATCAGATTAACAGACTTAGTCACCCAAGGTACTCACATTAAATCTAGATTAACAGATTTAGTCATTCTAGATTAACAGATTTTAATCATTCAAATATGTAAATCTAATAATTTAGGTCATATTTTTCGAATAAAATCAAAATAATATATATTCAAAAAATTCCAAACATAGAATAGTTAGTAGTTTTGTAATTTGTTAAACATTAAGATTTATTTTCCTAACCTTATCTACAAATTTGTTTGAATTTAGTCATTTGTTTAATTCTGAATATAAGACAATAAATCTTGAATTTAGTTATTTTCCTTAATCTTTTAATTATTCTTTAAGCTAATGTAAAAAACAATAATATTGTTATATTATTATTATATAGAAGATTTATTTTCCTAGCGTTATCTACAAATTTGAATTTGGTCATTTGTTTAATTCTGGGTATAAGACAATAAATCTTGGATTTGGTTATTTACTTTAATCTTTTAATTTTTGTCTTTTTACTAGGAAAAAAACATTCCGAGTACTATTCTATTAAAAGAATCAAGCAAAAATATTATAATTACATATCTTTGATATTTCACTTTTGTTTTCATATTTCTCCATGAGAAAAACAAAAGTTTCAGATGCTTTGATTATATACTATATGTATCTAATTCCTTCTTGTAGATGACTTGCTGACTTGTTTAATACATTATTATAACAAAGACTAGTATCAAGAATGATGATTGTGAAAACATGATGTGATTAGAATAATGGTGTATTCTCTATGTGCGTTGTAGCTTCGTCTGAAATCTCCTCAAGATAAAGCAATCTCGAGGGGCAAATTAACGCCTGTTTTGATAGTTGATCAACAATCTGGTTGTAAATTATGTGCACATGGATGAATTTAACACTTTCAAACTACTCTTGGAGTGCTTTTATTTTCTGCTGCCAGGGTTTGAGATAGATACGATTGAGTTTTGCGGCACCTTTAATCCAGTCAATGGTAGCTTTGGAGTCTCCTGCTATCATTAATCTGTTCAAAGTCAGAGTTTTTGCCAAATGTAAAAGGCCCCACAGTCCCAGAAGTTCGGCTTTCATGTTGTTTCCCTCTCCTCCTGCAAAAAAGCCTTTGTAGTTGTGAGCATTGTTGATTTTAATATATAAACCAATGCCACATTTATATCCTGAGGCTGCCCCATCAAAAAAGTCGATTGAAGAGTCATAAAAAAAAAAGGATTTAGGATGAGATCCAACTTATCTGGTTTGTTATCTTCTTGAATTTATCAGATTGAGAAAAATATCTTCTTTATAATGACAGATTCTTGTCTTTGCCAGTTTTCAAATAAGATCTTATTCCTGTATTTCCATATGCCCCAAATCACCATGAAGGGGACATGTCTTTTCTTTGGATGTTTGAGGAACCAATTGTGGAGATTTCCTTTTAATGACTGGTCACCCCATTCATCCTGGATCTTCAACAAGGCTAGTATCTCTTTCCATATAAAAATTGAGACTTTGCAGGTGTTAAAGATATGGTCTGTTGAGTCTTCGGCAGCGAGGCAAAAGTTGCATGCAAAAGGACCGATTCCCCCTTTGCACTGGTAATTTAACCCTATTAGAATACTGTCCTTCAGACATAGCCAAGCAAACAGTTTAATTTTACTTAGAATTTTGATTACCCATATGGCTCTGAACCACCAACATTTCTCTTCCTTAAAATTTGTGTGGATAATGGAAAGGAATGCAAAGTTGATTGGTACAGATCCCGTTGAGGGATTTCATGACCAGACCAATTTGTCGTTTGAGGTGGAGAGGGCGATTCTGCTTGATCGAAGAGTTAATACAAAGGACTCCCATTCTAAAGAAAGAAGACTGGTTAGTTTAAGGTGGTTGGACTCTAACCATTCTGTCATACCAACTGTATCTTTGGGGTGTGCTGCTTGGGCTAAAGTATAGATGTTCTAGTTATGAAGAAATGTAACGAGTGCAGGGGAAAGAAAACACCTGTCATTACCTCCAATAAAAGCATCTAGGCCAATAGAAATTAACTTACCGTTACCCACGAACCAAGCTATCCATCTTAAAATGATTGGAAGGGCTAACATCAGGGATCTCCATACGATGGAAGCAGATGGAAAATGAAAATTATTCATTTTGATCCAAGAAGGAACATCGATTCCTTTCAAGCATTTTTTCCTTAGCACTGTGCTCTTTAATCTTTTAATTATTCTTTAAGCTAATGCAAAAAACAATAATATTATTATATATAGAAAAGTTAAATTTGGTTTAATCAAAAAATATTAAAGAACTAAAAATTTAATACAATATAGGGTGGGTTTAATGTTTTTGTTGTTGTTAATGACATAATATTCCATTTTCTTACATAAATTAGAGAAATTGTAATTCAACAAATTATTAAAATCTAGTGTAAGGTTTTGATAGTAAATATCGATTACTTCCGATAATTTAATACTCATTTGTCTCATATGTGAACTTGTCAATGATGCATTGACAATTCTCTTTTAAATGTTTTTAGAATTTGAGATATTTTGACTTATAGTTTTTACTATTAATAACAATTGCTTCCCATAATTTAATATTCATTTTCTGAGATGTGAACTTTCAAGTGATGTATTGACAATTCTCTTTTAAATGTCCTCACAATTTTGTTTGCTTACATGATGCATTGACCATTATTTTTTAAACGTCCTCATAATTTTTTATTTTTGATTTATTTAATAATCATTTTTCTCAAATGTGAATTTCAGAGTGAGACATGAACAATTATCTTTTAAATGTCCTCGCAATTTTGGATATTTTGTTTGTGATCTAAATGACAAAAACAATATCATTCTCTCTTGTAAAAGTTAACTTACACAATCTTAAAGGATATCTTACACATTATCATCATAGACTTTATCTTTATATTGATCTTGTACAACTTTGTGTGAACAATAGTTAGGTTAACTTACACAATCTTAAAGGATATATTATACATTATCATCATAGACTATCTTATACATTATCATCAGAGACTTTATTTTTATATTGATCTTGTACAACTTTGTGTGAACAATAGTCAAGTTTACTAGAAAATAGAAAAATAATTGAATCTCTTGCCTAGGCTTTAAAGGAATGAGGGGTGGATGTCATGGTTAGAATATGGCACTGCTCACACTTTCTTATTATTGAAAGGGTATGGGTGTCATATCACCCTTGTTCTATGAAAACACCAAAAGGTTATTAAACATGGGTTAGCATATGTTTCATTGATGCTCCAATCTAGCCTACTGATGATTAAAAACAAGCATAAGTGGTTAAGATTCACTACTTAATGAAAAGTGATGAAATGTGTTGGGTGAGAAGTATGTAGTTAAGGGATAAATTGCACTCTATTAAAATAGGATACATTCTTGCGATGTAATTTTTCAAGGCCTTAGCCATGAATGAAGCATGCATGAGAAAATTTTATCTCTGAAATAATCTCAATAGTAGCCATTCTAAAGGCATTGAAAATTAATTTGTCAACAACTAACATGGTCTTCTAATATCAAGAACCTATGGTGGAGTGAAGGGTGTCTATGGATACATGCCTTGATGTGGTCCCATGATAACTCTCAGAAGAGTAGATAAGGGCATGCAAACTAGGGTTGACCCTTAATGTGCTTGCAATAAATATAATGGAGATGGTTGATGATAAGTCCCAAAGATTCAATAAATTCATGTATGAGTTCTACAAATCCATGTGGGACTTTGAAAATAATTTCCTTAGATTTAAAAAGGAGCCATTAAAAGGTAAATATTTAGATCCAACACCAATCATTGAGGGCTCATCACTTTCATATTGAAGTATTTTGATCCATAGCACAAAGAAAATTTTAGGAAAACAACTTTGTTGAATATCTCTTGCAACATTCTAAACAAGTCATTGGCTCTCTACATTTGGAATATCTTGCATAAGATCATTTTAATTGAACATATAGACTTCATTATAGGTTGATTCATCTTAGACAATGTTAAATTAGTTTGGGAAGGAATGGAGTGGGTGCGAACTCTTGGCCTAAGTACCCTACTCCTCAAAAATGATTTTGGAAAGACATATGGTCATCCATTATATTGGAAATTCACATGGCCTCAAGTTTCATGATTTTTTTGGATAAATAGAAACATGTTTTGTCGAATCCTTAGTGTATCTATCTGTTAATGGGTGTAAATAAAAGGATGTGGTATTTATATTCCATCTCATGGGGATGCCCCATAACCCCTACCTTGTATTTTAATGTACATAAAGATTAGGTTTATCTAACTTATAATAGGGCTAGACAAGGAATAAAAAAGGTATTATTATCCTCAAAGACAAGAGTTCAAACTAGTCGATTAATGGTCATTTTGTGGATGGTTCACTACTCATTATTTTGGAGAACAAAAATTCTTGGGAGAATACTGTGGATTATTTGTAGTTATTTTGAAATGTTTCTCATTGGAATATTTAATATTTGTGCCTCCAAGTCAATCTTTAGCAATAATGTTAGTCTTATCATGGTTAGAATATTCTTGGTTATGTTATCCTTTAAGGGGTGTCTTATGATCTTGTTGGGTTATGGTCCCTATGGAATCTAACAGTTAACCCTTGTTGGTTTTCTATGTTCACATGAGTTGTAAGTGAAGGTTTCTATTGATCCCACACCTATGTAGGTTAAAGGATGTGTCTATGTTATCTTGACATACATATACACACACAAATAAGAGGTGAAAACCTCATTTGTACTTACCAAGAATCAAGGATTTAATTTATGGATCATATCTTAAAGGTGTAAGGAACCTACATATAATTCCCTTATGTATTGGATTAATCTTATTATATGATTATGATCATTCTTGTGTTTTATTAAGAATCGTGTATGTTATCAATAACATTATTAGATCGCCATCTTGTTCCCCTACCTTCTTTCTCAATTTATCATTTTATTTTATGGTGTTGCATTATGTGTCTTTATTTTCTCGTACTTGGAACCAACCAATTTGACAACATCAGTGAGTTAATATACAAATTGAAATATTGACATTAGCGTGCAACCAATCACTACATGTTGGTATTTTTTCACTATAGTGGAGTTATTCTCTCTACTTATTATCCACGGTGTGGGGGCCTCATTGATATTCACTCACAATGAAAGTTGTGTGGGCATAACCACCTTTGTTTTTCAACTTTTGTTAGGATTAGCCCTCTTCAAAATATTACTTTCCCCATTGAATTTCCTATGACCAACTTGATCTGCATGTCTAAATCTAGAATTTCCAATATGGGAATGGGAGGTTCAATTTGGATTTGAATTTGGGTTGTTATTTCTTTCAATGGTGTGCATGGAAATTTTCTATTTTGTTGAGGGGTGTCTGTTTGTTTTTTGGGAGTGGTATTAATTTTGATTGTTGGGGTATCCTTGTGAGGGTAAGTGGTGGGTTGTTGATTCTACTCTCATGATTCAGGGATCTAAAATATTTGGGGATTTGGGGGTGTCAATTGATTTGTCATTGGCCTTTCATTTAAAAACAATTCCTATAGAAAACCTTGCAGGATCCCCCTCTTTCCTAGATACATATGGATGGAGGGAAGCTCAACCACAAGCCACAATAGAAGCTAGTAACCCAATATGACTCAATGAAAATATAATAAAAAATATCACGATGAACTATGCCTTGAAAAAGTTTGTTCAAGCCAATTGACTAGTTACAAATTTATTTACAAAGGTACAAATTAAGATTTGTTGGGGTGGGTATAATATCGCTTACCATGACCATGGGAGCATGTCCTATGAATGTTGTTAGTGATGTGTTTCCTAGTTTTTCATTGTATGATCTAAATTATTTCCACATCCTTGACTTTTTCAATCCAAATTTTAGCATATTGGACATTGGAATCCTTTCCATAGAGGTGTGGTTCTCCCATTTGTTGTTGGATTCATGTAACATCTATTATTCAGAAGCTTGAAAAAATTAAAATGGTTAGAAGAGTCCTCAATGCAAGGGTCAACATATCCTTCACATCCATTGGCACCATCAATTAAACTGGGAGATTAGATAGTACTTCTCGTCCCCTTGGTGTAACATCCCTTATATAATCCCTAGTTTAGTGATGTATAATTTAGATATAATGTATTGTCATGGGCCCGAATATGTAACATGTAAATGTTGTATATCGAAAATAATAAAATGAATGTAACATCGGTTGCAGATGGACAAAGACTAAGTAGTTGGGGATAATTTTCTAGAAGAAAGGGGAGGGTATAAGAGAATGTATAAGAGGGGGTCCAAGGGGAATATCCATGTCTATTAATTCAAACCCACTTCCTAAAATTATTATTGATGTATGCACCTTCTATTTTCCACTTGACTTTATCAAATTCCCAATCACTAAACACATGTAAGAGGGTGGGTGTGAAAAGTCACTTCACATAGTTATTGAGAGCATCAAATAAATGCAAGAAAGTATGAGAAAGTGTATAATTCAAGTAAATCCATTTGGGAAAGAGTGAGAGTCAAGCATGCATAGAAATAGAAGGAAATTTCTATGGGAAAAATCTGATTTTTTACAAGACGTTTTAGGGGAGAAACAAGGGAGAGCATAGTGTTGGATCTTGAGGTAAACAATGGTGGATATGTTAGTAGTTGTTTTGAGCTATTGAAAGATGAAGAAGCAAGATTTCAAGATTGTAGAAGAGGTAGGTTTTCATTCCTATAGAGTGAACTCCCTATGTGATATTTTTCACTAGAGCAATAAGCTTGTTGTTGGTAGTTTTCCTAGCAGCCCAAATCCCTGGAGTCCCCAATAGAGATATTATTGGTCAACCTGTGATGGAGGCCCTGATAAAATAATGGTACATCTCGAGGGATTGCTTGCAGTGAAGGGGGTACATTCCTTGGGCCAGGCAAGTTGAGAGGAAGAGAGCTGGAGAGATTGGAATAGTATGAGGAAAAACCAATTGGTTGTGGGAAAACAAAGCTATGAACAAAATATTGAGAGATGCCCTATTTTTTGGATTCATAGCCCCAACTCAGCGGTGATTTGCTACTGATATTTGGAGCAACAAATCTATGATTAGGAGGAATGTCCATCCTATGCAACTGGTTGCACATCTATTGATAAAAATAAAATTGTTTTATCTCTGCTTTTATGTTTTTATTTATGGGATTTGATTCTTATGAATAAACTTTGTTATTGAGTGAATTATATGCTACCATGTATATGTATTTATGGATGAAATTTATAATTCTATTAAACACATGGTTAAATATTTAATGTATTTCCTTTCTTCATGGGGTTTATTTGTTGTGTATTTACTCTGATTTTAAGCCATCATATGTAGCTATGTGAATGCTAATTTAGTTGCATTCATGTCTTAAATTACTATTGTTAAACATATGGGTGTTTTTTAGCATGAAACGTAGTATATAATTTAATGGTATCAAATAATTTTATGTGTTTAGTAGTGGGGGGGGCGCTAAAGAGTGGTATCAGTGATATAGTTGCAACATCAGTCTTGTATAGGACATGATCAACAAATATTTTGAGTATATTCATAGTGGCAAAGTATGATGTGCATTGATTAGGGAAATAATTGTTAAAATAGAGTGAAATCCCCATATTTTTGAGCAAATTTAGGCCATAATTTCCCTCGGAACTATCGAAGAGATAATCAAGGGCATCAATACACATGTTGTAGAGTTAAATTTGACCTAGAAGGTCAAAATTTATGTTTTAATGGAAGTTGAAGAAATTGGGAGAGTTTGATGGATTGACTACCAAGATCTCATTTTATTTCAAGATCAACATCCCATATTCATTGTAGATTGACCAAAAACTTATAATCTTTTGGAGTTTGGAAAAATGGAGAAAATCGATGGTTGAGATTTTTTTTTAGAGCTATAAAAATGGAACAGATCGACGGTCGAGATTTGTTTTTAGAGTTGGAAAAATGAAGCATATCGATAGTCAAGATCATTTTTACTTGGATATTAACAACCCAGATTCATCTTGGATTTTGGTAAAAAATTGTTAAGAGTCAGAGTTAAGAAAAATTCATGAGTATATTGAGTTTTCCAAGATAAATCACTAATCATCAATGGTCGGGTCGGAAAAATAAACAAAATGTTTTTTTCTACAAAGAGAAATCACCAATCATCGATGGTCACGTCATAAAAATCAGTGAAGTGTTTCATTCAAACAAGAGGAATCGTTGATTGTTGATGGTCAAGTTAGCCAAATCGATAATGTGTTTCATTCCAGACAAAGAAAATTGTCAATAGTTGATGGTTTGGTCATCAAAATTGACGAAGTGTTTAGCAAATCCAAAAGAAATTATCGATCACTAATGAAGGGAAAGAGGAGGATGAGGTGTATTTCCACATCATCATCCACATGGCATGTCATGCCAGCATCCACATGTCATGCCATGTCAACTATGTTGCCATGTCAGCCAGGGAAAATGTCAATTGAAATTAGTTAGGTCAGAAAAATTGTCGAAGTGTTTTCATTTGCCAACTAACTGGTTGTCGATGGAACGATCGGGGTTTGACGAAATTCACGAACAAGTTTGGTTTTCCAAGGAAAATCACTAATCATCGATCAATGATGGGGTTTTAGATGTTATGGAATGGATATTCCATATTTATTTTGAGTTGGAAATCAACAGTTGAGATTCATTCGTAGGCTTGCAAAATTTTAGTGGATCGACGACCGAGATTACCCCCTATTTTGAGATCGACAACTTAGATTTATTCTAGTTTGGGGTTCGATGAAATATCATAAAGTATACTTTTGAAATTGTTGATGCAAGGAAATAAGTCGATCGTCAATGGAGGAAATGTTCCAATTAGAGGCCTAGATTAGATTAATAAGTTCTTACAATAGTGTTGAATCGATTGAAGAAGAATTGAACCTATAGTTCAAAGGTCATCAACTTGCAGAGGAATTTTGAGGGCCTAAAAAATTTTTTCAGAGAGTCAAAATTAAGAGAATCATTCTTATTGATTGCACACACAATCTTTGCTACTAGAATGAAATCACTCCGTAAGAGTTTTCCAATGAGATATTTTGAGCACAAAATAGAGCTAGTATGAGTAAGTTATAGTTGAAACAATACAAAGTAAAAATTAGATACCAATTTAATTCTAGAGGGAATATCTCCTTGCTCCGAAGTCATTTTGGGACATAGAATCAGTTTGTGGAAATATCATGGACCACAAAAGACAATTATGAACTGGATTTTGAATTTGGGTAACTGAAATTCTATAGGGTGGGAGAGAAGACGCATGTAGCATAGAGGGATACAAGTGAGAAAACAATCTAAAATTTCGTAGGCCATAACTATAAGCTCGGAGCACAAAATTGGGAAAATGAGTAGTCAATGTAAAGGTATTGAGGAGGAGAAGCCATATATCAGCCTAGAATTTCAAATTGAGCACTATAGTTTCTCAAAAAAACACATTCCAATAAAAATAGAGCAATGAAAGGAAATTGCAACTTGAGAAGGTTGTAACGTTTTCCTCATAACTTAGAATGAGGCATAAGTAAAATTGCTAAAAAGATATTTCAAAGAGGAATGTATCTAAAAAAAATCAAAATGTGGATTAGTGCATTTTTGTTCTTCATAAATCAAAATGAAAAATGACCTATAACCCATTGACTCAAAATCTTGTCACCTGATATAAAATCCTATAAAAAAATTGCATAATCTATTTATTTATATTAGTGGGTAGGGTCCTCATAAGAAAAATTCATGAATATTTATTTTCAATCATTTCCCTTAGAATATATACATAGTTGCTTCAATGATGTGATGATAAAGGTTTAAAAACTAAAATTCATGAATATTTATTTTCAATCATTTCCCTTAGAATATATACATAGTTGCTTCAATGATGTGATGATAAAGGTTTAAAAACTATGATGATTCTTGGCATGGGTGATGCATTTCAATATAACTTCATGGGTGATACATTTCAATTTAATGAAGTTATAGTTGCTTCTTATTTTCAATTTGATGGCATAACACTCATGAAAAAAAAAACCACGAGGTCTACACAATTCTTGGTTGCATATACAAAAGGGTTAGAATCTTTCCTACTCATGAAAATGTAACACTCATGAAAAAAGAAAACCATGGGGTCTACACAATTCTTGGTTGCAGATACAAAAGGGTTAAAATATTTCCCACTCATGAAAATGAAACATAAAATTGGTAATAAAAAAAGCAGGTTTTATATTACATATACATTATATGTTTTTCTCATACATATATAGTAACCTTGTTACAAAGACACATTTTATTAGAACGTATTTACAAGTCACTTGGGTTATATGTGATAACAATTATTATTGCTATGGGATGGTATAAGTTTCAAAAGGTTTAATTTTTTTTTAGCTTAATAAAGGTGGTGCATACGTATGTTATTATTGGTGCAACGTATGAGTTAGCATATAGTTGGTTTCATATGGTACATGGCATTTGATTGATGTTATAAATGATTGACCTAGATTTTATGTGGGTAATCACTTGATTAGTTATGTGAAGTGACAAGGAATGATTTTTATGATTTATATGGTGTGGTTTGATGCTCACTCCGCATTTGTTTTAATTTGTGATTGGGTGATACAACATATGTGTATTATGGTATTGGATTTATGGTTTAATGAGAATGTTTATTGTGTGATATTGGAGTATGGACATAGTGCATCCTTGTTGGACATGCATTTAATATGATGAGACATGGGAATTTAGTCCATAGTCTTGCGTCCATCACCTTGTTGGCTTAAGGGTTTTAGAGGATCATTTCATTTTTTAGGGGGTTGTTGTCCATCACCTTGTTGGCTTAAGGGTTTTAGAGGATCATTTCATTTTTTTCGGGGTTGCTGAGAGAACTTGAGCTTCGTTTGTTGAGAAACCCTTACTCTTGGTGGTTGTTGTAACCACTCTGGACTTTCTACACCGGTATAAAAGCACATTTTGGCAAGGTATGAGTTCACGATCTATTCCACATCTCTTGCCAGACATTTTTCCCTTTAATGATTAAATCTTGGCTCTAATTAAAATACTGTGTGCAAAAAAATATTTTATTTTTCCACTTTGTCATTTCATGAAGGAAAATGAAGAAAAAAAAATGGTTGTTTGATGAAAATTGGTTTAACTCTATCTTTTAGTTTCCATAATTTCAATTTCCATTTTCTATCACTATTTGAGAAAGTTTTTAAGTGGAGAAATTCCTTGGGTTTATTTATGATTTCATGCATTACAAACATGGTTCGAAAATCAAATCTTTCTCGGTGGTTATGAGTTATGTGGTGGTTTTAGAATGCATTAAAAGGACCCATTTTAGTTGGATGAACAAATAACATGGGTTTTAAACACGAGTTCAATAAATCATGTTCTAAGCGAAGTTAGACGTGTATTTAATTATGCGAGTCTATATTTTAGTCGTTATTTTAAAAAGAAAAAATGTGTCAAGCCATTTTTGTGTTGGACAATTCAAACCCGGGTTTATGAGATAATGAATGGGTGAAATTATTTATAATTCCTATATCCAGTTTATTTATTTAGGATGAGTATACGTTTTTCATTAATCTTGGGTATGTTTGTTTTTTTAAATGAAGGGTTCAAACCCATATCTTTTCGAAGCTAGCAGGATCGAACCCATATCTATGAAATGAATTGTAGTTGAACCCTCTTCCATCTAAGATGCTCTCCTCGTTTGCATTGTTTCCTTGACCAAAGATAAGTTTTGGTAACATAGTTTTGGTTTTGGTCAAGACATAGTTATTTCATGTGCATGCGATATGGGTATCATTTTTCTGAGTTGGTATAGGCGTTATGACTCATAACTGGAAAATGTTTTGGTTATTATTTTTTGAAATTGAGTCTAATCGTGTTCAGAACTTCATCAATGGAACATAATTCATATCAACACAACTTTTGATGAGTGAATATATCTATTTGGAATGATATGTTCTGGTATGATTCGACATATGATATTATTTCGTTTAAAATCCTAGGCTTGGGAATGCAAATAATATGGACTTAATAATATCATTTTTGGGGATTATTTACTTTCAGGGTGAGCATGAAAAAAATGGCAAGAATCATATTTTAATAAATATGTATCATGTACTATATAAATGTAAATGTTTGGTCACATGGAAAAAAATGGATATATATTATTTATGTAATATATCAGATATAAAAGTATGCAGAACAAAAATAAAATGTTAGTAATGGCAGAATAACAGCAATATAACCAGAACAATCACCACAATAACACTGAAATGATATAAGAATAATAACATAAATAACACTTCGATTATGAAAGCAATGTTCACGGGCCTCTTCGAGGGGGCAACCTCCAGTTGAGCAGAGCTCTATTACAATAATATCCAAGCTAGGGTTCTCATACCCTCGACTCCTATTTATACTAAATATGTCTATCAAAAGAAGCATCCAAAGGAAGATCCTTCTAGAAGCGGAAGTTTCTATTAGGTCTTCTTACATTCGACTTATTCTATCTTATTGCAAGGCCTTATTAATATTGACATTTATTACATCTAAATATATTGTTCTACCTATGTGTGGGTTAGGACCCTAACATGTCCTCCCCCTTAAAAACAACCTTGTCTTGAAGGCTTGAGATGTGGAAATTGTTGCAGAATGGTAGCTGGTTCCCAAGTGGCATCTGCTGGAGTTGTATCTTTCCATTGGACTAACACTTCCTTGATGGTTCTCTGACGCAGGCGATGCTCATGCTGGTCCAAAACTGCTTGTGGCTATAGTCAAATGGATCCTTCTTCAGCTGACTCGGGAAGGTTGGTTTGAATTTGGCACTTAGTTCCAATCACCTTCTTTAAGCATGAAACATGAAAAATAGGATGTAGCTTGGAATGACTGGGCAAAGCTAACCGATAGGCTACTTGTCCCACACGCTTGAGAACGATATAAGGACCATAAAATTTGGGTGCTAGCTTCTGACAATGCTCGGCCTTGAGGGAAGTTTGTTTGTAAGGTTGCAGTCAAAGAAACACTTGATCCCCTTCTGCAAATTGATGTTTAGAGCGACCTTGATCTGCTTGTTGCTTCATGCGATTCTGTGCCATGACCAAATTCTCTTTGAGGGTACAGAGAATAGCCTGGACCTTCGAGACACCAGGTAAGTATGAGAGAACTGAAGGTGGCTTCTGTCCATATACCGCTTCAAAAGGAGTCATGTGTGTAGTTGTATGGTATGAAGTGTTGTACCACCATTCAGCTAGGGGTAACCATTGAGCCCACTGATTTTGCTTTTCCGAGGAAAAACACCTCAAATATGTTTCCAAACACTTGTTGACAACTTCTGTTTGACCATCCATCTAGGGATGATAAGTTGTGCTGATATGCAATTGGGTGCCTTGTAGCTTGAACAGTTCTTGCCAAAAATTTCTTGTGAAAGTTGGGTTGCGATTAGAAACAATAGAGTGCAGCATGCCATGAAGCTTGAAGACCTGATACATGAAAATTTGAGCCACAGGGGATGTTGTAAATGGGTGTTGAAGAGCGCATAAATGAGCATACTTGGAAAGGCGATCAACAACCACCTTGATGACTGATTTATTTCCCGATTTGGGTAAGACGGTAATAAAATCCATAGAGATATCCTTCCAAATAGCAGGTGGAATCAGAAGCGGTTGTAATGTGCCCGGAGATTTCACTGTTTCTCCCTTGTTGCATTGACACACATCACATTTAGTGACAAAATTACGGATGTCATGTTTCATACCATCCCAGAAAAAAGAACGTTTGAACCTGTCATAGGTTTTGGTGAACCTGGAGTGCCCCATTGTGGATGTAGCATGAAGCTTAGAAAGTACCGTGGATTTAAGCTTTGATTGTTTACTTAAATACAAATGGCCTTTGTATCGAAGCTTGTCATGGAGCCAAGAGTACTCTGGGGGAGTTGGAGCATTGGACTGCAATTGTTGGATCAGATGCAAACTTTTGGGATCTTGTAGCCATTCCTGGCGAATGGCTTGGAGCCAATCTGGTAGAATGAAGGAAAGAGAAAAAAGGGATCTTTCATCTTCATATTTTCGGGAAAGTGCATCCGCAACCACATTTTCTTTTCCTTTCTTATAAATGATCTCATAATCATACCCAAAGAGCTTAGTCACCCATTTTTGTTGCTCCGAGGAGGAAATACGTTGTTCTAGAAAATACTTGAGGCTTTGATGGTCTGTCTTAATTTGGAAATGTTGCCCCAATAGATAAGGGTGCCACAGATCAATTGCATGTAGAATAGCAAACATTTCATTTTCATAGATTGATTTGCCCAGATTTCTTTCAGATAGTTTCTTGTTGGTAAAGGCCAAAGGTCGACCCTCTTGCATAAGAACAACACCAATTCCTTTCCCTGAGGCATCACATTCCAACACAAAGGTCTTTGTGAAATCAAGAAGGGCCAGGACTGGAGTGGTTCACATGGCCATATTCAAGGTTTGAAAATCTTAAGCAGCGGCTGGAGTCCAAGTGAAAGAGTTCTTTTTTAGGAGAGCAGTGAGTGGTGCTGCAATCTTTCCATAATTCTTAACAAACTTTTGATAATACCCTGTTAAGCCCAGAAATCCACACAAGCTTTTAAGAGTCTTGGGGTGAGGCCAATATTGCATAGCTTCAATCATTTTAGGATCCACCTTGACGCCATCCTTGCCAACTAGACGACCCAAGTATTCTACTTCTGAGGCGCCAAAAGCACATTTAGACTGTTTCAAGAAAAGTTGGTGCTGCGAGAGTAGATGGAGAACTCGATCCACATGAGCAAGATGGTTTGTCCAAGTTTTTCTATAGATGAGGATATCATCAAAGAAAACTAAGACAAAATGGCGGAGAAAAGGACAGAAGACATGATTCATGAGGCTTTGGAAGGTGGAGGAGGCATTACACAAGCCAAAGGGCATAACCAAAAACTCATATTGGCCCTCATGAGTTCTAAAGGAAGTCTTGGGAATGTCTGCCTCTTTCATACGTATCTGGTGGTAACCTGAACAAAGATCAAGTTTAGTAAAGAATTGGGCACCACTCAATTCATCCAGGAGGTCATCAATGACAGGAATGGGAAATTTTTCTGTAATGGTAAGTTTGTTGAGGGCACGGAAGTCAAGACACATTTTCCAAGAACCTTCTTTCTTCAGGACCATGACCACAGGAGAAGAGTAGGGGCTCGTACTAGGGCAGATAATGCCTGCATTAAGGAGTTCCTGGACCATTTTCTCAATTTCATTTTTTTGGGAAAAGGGGTGACGATACAGATGGATATTGGGAGGAAGGATTTCGGGTACAAGGGGAATGGAATGATCATGAACACCATGGGAAGGAGGGATTCCTTGGGGAGTGGAAAAGACCAATTGATGTTTAGAAAGGATGTCTTGGAGGTCTTGTGGCACCGAGGGTGTCTTTGTTGCTTGTATGGCATGGAGTTGGGCAATAACACTAGAATGACCTTTTTTGAGTAGCTTTTCCATGCGATGGGAACTAATGATCTCAGTTGAACCAATGGTGATGCCTTGGAACTTATATTGGTGGCCCTCTTGGTCGAATTGCATAGTTAAGTCCTTAAAATCCATGAGAATGGGACCCAAAGTCTTTAGCCAGTTTGCACCCAACACAATGTCACAACCGCCCATGTCGATAGCAAACATATGAGATTTCAGGTGGTAGTCACCAATTTGGAGATGCAAATTTTCACAACGCCCTCCACATTTCATGGAACCACCATTGGCAATCATGATCTGGAAATTATTGACGACATGGATGTAGCAATGAGTTTCTTGGGAAATGTGGCGATGAATAAAATTATGGGTGCTTCCACTATCAACCAGAATGATGACCTTCCAATGCTTGATGTAACCAATTAGCTTGAGGTTTTGGGGAGCGGAGAAGCCAGTGAGAGCATTAAGGGAAATGACCGGTTCTACTTCGGGAGGGTCTGAGGGAGGGGTTATGTCAGTGGTTTTAGGTGACTCAGATATAAGGGGAGTTTCAACATCCTCTTCTGAAATATCCTCGGAGATGGCCATAAAAAGCTTTTGTTCCTTACACTTGTGGCTCGGGAAATATTTGTCATCACAATTATAACAAAGGCCTTTGAGTTGGCATTTAGCCATTTCAACCATGGTAAATTTTTGGATCTTTAGTGGAGCGGAGGGAGTAGTGGGATTTACTGGTTTAGGGCAAGGGATAATGGAGGGTTTTTGGTTTTGAGAAGATACAACCTGTTGTTCTTCTTTATCTCTTTTAGTAGCCTCCACCCAACTCTGAGGCCGAGCCATGAGGACATGGGCCCGAATCTCATCCTTGAGGCCATTGATATTCAAAGGTTAGGTATTCAAAGGTTCTACAGACAAGGGTTTTCCCTGTGCTATAGCTCTTTGATATACGTGCAGGGTCCAATAATAGTACTCAGCCCAATATCTCAGGGCACTAACTAAGGAGGATAGAATGTACCCTTAGCCGTACTACCCGACTACCCAGGTACTAGAGAGTATCTTCCCGAGTGTTGTTCTTGGTGGCACTATAGCAGTTAGGTGGTTGATCGGTTTATCTAAAGAGGGCTTCAAGTAATCTAGGCCGATCCGTACACAAGTGTTCTCTGATGAGCTACCACTCGAAGGGGTACCAACAGGGGTTACAAGGGTGGCCAACAGATGTGCACTTAATCACCACTTGTATTTCCTATGTGTATGAATCCCTCAATCGCGGGTTTATGCGCGTAACAACAAATCTCTATGGCTTAAAGATGCTGGAATACGTCTCTACCCTGAAAAAAATTTAACCCACACTTTATGCTGAGGAAAGTGCTCTGATACCACTTGTAATATACCAGATCTAAAAAGTATGCAGAATAGAAATAAAATGCTAGTAATGGAAGAATAACAACAATATAACCAGAACAATCACCACAATAGCACTGAAATGATATAAGAATAACAACAGAAATAACACTTTGATTCTGAAAGCAATGTTCACGGGCCTCTTCGAGGGGGAAACCTCCAGTTCAGCAGAGCTCTATTACAATAATATCCAAGCTAGGGTTCTCATACCCTCGACTCCTATTTATACTAAATATGTCTATCAAAAGAAGCATCTAGAGGAAGATCCTTCTAGAAGCGGAAGCTTCTATTAGGTCTTCTTACATTTGACTTATTCTATTTTATTGCAAGGCCTTATTAATATTGACCTTTATTACATATGAATATATTGTTCTACCTATGTGCGGGTTAGGACCCTAACAACTCAAGTTGATTTCAAGTTACGACTGAATGGTTTATATACATATTGGATAAAGTCAAAGTATTGTTCTATAGACTTTCATTTTTTTTCTCATACATATAATTTTTCATAAACTATATTTCCCACAATCCTATTTATAAAATCTCATTTTCTATTTGTTCTCTGTATATATAATTAAAAGGATAAAACACAACTGAATTTTAAATTGACACACAAAAAAAAGGGAACCAACATGATGAATGATGAGCATAATTTGATAATTATATACAACATGAATATATGAGTGGGAATGGTTTGAAATCTAATTGTTCTTATAAATAAAATATATAGACATGGTTTTAAATTTTAAATGTTGAAATTTTTTATCATGCATTCCCATCATATTATAACTTTTCGCAAAAACATTTATCTTTTATCATATATCTCATCCATGAAAATCTTCTTTTCCATACACCTTCCTATTCAGATTTTAATAAGAAATGGTTTGTATATATGAAGAGTTTTTTAGTTAAGATTTCATATTTTAAAGAAGAGTTAGGTGTTTGCAGAGTTATGCTAATGTCCTTGTATTGATTTTTCACATTCATTTCCCTTTTATGTTTCATGGTTGTGTTACTCTCTTAGCCAAATTTAATCATGTTGACAAATTGTATTAGATGTTCCATATATTGTGTCTTGTATATGTATTAATTCGTAAATGATGTATATAGATGAGATTTTTCGATAGAAGTAGTAATTTCTCTAGAAACATGGGAAACAAGGGAAATAGGGTCAAAGGGCCCAATGCATTTTGGTAGAGAGGTAGAGATAAGAGGATGATATTTTCCATCCACTTTGATGCAAATTCTAAGGAATTTAATCAGATAGTCCAAACTGGTTAGTTAAACCTCATGGGACACCCAGCCTTCCACCCCCCTCATCCACTAGTCAAACCCCCACTTCATCCTAATAATATCCATCCCCATCCGAGTATCGTATATATCCATGATCAACCTCATATGAAACCACAACCTATAGTTAATGATGGATTAAACAAAGCACATGTTAATCCCCCCTCTGGTGTTGGTCAATGGCCTACCATGTCACTTCCACTCCCTCCTTTACCTCCTTTATTACCAATACAATTGTTTTCTTCAGTTGCTTCACATGTGCATTCCCAAATCTCTTGAATAATTACAAAGCCCTTGTTATTGAGCCAGAACCAAGTAGGGGAAAGCAACTTCCCATGTCAATCGGTTCAGACTCCTCAGAGTCATCTTCCTATAACTTCAAATCCTTTCCACTCAAACTTGAAGATGGTGTGAGGAAAATCACTTTCGATGACATGCACCTGAAAATATAAAAGGGTGAAGAAAAGAAATTTGTTGATGCAGATTTGATCAAACATAGAGCAACTTTGTCAGAGGGAAGTAGACATAGAGAGTTTGCTTCCAACATGAAATATTATTTTTGACCCTATTTTGTTTTCATGATGACATCAATTTGACTTTGAGGCATATATACTTTTGGACAACTGATATTGTTATTATTGTTGAGAAACGTGTATCATTCTTTTAATGTTTTGGGAGAT
>ML791593.1:386840-433015 GCA_009831015.1 Picea engelmannii
ATATATATATATCATTATCATAAATATACTTGTCCTATTATTAACTAAATTTATTTAAATTTAGTAATTAAAGGTATTTCAACTATTTGAAAACTATCTTTTGGAGAATAAAAAAAAAAGTATAAGGAGGACATGAGAAATTAGAGAGAGATATTTATGATAAGGTTTTTTCTTGTTTCAAGTGAGATTTATGATATTTTTTCTTTCTTTTTATAAGTTTCGTGATGATCTAGGTGGATATCGGTGGCCACCCACCTATTCCAATTGGCTCAAAACAATCTTCTGACAAATTACTATTTTTAGCAGTTTTTTGGTTCCTAAACTTCTGGGGCCATTTTAAGGGAATAAATTAAGTTTTTCTAGGATTGTTCACCTCAATGATAGCTAAATTCTCTAATTGAGCCCCCCAAATGAATATCCTCATCAATACCTTTCCAACAAGCTATTGTTCACCCCAAATGGAGATCATATGCCAAAGTTACGCCCTCGAGAAGTTGATACACCAAACTACCCTTGAGCTAGTTGGAATAGGCGGGTGGCCACCAATATCCACCTGGATCACATGAGAGATATGTCCTTTTATTGAAAACATTATTACTCTAGTGGTGGAAAATAAGAAAAGACTTGGAAGCATAGACTTTTGACATGCTTCAGAAGGTCATTCATTTACCTTGGCAGTATGTTTAGCTTGATTAGAATTTCTAAATTCATTTCTAGTTCTAATTAAGGCTATTTTGCAGAGTCAATACTTGATGAGCTTGTATCTTAGATTGATTCATTTTATTTTAGTCGTGGTCTTCTCTTTTAGACACCAATTTTCTTTGTATAATTCTAAATACCATCCTATACTTCTAAGTCTGATTTGGGTCCAAATACTCATAGGGATTTGTAAAGAAGAACTGGTTGTAACTCAACAAAGCATACTATTTGATAATAGCATTAGGCCCAAGAACATAGTTTTTGAAGGATGATTGATAATTTTGATCAGGCTATAAACCCAAGGTAACATTCCCTCCTATATCATTTAGCCTAATGGGATTCAAAAATGATTGAGTCAGGACATTACCATTCCTCACCTCAACATTTATTTGGTGGCCATACTAGGGAGTGATTATAATCTCTAGTTCTTTTCTTTATTTCAAATTTTATTATTTAATTAATAAATTTTCCTACCCAACAACAACCTAACTTAAGTTTCCCTGATCGAATAAGCATTGCATCTTTTCTTTTTTACTTTATTCTTGAAACAACTCATACCCATGAAGAACTCAAATGTTCTTGGTAGACCACTACCCGTGATATTGAAATTCATTATCAAAGATAATCCTTACAAAGGAAAGCTCAGAATAGGCCTCTTCAAAAATTTGTTGTATTATGTCCACTCAATCTCATCTATCAAGACAGTTAATCGGTCAATATCTTGAATTCAATCCTTTCTATGAAATAGGAAGGAAGAAAGAATTTTTAGAGAATCTTCAACCTAAACTCCGAAAATATTTTTCATATTCTTCTTCGCAAGTAACAAGTGTTTCAATATTCTTTATTCCCAGGAAACACACAATGTCTTCATCCGGTGGTTCCAGTGGTACTAAGGGTGCTTCTTCTTCGCAAAATTCATCTTATTCTCTGATAACAAGCATGTATAGTCACTACAATCAGGTTGTATCAACTACAAATCTAGCAAAGGTAATCAAACAATTTGCTATATTCAAATTGGAACAAGATGCCAATGCTACTCCATGGCATGTGTATTCTCATCTTGATCTGGCTCCGACCACAACTCCTCTTCATGAATTTAAGGACAATTTGACTACATTTTTCTAGTAAGGGCATTATCTCAGTCAATGAACATCTCATTTCCTTTTCTAATGCTTTCCAGAACATTGGGGAAAATTAAAATGACACATACATGAGACTCTTTGTCAACTCATTGGAAAGGAACGTTTGCCACCGAATTCTTTGAATTACCACCCAAGATCTTCTCAACTTGGGTTGAATTGTCATATTGGTTTAATTCTACCTATGGATAACCTCAAAGTATAGCAAACTTGCTTAGAGACTATAACATTCTTGTTTATAACAATGGTTTAACTATAAAATATTTCAATTTGTGCTTCACGAAATTGTATAATCAGATCCCTGAAATTATCAAACCTCATTAACAGACCCTTCAATTACTTCCTAATTAACTTAGTAAGAAAATGAAGAGTTGTACATTTAATTATTAATATGGGGTTCGTATGGAACTTGCGAACTGTCGTGCACAATCTATGAAAGAAGAGTGTTATTTTGACTATGGAATTGTAGCACTTTAATGTCACAATTCAAAGACTCGTAATACGTAATTAAGTCACCAACCTATGAATTAGATTCACTTCATTTATTATAGTACTATTTAATGCATTTAGAATAATTTATTTTCATACAATCTAGATTAAATGTACTTTTAGATTGGTGTGTTTCCTTCAAGCAATTACTTCATAGTTTCTTTCTATCACTTGATTTTCCTACATATTTTCATCATTTGATCAGTTTCAAACCTTTTCTACCGATAATTGCATAATGCTCATACAGTGCATAGCATCTCTTAATTTTTTACGAACCCCAGGTTGAAAAGTAAAGTAGGAGACCAAGGGTATAATAAATCATTGTTGTTATTCCTGGGACCATCACTTTTTGGCACTATTGTCGGGGAGGTGTTGAATTCTACATGTTATTTTCTTTTTGTTTTCTTTTGTGTGACTTGGATAAGTAAAAAGGATACATCAGTCACAAGGCCAACCTCACTATGGAATTTATGTAGTGTCACATCCCAAGTTATTTCACTTTGTGTGAGTATTGGAAGCTCCTTTTCACACTCTCTTTTTTCATTAAATATAATAAAGGACAAAAAAAAAACACTTTCTTTTTATTTCATGAATGACTTGACCTAGAGATAAGAAAGGAATTTTTTTACCAAAAACCCCCACCAAAAAAATAGGTCTAAGAAATCCAAAGATTGGTCCTGAAACACTAGAAATTTTTTTGGAAAGGGAAGCTAGAGAATTAGAAAATATTTCAGGAGAGCGTCAATCCTCACCTCGTGTCATGGCTGATGAAGAAGAAATATTTGAATTCCCTATTCAAGAATCTCATGGAGAAGCCAAGATGAAAAATATTAATCCTTCCTCTTTACCTCATTTTCATGGGCTTGTCTATGAAGATCCTGACACTTTCTTGTTTGATTTTGCAGTTATATGCATGACATATGATTATACCATTGACAAACAAAAACTCAAACTTTTTCCTTCTACCTTAAAGGATTAATCTCTAATATGGTTTATGATCTTGGAGGGAAATAGTATCACAAATTGGTATCAAATGAAAAACACCTTCAATGAAAGATACATAGACTATTGTAGAGCAAGAGATACAAGGGATGGGATTTTCAGAATGTCGCAAGGACCTAATGAATCTCTAGAATACTTTGAAGAGATATTTAAACTAAGCTACAAGAGAGCTCAAAATTGCACTCTGGATGAAGACTCACTCGAGCTTGTCTTACTCAGAGGAATAAGAGAAGATTTGATGGAAACATTGAATCTTCTATCCAATGGAGATATCTATTAGTTAGACTATGATGATATCAAAAGAATGTTCAAGAACCACTCAAGGTCCTCTAGAAAGAAAGGTAGAACTAATAGAGGTTTGGTATCTCAATCTTATAACCCTACTAATCATATAAAGAATGAATTAGGAGGATTAATAGAGGACACAGAGAATGATATTTTACTCTCTTTAGCCATGAAAATGGATAAAATGAAGATAAAAAAGAAACAGGAGGAAGCAAAGAAATCATTGGTTGTCTATTGTCCCAAATGCTCTAAAAAGCATCCTAGAAATGAGTGTCATTTACACTTTATAGATGTTTGTGTAATTTGTGAGGAAAAATATCCAACTAATAAATGTCCTTTTTTTCCAATATTGAAAGCTACATTTTGAGGAGCAAAGGAGAATGTGGAACCACAATACTTCATCGATCAAAGAAGGCTTGGAGCACAAATACCATTCCAAATAGGTTTGAACTTCAATCTTGCTCAAAATTTTATTGCATATAGTTCTCAAATGCCTCCTCAACCATTCTATAACCCATCAACTTGGACTAATCGAAATCCTTGGTAGTACCAAGGACCTCAGATTACTCCTTCATAGAAATATTTTCCTAGTATGCCACAAAATAAGTGGAATCAACCATCACAAAATTTTCAACAACCTACATTACTACATCCTCCTCCTCCTCAAAAAAACACTACTCAAAATAGTGTTCCTCCTAAGAAACCTTAGCTACCTACTCAACCTGCTCCAAATCCAAACAATAAGCAAGTCCAACCTATATAGAACAATGATACAACTTATCATACTTATTCTATGTAAATACAAGAGATAAATATCAGATCAGGAAAAATACTACAACAACAACTGAAGCTCATAGAAAATGAATAATCTAAGAAAGAAAATATTACTTTACCTCAACCACAATCCCCTCCTTACCTTGAAAGATTACAAGAAAAGAAAACCTATACATCTGAGGAAAAGGAACTTTTAGGAGAGCTTAAAAATTTGTGCATAAAGATACCTCTCTTAAAAGCTCTTAAAGATGTGCCCATTTTCAACAAGTATATAAAGGAAGAGTGCATTAGAAGATCAGGGAGAAAAAGGAAATATTCTCCTACCACAAATGTCAGAGGAAAATTAGTTGACCTTATGCTTGGGAAGTTGATTGTACCTAAATACTTGGATCCACAGAGTCCCTTAGTAAATGTACATATTAATAACACCTTGGTACAAAATACTCTTATTGATCTAGGATCTTCAATCATTGTTATGACTAAGGATACTGTTATCACAAGGAATCACCTTCAAATTGCATGGAAGGTAAGCCCAGTACCCATCAGGTTATGTGTATATGTAAATGAGTTTTTAAGAGGTCAAATGGATAAGAGTCAAGATGATAATGTTATAACTCGGAAATCTGGGCTATCATGCACGAGCAATTGAGGTCTTGACTAACTTCAATCAGTGAGTGGGAGTAAATGTGAGTAGAGGGAAGACTTTAGTGAGAAGAATGTAGAGGTTGTTGTAAACATCAGGTCTACAAGCAATCTAAGGAAGAAAAAATCTAACACAAGATCTTCTTGAGTTCAAAGTTTAAGGACACTAAAGAAACATCATAATAATATTATAATCAAACATTCATCATAATATCACTACAACAATCCATGTGAATCATTCAAGCATGAATACTTCAGCATCAGAGGAAAATAAGTTGGAATAAGAAAGTTGATTTCTATTAACCAAGATATCTCAAATCAAGTACACAACCAGTTCATAGTAACTTCATCAAAATATTACAACATAAGGGATCCTAGCTCAACCAAACAAACCTTATAAAACATTTAGACTATCTATTTATAACAAAAGGGTAGGCAATAGCTGGAAGTGTGAGCTGGCCTTCTTCCCATGGAAATCTCCAAGAAGTTATTTCATCTAACAACTTAAACTAACAAATGTGCTATGAAAGGGGAAAATGTTGGTCATTGATCCAACCACTCTTTGAACTGACTTGATCTTCATTTGATGCACAACTCCTTTCCTTCCAAGTGTCCTTTAGGGGGAATGTAACTGTAATCATGATGCCAGTTGTTGTCTCTACAATTCTCCACATCAACAGTGATTCATAAACATGCTAAATCGACTCTCCTTGATTCCTGGTATCTGTTGGTAGCACTCTGAGTAGCGGGCCTTTACCAAATTTCCAGTGATTTTATAGCGCAACCTCGAAAATAGGTAAGTCAAATGGGAAGCACCGAGACTGTGTGTCTTTTTTGCAAAATTCATCCTCTGTCAAAATTTTGGTAGTGCCTTCTTGTGTATTCTGTCAAAATTTCGGTAGAGCCCGCCTGTATAATTCACTCTTCTGTTAAATATTCGGCAGCGCCATCATAATTCACAACACCTTCACTTGAACATTGATAGATTTGGTAGCAACCTCGGGCATTAGCAATGCCATTAGTCTTAGGTGATTTAGCAGCGTTATAGGTAGGAGACTAGAGGAACATCAAAAATAGACTATTATGTAGCACCATAACTCTATGGAATGTCTACGCTACTACTGTTGAAGGGATTAATTCTTTGTGAAAACCCAAAACTCTGAAAAGTAAGCACTAGAAGCATGTATAGCCTGTATAGGTGGAAGATGTAGTATTTCATCAATTACTTATCTTTGCAAAAAGGGGCCATCTTCAAAAATGGAGCTCACCTTTCACCGGTTACTTCATTAACCTAACACTCTTTCTTGTAGAAGGAGGACTTCCCTTTGGCACAATAGGATTCTTCCCTTTAGCAGTAACATGCTTCTTCACTGGAGCTATGCTCTCCTTCGCTGTTGGTTTCTCCTTTTCAATATCAGCTTCAACCAATACATTCAAGTTCCTTTGAGCCATTTCATCTTGGAATAGTTGCAGTTCAACTTTGAGCTTTCTGTTTCGAGATTGAAAATCTTTGTTTTTCCTATAGAGGTTCTTGAGTTGGCTATGAAGAGGTTGGGCTCTTCTTGCTACAAATATTGCTATATTAAGAGTGTGGTTGATGCCATCCATGAGTTCTTTCATCTTAACCTTGCTTCTTCTTTAGGATGGAGACCTTTGGTAGGACCTGTCCTTCAACCGCCTCTTTAAGAGTTGATGGCCTTGTGAAAGGCCTTCTGACATTGGTGATGAATGTTGAAGGAGATGAGGAGAAGTGTAGATTCTTCCCTTTCTTTGATGTAGTCTTAGTAGAAGAAGGGACCTCTTCTAACTCTCGTGCAGGAGGGGGTGAAAGGTTTCTCTGTGGAGAATGATAGGCCCCATCCTCAGTTCTTGCAACCTCCTTGATGGCCTCTTAATCTTGAATAGGAACTCTACTCTTTCTTTTCTTGCTAGTGCATGTTTGAGCAGCACTGGTGGATGGCAAAGGGCTTTCTATCTTGATTGAGAAGTAGATGCTATGTCCAACTTCATGTGGGAAGCAATAATGAAATGTTCCCATGAGATATCCTTCTTACTCAGCTCTTCGAAAACCAACATTCTAATCAACCCAAAATGAAATATGTTGGTATCCACAGCCTTTGACTTGGATTGAACCTTGTCTGACATCTTGCCTATGCTCCTTAGCAAATATAAAGGAATGTTCATTTCAATTTTGCCAATAAAATGTAGCAAAAGCCTTATATAGTAATGGTATAGTGTATTGAACCTCCCTTCACACGTAAAGTACCTTTGAATGATCCTCAATATTTTATCAAATTCCCCAACTAGATGATTTCTTGGCACCCCTTTGGAAAGATTGTCAGCTTGATATTCAGGCTTAATGAAATCTTTGGCATAGGTTGCATCTAAGGCCATGTATTTAAACCAACTCTCACCAGTGATAGGGATCCCTGCAGCAACTGAAATAGAGGTCTCAGACACCTCAAATTCTAGGTACCCTACTTTGGTCTTCAGGCCATCGAAGTGTAAGGAAAACTGTCTTGTCACTTCAGTATGACCTCTTTGCATATTTTGGCAGAAAGTGAGGCATCCCACCCTTCGAAAAACTTCTCTAGCCATGGGCTCTGCCTCGAATAGATGCATTTCTACAGGCTCAGTTCTAACCACCTTACCTCCCTTGTGTGACTTCTTATTCTGAGGATTCTCCATAGATTAGGATTTAAATATTTAGGGCTATGGAGTGATAATAACCAGGAGGATCAAAGAGTCAGACATCAAGTGAAGAATGGCTCCCCCTTTACAATAATTTTTCTTAATTCATACTAGTTGGTAGCTTAGGAAAGAGTGGCTATGAAAATCCCTCCCTTGATTGTGTGCAAATATGAACACTGACGAAAAAACATATGATGAAGGGATGCCCTGTGATGGTCTCTAAAAACTAGGTCGAAACAGCCTGACTCAATCTGACAGAGGAGGCAGGGCAAAAAACAATGTCGTTTGAGTAGTGTTGGGCCCTTCGTTTTTGGATAAGGAATTGTGCAAGTTTTGACTGAGCATGAGTTGCGCAAGCTTCATCAGAGGCCTGGAGAAAGAGCAATAGAAAGAAGTTGTGAAAGTTAGCGCAACACCAGCTAAGAAACACACGGTTGAAATAGAACAAGAAAGCGTGAAATCCAAGAAGAAAGACACAACCCAGCTTATATATAGAGATAAACATAATTGTAAAAGGGTTGTCCAGGATAATTGGAAAAGGGTTAGTTGGGTTGTGGTTGAGTCGATTGATTTAGTCATTCTTGGTGCTGTTAACCAATCGGATTAGTTGTTGATGATCATTGTAAGTTGAGCAAAGTCAACTCTTGAGTCTGTAATGAATTGGAACTATCATCTTGAGAATTGGAGCTCTGCGGCTTGAGTCCAAAGCTGAGAGTTTGTACAACGCACTGTTGTGTAATTTTGAGTCTGTAATCAGAGAAATATTCTAAAGATAATATGAAGAAGGACCTAAATTTTCAAATATGATGTGTCTTTATGTGTTTACTTATGCATTACAGTATCTACTTATGGCTTATGAGCTCTAGTTGATGGTTCTACGTTTAAATGCTTTCTAGCGATGTAAGTAGGTTCAATTCTTGCACATGTATGTTTCAGACCTATTCATGGCTCTTGTGCAAGATCGAGAATGAGTCCTGAAGGCTCTATGGATCCTCTCAAGTCTTTTCCATACCCTTCCCTATCTATCTGTCTCAACGACGCTTCGGGTGAGACTTCTCCTCTTCGGAGGAGATGAAAACACCAACTCTCTAGACTACACAGTACCTTTTGTTGGTAACCTGAGAAGGACCCTGGTCTGATCAAACTCGCACCAACAAAATGGTTATGTTTTCGGGACCCGTGTTAAAAGGGAACTTGTAGGGAGAATGCTTCCACCAATCCATAGATTTTTTATTTATCAATGGTGGGAAAGGAACTGTGACGCCTTCATATGGAAAGAAGTGGAACTAAGGATAAAATCAGTGAAAAACACTCACGAAGCAATCTTTTACTCAGAAAGATGGAGCGACCAGTACGACATTTTCTAGGTTAAATTCCCAAAAGAATTTTTCTACTGGATAAAGAGGCTCCAAGAAGCTCCACAGTTCCAAGGGCGGGTTAATAGGATCTGTGCGTGGGATACTGAGAAGCTAGCAACACTTCAGAGGCTGGATTGTCCAATTACACAAGCTGTGGATTTCTGGGTTAACACCACACTAGAGGGATACATAATTGAATTTGCAGCTGAGAACCAC
The DNA here is from genome assembly GCA_009831015.1 of Picea engelmannii. Lineage (NCBI taxonomy): Eukaryota > Viridiplantae > Streptophyta > Pinopsida > Pinales > Pinaceae > Picea > Picea engelmannii. The sequence goes on from ML791593.1 coordinate 396,136, forward strand.
CAGTCTTTCTCATGGGCAGAGGAAATTTTCAAGAAAGATGCAAGAGGAAGGTTGTTCAGAGAAATCCCCCTTTGGATTAAGGTTTTCTTGATGGAGGAAGGGATGTTGGTTATGTCCCCAACTTAGATGGAAATGTAAACACCCTCACTTGGGGTAGGGCGAAGCGGAGTGAGAGTCATGGCATGAGAGAGGGGATGGTTGTTTAACAAATGGAGGGGGGGGGGAACAAAACAAAATGGACTCAAGAGACGAGCGAGCCTTGAAGAGAGCTTCCATAGTTGAGAAGTGGTGGCGCGACAAGATCAATAAAGCAACAAGACAGTCTAAGAAGTTGAGGAAAGAAAGCGGATCAGGAGAAGTAGAGGAAAGACAGATGGAAGAACTGCAGAATATGAGAAGACAGGAACAACTAGCTAGTCAAAGGCTAAACGAGAGAGAAGCGTGGAGAGAAAGAAGTCCCCAGGAGGTGGGACAAGAAGGAGAAGGTACAGATGTAAGAGAGGAATACGTCGGCATGAATCTTGGAGAAGGAAGAGCATATTGAGCCCCAATAACAGGAGAGATCGGGAATTCGGCCAAGGAGATCCTCCTAGTGGAAGCAAATGAGACCCCCCGGATCAAAGAAAACCACCCCAAAGCCAATGGAGTTGTTAGGACTCAAAAATGTCACATTTATATCCTCTTTTCCCTTCACCATTCCTTACATTTCATAGTCCTAATAAACCCTTTATCATACCATTTCCATAATTATATTTGGGTTTCACCTTATTATTTTCCACTTTATTCATTTTAGTATTATAAGTGAATTTATGATTAAACATTAGAAAATTAACATATTTTCATTATATCTCAAGGTTGGATGAGTTTTATGATGTGTATAGGTATATTTGAATATTTCAACAAAGTCAAATATTACTACCTAGCCTCAAACTCAAATTTCGTCTTCAAGCTTTGAAGATTTGAAGAATATTTGGGACAATCATTCAAGCATATTCAAAGGAGAAGATCATGGAGATTTTTATGGCATATCTTATCCAAGATTTGTGAGAGATGTGTGGAGGATTTGAAGGGATCTTATCTTGTAATAATAGGAAAGTAGGTGAGAGAATAGTGAATCTGCAATTATGAGACTCTTATCTTGTCTTCAAGACTCTCATGTATAAAAGAGAGTGTTCTCTCTTCATTTTAGGGGGGTTAGAGATGAGAGATTAGACTTAGATCAGCTTGAAGTCTTAGAAGGGGATTCTTATCTTTAATTCTTTCATTATTATTCTTCCATTCTTTGTCATTTGATTCTTGTAATATAATTTGAGATTGATTTATTGTGTGAGCTCACATATGTCTTTTGTCTTTCAACTCTTTACATGTTGTATTGTTTTCCTAGATTAATTTCCTGCTTTCCTAGATTAATTTCCTTCTTTCCTAGATTAATTTCATTTCAGCAATTTAGATTAGATTACTTCTACTTTAGTCTTGCATATATAGTGCGTGTGCTTCGTAAGCCTACGAACCTCGGATTGAAAAATTAAATAGTTGGGCAAGTACTACAACGGAATTAAACGACAATATTTCCTCCTAACATTTTGGCGTCGTTGCCGGGGAAGTGCAAGGGGATTGAAGTTTAGTTTGAATTTTCACGCAAGTATGATTAATCATGCTCCTAACTCTGAGGTGACATATGGGTAAGGGCATGTAGGGAGTGTTTCAATTCCTGCAAGCGTAAGTGTAGATTTCAATTCCTGCAAGTATGTCTGCATGTGTTGGTAAGGGGTCATAGCAGCTACTTGAGTAGAGACTCCTCATGTTCTCCCTGCCAACGTATTCCTAAATATGAGGTGAGACGTTGGCCTCATTTGGGATAGAGCATGCAGAGTGTGACTTTCAATTTCTGCAATTTCAATTCTAGCAATTTCAATTTCTGCAATTTCAATTTTTGCAACTGTGAAGAGGTTTTCATGTGTTTCAGCAAGTGTGATTTTCAGTTTTTTGGAACTACTCACTAATATCCTCGTGAAAGTCGGGATCTCTTCTTCTCAGGAAGAAGAGATCTTGACAACAATTAAAGATTCAAATACTCCTTCAGAAACACACAAAGATTCAACATCTAAAGAACCCTACATATTTGATGACGAACAATCATTCGAGCAGGAGATTGAGGAAGATGGAGAGGAGTTATAGCAAGATCTGAGCGAGGAAAAATGCGCCTATGAAATCATTATCGAGCAATGGTTCCAGGTAAGTACTCGATTAGATACATTTTTTTTATTTTTATTTAGAAAGTTGGCAGTCACAACAACTAGATTCATTCATTCTTGTAAAATTCTATTTTTCATTCGAAAAATTGCCACTGAACATATTGTTGTTACAATTGCGTGCTTGGCTCCATTGGTTATTTGACTACATGTAATTGATTTCTAAGATGTAATTATCATAGAGTAGGTAGGATTTCATTTTCAGTTTTTGTTTTCATTTTCAGATTTTTCTTTTACCTAGAATAAGTATGCTTTCCTTCGCGCTTCATGCGATAGCGAGGATCAGAAAATAGGGATGATTTTGATTTCAGGAATGATTTTTTTTGCAAACATGCTTAACAATAAACACAATAAAACATTAGATGAATAAAAACAAAACCAAAATTTTTCTATGCTGAAATAGTCACTGAATTTTTCATGCTGTTACAACGAAAATTTTACATGTTGTTACAGTGAAATTCTACACACTGATATAGTAAAATTTTCCATGCTGATACAGTGACGTTTTTCCATGCTGATACAGTGACATGTTTTTCATGCTGAAACTGTAAAATCATGTTGAAAGTTTGGTTGAAAATGTGTTCTTCTTGCAATTCGTTGAATTGCATTTTCCACCCATGCTAAATCTGTAGCCTGGAAACAAAAACAAAACCTGCAATTGTGACAACGAAATAAGAAAACACTTCGGTGTTCTTCTCCTGGATCTGTGATAGAAAACAACAAAACAAGAAATTGATTAGTCAATTCCTCTTTCTTTTCCTCGCCTCCAATGAATGAGAATCCAAACGTGATTTTTGTCACAAATTTCGGTAACTAAAATGATATGCAAGTGAGAATTTTATGGGATTGATTAGTTATTGTACATTTTAGGATCTCAAAAATATTTTGGGATCAATCCTTTCTAGGGTCAATTTTTAGCTTCCAGTTGATGACTCGATCCCATTCTTTGTTGACCATTGTGCTACCGAGAGATTGATATAGATTTTATTTTTTGGAATCTAAGATTATTTGCTCCTGCCATTCCCATAACCAATCTTAGATCTCATTCTTTGATAATGTGGCATGAAATCTCCACAAACAAGGGTTAACCACTCTGCAATAAAATAGGATCTTTGCAATGGTGGTTTCCACTCTATAATGAAAATGCATGTGTGAAACTTACAAGACATTTCCTTTTTTGATTTCTATTATTCTGAAGTCGATAATTACGCATAATAGAACCACACCACCAGGATTTGGACATTGCTATTGTGAATACCACAACTCTTGTCGAACAACTAGCAAAAGAAAAACATATTCAAATTATTTTCGGTGCGGCGTCGCCTACTGCATCCATGCTCTTGCAAGACGTCTTGCCAAGACACACAACTGGGCAGTTGCATTAAAAACCTTGATTTTTATTCATCGAAATTTGAGAGAAGTTGACCCCACATTTCAGGAGGAGTTGATCAACTGTAGTGGATCCAATGGCCACATTCTCAATTTATATTACTTCAAGGATGATTCTAGTCTGAATGCTTGGGACTATTTAGCATGGGTACATTCATTGTTCCTAAAAGAATGATTGGAATGCTACAATGTACTTAAATATGATATTGAATAGATCACTTGAGAACCAGGGAACTAGACATTGTTGAATTGCTATAACAATTTCCAACTTTGCAGCAATATCCAATCATACAGTACGCACTCACAGCAAGTGAGAGCAATAATGGTCGCTCCTCTACACAAGTACGTGTCTTCTCCTGGGTTAAATTTGACAGACTAATGCATGTTTTTACAGTTTCCCATCAAATACAGGTGGACAGAGAATAAACATGTCACCTATGAAGTTCAATCATTTCGTAAATCGTCAATTTGATGGGTATCATTAAAATTAACGCATATTTAATTTTTACATCATTATGTATATGCATTGGAAGGTGGATAGGTACTTTCGACAATGATAGTTGTGAACTTTGTAGTGTGAGAATTAATTGCATATGGTCATGGAAGGCATCTTGACTCTGGAGCAATAGTTACAACTACTTGCCATTTATGTAATTCTACATGTGGAGAGTTGGACCTTGGTTTGCTAATCGCTGGAAGCATGGCACCGTATATTCTTATTATGTTGAGCTCAAATTGTATCAACTAATTTTCTGGGTCATTCAATCTTTCAATCTCTTTCACATCTTTAGATGGACTCCAAATTGTGGGTGCTTCAAATGTCATTGCTAGCAATTCTGAACTGAATTCATTCTAATAGTTGCAACAACAAATCATTATGCTAGGCTTTCCTTAACAATCTCAAAGAAGGGTGGTTGTTTTGTGGAATGGGGTTCGCTTAGAGGTAATTGATTTGACCATGGGATGAGAGCCCTGATACTGTTAGGGTCAACTTTACACTGACAGTCACTTTGGTAACAATCAAATGACGAAACCAACAAGTGCGAACAAAAGGTATAACTGTATTTAATTTCTATTTTGAATTTGTTCGCATTTGTACTTAATCTTGCATTTTACATCTTGCGTTGCTCTCACAAGTTTGATTGTAGGATTAGTTTTAAGGTTTATTGCAAGAACAAGACGCTCGTATTCCATGCCGTAGTGGTTTTTAAAAATCACAACTTTTTCATAAAAAAAACATGTTTGTTAACAGTTTGAAGGAGTCGATCTTTCATGAAGTTTGTTGTTACACTACACCTTCCATAAACCCGTTTGAATCATGAATGTTTACCCCCATCGTTCCTTCAAACATGCATTGATCATTCCTATGTTGAAGCCATCTACCATTACCGTATCCATCATGACTTCGCACATCCCTATCTTTCTGAGTCACATACATCACTTCCTTATTTTTCAGGTCTTTTTCCTTGGTAATAAAACTAGTCAAGTTCCCTTTCCATGATCGCATTGCCTTGATTTCCTTGCCATAAAATCGCTTTCTACTGATATCTTTATATATATAGTCCTACCAATATTTTTATAAACTCGCATTGACTGATGTGGGATTCCTTAAGGCCCACCTTTCAACAGTCTTGCCCCATCGACCTCGACACATTATCTTGGATATAGAATAGAGTTCCTTTTGAGTACCTTGAGGCTTGCATGCCTTAATGGAAAGTTCTCTCACCGACAATCATGGGAATACGTCAATGTCCCATGATCGTCAAATTTTTCAAGTGGCTCAACATCAACTCATCTATTCGCACTTTGCAAGATGTACTCAGTTACCTTGGCACTCATTGACATCACTGGTGAGTTTGTCTCGCATTGGTTAACGACATTCATCAATGGTCGGTAATCCAATTATGTCTCTTCATGCTCGACTTCGACACATTTATTCGCATGACGAGAATTGTACCATCGATTTGTAGCGGATGAAGACTACACACTTTTTCATGATCCCCTCAGCAGTTACAACAGTTTGATTTCAGATCTATGACAGTATCACAACTCCACATTCTCTGCCTTCCACATTTTTCATGATTCAGCAGTAGCAGTTCAGGTTCCTTCACTTCCCATGATCCAGTTATAGCAGCAGTAGCATTAGCAGTTACATTTTCATGATCCTACAACAGTCACATCTTCCATGCTCCAACATCAGTATCAACCATATTCCTCTTGCATTGTTCATCATCATTCTTGGGTAAGTGGAGGTATGTTCTTTTCTAATCTTTAATCATGTAATTCCTTATTTTCTAATAATGAATGAGTTTGGAAAGTTCCCTCACCATGCTCTATTACCTTTTTGACTTTCATAACCTATGCCAAGTTTCATAGGGATATGCAACCACTTCAGTTGGGGGGGGAGGGGGGTTGGGGGTGGAGGGGGGGAACCTATATTCACTACATATTCATTACCATTATTCCATTTTACCATCTAATCATTCCATTTATGATTCAATAACATTTCTTTTCCAACGACACTTTGCTGCATTTCGATTGATCTACATATTAGCATGATTCATAAAGATAAAGAAAAGGCTTTCTTATACACAGTGATGCTTTCTTATGCACATTGAGAGCTTATTATTATTTCCAGTGAGTATATGACTAAATTATTGTAGCAAGAAAACAAATAAGTGAAATGAATGTTGTTAACACAAGAACCAACATTCTTTGTATTCATGGTTGTCACACAAGAACCAACCATAAGAAAATTTCACATGCTGTTACACATATTTCACATGTTGTTATACATGTATTACATGCTACTACACATGTATTTTACATGATGTTACTCCTGTATTTCAAATCCTGGAAATATTCCTTATCAAAAAGACATCATCAATCAAAGACAAAGTCTGAATGCCAAATGTTTTTGAGAAAATCCATGCACGGTTGCATGAGGACATGCAACAAGTTCAGTTGGGGGGGATGTTAGGACTCAGAAATGTCACATTTATATCCTCTTTTAACTTCACCATTCCTTACATTTCATAGTCCTAATAAACCCTTTATCATACCATTTACATAATTATATTTGGTTTCACCTTATTATTTTCCACTTTATTCATTTTAGTATTATAAGTGAATTTATGATTAAATATTAGAAAATTAACATATTTTCATTATATCTCAAGGTTGGATGAGTTTTATTATGTGTACAAGTATATTTGAAGATTTCAACAAAGTCAAATATTACCACCTAGCCTCAAATTCGAATTTTATCTTCAAGCTTTGAAGATTTGAAGATATTTTGGGACAATCATTCAAGCATATTCAAAGGAGAAGATCATGGAGGTTTTGATGGCATATCTTATCCAAGATTTGTGAGAGATGTGTGGAGGATTTAAAGGGATCATATCTTTTAATAATAGGAAAGTGGTTGAGAGAATAGTGGATCTTTAATTATGAGACTCTTTTATCTTATCTTCAAGACTCTCATGTATAAAAGAGAGTGTTCTCTCTTCATTTTAGGGGGGTTAGAGATGAGAGATTAGACTTATATCAGCTTGAAGTCTTAGAAGGGGATTCTTAGCTTTGATTCTTTCATTGTTATTCTTTCATGCTTTGTCATTTGATTCTTGTAATAAAATTTGAGATTGATTTAATGTGTGAGATCATATATGTCTTTTGTCATTCAACTCTTCACATGTTGTATTGCTTTCCTAGATTAATTTCCTGCTTTCCTAGATTAATTTCATTTCAGCAATTTAGATTAGATTACTTCTACTTCAGTCCTGCATATATAGTGTGTGTGATTTGTAAGCCTACAAACCTCAGATTGAAAAATTAAATAGTTGGGCAAGTACTACAACAGAATTAAACGACAAGATCAATAAAGAAGAAAGAAAGTCCAAGAAGTTAAGGAAAGAAAGCAGATCGGGAGAAGTAGAGGAAAGACAAATGGAAGAACTGCAGAAGATGAGAAGACATGAATGACTGGCCAGTCAAAGGTTAAATGAGAGAGAAGCGCGGAGAGAAAGAAGTCCCGGGGAGGTGGGACAAGAAGGAGAAGGTACATATGTAAGAGAGGAAGGCGTCGGCATGAATCTTGGAGAAGGAAGAGAAGATTCAGCCCCGATAACAGGAGAGATCAGGAATTCGGCCGAGGAGATCATCCCAGTGGAAGAAAATGAGACCCCCCAGATCAAAGAAAACCGCCCCGAAGCTAGTGGCGCTAGCCCCGAATCACCCATACCCCAAGTGTCTCTTATACAAGTAGTAAGTCTGATACTACCTTCTCATGCTAATTTTGTTCTAGTGCAATTAATTAGTCAGTCACAACCAGGAAGTTTGAGTACGGGGAGGATATTGGGATCCCCTAGTAGATTGCAAGCAGGACCGTTAGGATTCATATTGATAGGAACAACAATATCAGCAATGGTCAGCCATGCGAGAGGTTTGATTGCTCGATACCCATAATTTTGGGGTAAGGGAGATGAAGACATTGAGCAGCATTGGTTCCTGTGCAAAGCAATTTGGAGATCTAGAGGGACTCCGGATGCGAATAATTTGGTCGAGTTCTAGACTACCTTGAGAGGTCGAGCCCTCAAGTGGTACATGAATATCATTGAGCTGGGAGTGCCAGGGACGCAAGGTCAAGCATTCACACTTGGCTAGGTACGGACAAGGGTCATAGCAGAATTCAAACTACCCCAGTCAAAAAAATAGGCTCTATCGGAGTTACGTGAGATCCAGTAGCGTGAAGGTGAATCCGCCTGGGAATACATCCAAAAGTTCAAATATTCCATAGGGAGGTTGGCACATCCAATCCACGAAGAACATCAAAGGGAGTGGTACATTCAGGGGTTATTGCCTCTGACTCGGATTCCACTAACGCAACAATGGATAGCCACATTAACAGACGCCTTGGAACAATTGATGAAGATTGAAGCAATGGTGGGATACCCTGGGAACTTGACTGTAACCAGACCCCCGGTAGATGCGAACCTGGTGCAAATACAAGGGCAAATATCGACACTTTTAGAAAAGATTCAGGAGCTGACGATACCTAGACTAGGATGACCATAGGTTTGGTGCACTGGATGTTATATAGAAGATCATCTGGTGAATGAATGTCCATGAATGAGGGGAATGGGACCTCCTCAGAATATGATGGTAGTGCCACCAGGACCCACAGGAGGAGTTGCGCAAGTATCGAAGAACTTAGCATTCCATAACCCCACCCCATATCATGCTTTTCCAGGAGGCCAAATAGCACCAACAACTGAGTATTGTGAAATCTATCGACCCCATGGGCATGGGCCAAGATAGTTCCCCATCATGCATAAATATTTGACAGTACCAAAGATAGTACACTGTGAGTTCTATGCGTTTAGCACGCATAATACCAATCAATGTAGAGTGTTGGATGCACTTGCTGATAGGTTAGACCGAACAACATTCAGGGTGAATGAAAACCCTCAGGGACCAGGAAGAGTTTGAGGAGGTGGAGCCAGAGGAGACTTTAGAGGAGAAAGAACTGGGGGAAGAGGACCAAGAAAATGTTATAACTGTGATGAGCAAGTTCACTTGGCTATAGATTGTCCTCATCCAAGGCGGCCATGGTGCTCTCACTGCATAACCAATAGACACGCAATAGAATATTTCCCAGAGTTAATAGAAAAGTGGGAAGATAGAGTGAGACAAAGAGGAACTAACCTTATCAGCTCAGAAATCAAGAGGATTTCTAAGGGACAATTTCCCAACCTTAATATTGTTACTCGAGGAGGAGCGAAGATAGGAGAAGATGTTGATACTCTACTGCAGATCTAGAAAGCAGCACCCAAGGGAGATAGGTATGACCCTCTAAAACAAAATATGTTCTGTAAATATTCCATAGAAGTATTTCAGAATATTCCTAATCCTGAGATGCGAGAGAACCCCCCCAGCTGATTGTTTACCCTAATATGGCACAAGTCCCTGCTTCACCCCCTGCACCTAGAAACCCTGTAGTCATACCAAGACAACCTGAGCAACCTCAAAACATAGTTGGCCTTTGGTTCCAATTATTCTCTGACATTCTGGGGAATGATCAACTAATAGAAAAGTTGTGCAATGCGCTATACCTAGTTTTAGGAAGCGAAGAACCCTGAGAAGCAAGGATAAGGGCCAATCTTCCCGAGAAAAGTACTCAGAGAGTGCAACGAAGAAAAATACAAACCAGCAAGGAATTCAAATTAATATCCCAATTAGATGAATTTGAGATTAAGGACATCATGTTGGACCTAGGGTCAGATGTAAAAATTCTGCCTAAGAAGACCTGGGAAGCCTTAGGAAAACAAAGGTTAACATATTCCCCAATTCAATTAAGAATGGAAAACCAATACTGTATCTTCCCCATAGGAATGCTAGAGAACATGGAAATAGATGTAGCAGGAGTAAAAATGGTAGCTGGATTTGAATTCATTGAGATCATGGGAGATAAGGACCCCTACCCTACACTACTTGGTATTGATTGGGCCTATGACAATCATGCAGTAATCGACTTAAAGAAAGACACCATGACCTTTGAGGCTAAGGGAATAAAGGTAGTTCAACCTTTGGATCCATATGTAGGACCCAGGTATACATAACCAACCGACAATAATATGGAGGGAGAAGACTTGGACCAGTTGTACACTGTAACAGCTGGGACAAGAAATGATTATATAAACCCCACCACCAATGGGTCAGTAAGTTGGAGAAGTATACAGTTAGCAGATGAAGATTCAAAATTGGCTTTTGACAGTTGGAAACAAGGGTCGCACGAAAGATTCTCAAGAATATGGGAAACTGTCAGAGTAACCAGATGGGTTGGGACCGAAGTTACAGAACACTGAGTATATGATGGTACCTCAGATATTGATATTTTTTTGCACAAGATGGAGGAAGATGTCAGAGAAGATCAAAGAATCTTTGTACTAGATATAGCCTTTCAGAACAACCCCACCATATGGTGGGATAATCATAAAGTTGTACTAAGAACTTGGGATGAGGTGAAGCAAGATATCAAGTACAGGTTCCAGAACAAGGAGTAATTGGAATCAGAGATGTAGACAAATCTCCAAGTTCCACAACTGTTCAGTGGAGAATCGGATCCTAGAATACACATCGAACAGTGCGTGACTCAGTGGAAAGATACGAGAATACCCTCTCACTTCTGGATTCAGGTATTTCCCCACTCTCTAAGTCCAATCCCAAAATCTTGGTTTATACATGAGGAAACCAAAATACAAACCAACGACTAGAAAACAATGGCAGCTCATTTCTGCAAGGACTTTTCATTCACAAGTACCCCGAGCTTGAAGTAGCCCTACAAAAGATTAAAGAATTTATTTTTACAGATAATGGTAGTCAGAAATCAAACTTAGTGGTATGTGCTAAGTATAGCCAAGGAATTCAGACAAATCTCCTCTTTCCCTCATCTGAGACACCTATAGAATGTTATCAGATCAACAAAGATTCAAAAATCCTAGATGACTTAGAAGAACTGAGAAACCTAGCCATCAAAGAGACAGAGGGGAGCAGAGAAATCCAAAACACCATACCCATCCAAACCGTTAGTTCCTACAATCACCCATTAAAATTGCACAAAATCAACATAGGGACCGTAGAGAAACCCAAGATAGCTATGGTGGGATACTACTGGGATGAGAAAACCAGTCAGGAAATACAGAGTTTACTGCGGGAATATGAGCATTTATTCCCCAAGACTTTTTCTGAGTTAAAGGGAATCAAAGGAGTCATGGGAGAAATGAAGATTGATTTAAAACCAGGATCCAAGCCTATCAGACATAGACCATACCGTCTTAATCCAAGAGTAAAAGAGAAATTTAAGAAGGAGATAGATAAGATGTTAGAAGCATGCCTCATTTTTGCAGTAGAAGAAGCAGAGTGGGTCATCCCGATAGTCATTCAACGAAAGAAATACACAGAGGATATTAGAGTCTGTGTAGACTACAAAAGTCTCAACTCTGCCTATGTACATGACCCATTCCCAACACCCTTTATAGATGAGGTGCTAGAACAGGTTGTGGAAAAGGAAGCATACTCATTCACAGACGGAATTTCAAGATACCATCAAGTCAGGATCGCTGAAGAGGACAAAAGAAAGACCACTTTCATTACATAATGGGGATCTTTTGCATACAACGTGATGCCATTTCGCTTAAAGAATGCCCCTGCAGTTTTCTCCAGGATTGTGATAGCAGATTTTAGAGAGTTCATTCACAAATTTATAGAAGTCTATATGGATGATTGGACAATATATAGCCTACTCAAGTAACATGTAGCACTGCTAAGGCTAATGTTTGACAGATGCAGAGAGTTGCAAATCTCATTGAACCTCAAAAAGTGTATCTTTTGTTTACCACATGGGAATCTGTTGGGCCATATAGTCTATCGAGAAGGAGTATTGGTAGACCCAACCAAAGTTGCATCCATTGTGAATATTCCACCACCCACGAGTGCTAAGAAGTTGCACTCCACGTTGGGACACACAGGTTACTATCGCAGGTTCATCCGAAGATATGCCAACATTACTGCACCCCTAGAAAACCTACTGAAAAAGGTTGAAACATTCCAATGGACTCCAGAATGTGATAAAGCATTTGAGACACTTAAGGAGAAACTCATCACAACATCGATTTTGATATTCCCAAACTGGGAGAATGAATTTCACATCCATGTAGATGCTTTAGGAATTGCCTTAGGAGCCATTTTAACGCAACTTGGAGATGGAGCTATGGATCACCCTATCTATTTTGTGAGTTAGAATTTGTCGCAAGCAGAATGCAACTACACAATGACGGAAAGTGAGGGTTTGTCCATGATTTATGGTTTGCATAAATTTAGACATTATTTGTTAGGGTCTCATTTCAAACTCTTCATTGATCATTCTGCATTGAAATATCCAATTAACAAACCTGTGTTGGAAGGGAGAATTTGTAGATGGTTGTTGCTATTTCAGGAATTTTCCTTTGAAGTTATCATCAAGCCAGGAAGATGCAATGTAGGACCTGATCACATGTCCAATATAGAGTTAGGGAAAAGTGGTGGAGCGGTAGATGACCAGCTCCCAGATGCATATTTGTTCAGGATTGAGGCCATACCAGAATACCTGGAGGACATAGCAATCTTTCTTAGTACATGGGCTTGTCCTGAAACCTATTCCGCAACCCAGAAATGCCATATGGTTGTTAGAGCAGCAGATTACCAGCTAATTGTCAGAAAGTTGTATAAACTAGGACTAGACAACATTATCAAACGGTGTGTCCTGGATCATGAAAGGCGGGATATACTTTGGGAATTCCATAATGGAGTTGCAGAAGGCCACGTAGGAGGAAAGGCCATGACACAAAAAGTTCTATAGGCAGGAAATTGGTGGGAAACACTCTTCAAGGCTGCAAAAGTATATGCTAGATCGTGTGATGTTTTTCAATGCATGGGCAAGTCGTCACGCTAATATGAAATACCACTACAACCAGATAGAAATCTACAAGCACTTGAGAAATGGGTAGTTGACTTCATTGGACCAATCAACCCCACAACCAAACATTCAAAGGCTAGGTACATCATTACCACGACTGACTACCTTACCCATTGGATAGAAGTAGCAGTTGTACAAGACTATTCGATAGATACTGCTGCTAGGTTCATTTTCGATAATATCATTACTTGATTTGGATGTCCCAGGAGCCTAACCAACGATCAGGGAGCTCGTTTTATTAGCATCACTATAGCAACACTTACAGTAGAATTTTTTATTCAACATCACAAGAAAAGTTAATACCACCCACAAGCCAACGGAACAGTCGAAGCCTTCAACAAGATCCTGTAAAGGGGACTAACAGAGGTCTGTTGCGCAAATTGGGAGGATTGGGATGAGCGAGTTCTAGCTGTACTATGGGCTTACAGGACAACCAAAAAGAAAATCCACAGGCACACACCGTTCGAGTTGGTTTATGGGAGAGAGGTAGTGGTTCTTGTAGAGTTCATCACTCCAAGTTTGTATATTGCACAAGTCACATGCATGACAGAAGAGGAATCCATTGTGCAGATACTTACAAAACTAAAAGAACTCGAGGAGACCAGATTTCTAGAAGACTTTGATCAGTCGGTTGAAAAAGAAAGACAAAAATCTTGGCATTACAGGCACATTAAGACCAAGTTATTCACGCAAGGATACAAGGTGCTACTCTACGATATCTGGTACCAAAAGCATCCTGGAAAGATGCATATGCATTGGTTGGGACCATTCATGATTGCGGAGATCCGACCATCAGGAGCAATCCGACTCACACAACTAGATGGTTTGTTGTGACAAGGATGGTGAATGGCGCTCAAATCAAGCCCTACCTGTCTCAAAACTGAGAAAGAGGGACTATCGCTCTAGTCCAAAAGAGCTTGTACAATAGTTAGATTTGAGTTTTCTGAATTTTTTGTAAGTTCAGTAATAAAGTCAATATGCGCAGTGTTGCGCCATGACACATAGTTCATTTTCTGATTAAGTGTTGTTTGATATAGAACTAATGACTCAGCAGTGCAAGATCCAAAGATTAAGAGAATCCATTAATGATAGTCATTAATATGACAGTGACAACCTCTGTTGTCGAAGAAAGGATGAATATGAATACGATCTGAATCCATATGCCACACGAACCTAGTTTAGTCACAACCTCTATTGCCATTGCGGTACCACGTCTGAAGTCCATTAAGCCATAAAGTCGCGTTATGCAAATATGCCATCGAAGTTCACGCCTAGATACCCAACCATCAAACGGAAAGGTCTGAAATCAGCCACGTCCCTATTCCACTCACGAAAATAAGTAAATGCCAAAATCACCCAATAGGATTTACCTTGTTTAACTGTCCCGTCGGACAACTCAGATCTCGTTGCATCCATACAGTCATGATGAACAAAAGTTATTGCTAAACTTACTCGTCAAGCCAAGTATAAGGCCCTAGGAACTTGCCTGAGAATGCATCATTTCCAAAACAAGCATAGCCATTTCCAAATTCAGTAGAGTGAACTAGTCGGTACCATTGTGAAATTTGTTGTCCTTAGCTGGCCGCAGAAGCCTGAATGCCGAGAGCCACAACTAGTCGAAGTGCCATGGCGAAAGAATCGGTACCAGATGAACCCTGTGACCCCCAGGTCGAGGTCGTAGGTGATCTAAAGGGTAAAGTGGAGCATGTTAAGCTCCTTGACCTTGACCTCACGGATTCAGTATTGTTCCCAAAGATGCACACCGATGTATTTTGGGAGATGGCCTCGGATGGAATCGGAGGTATGCTATTTGTGCCAAAAGAATACTTCATCAACTTATTCAATTCGACCATCATGAACCTGAGAGACCTACCAGTCTTTGGTACCACAGGTGAGATTGCACGATGCACTAAATTTCTGATAAGCAGGGTGCATGAAAGAATTCTATGGTTGGACAAGCGATATCCAATCCATGCAAAAGAAATCCAGTAGCTTATTGGACTATTCTCACAAGGAGAGGATGTGTCGAAAGGATTTTAGGGTCCTAGTAAGCACGGTAAAAATAAAGGTGAGCTCAGCCTGTATGAGAAATTCAACACAAAGAGGGGAGGAGGCACAACAGTAATTGAACCAATACTACCTGAGACAGTATGGACTGGTTGTTACATCATATCCAGCAAGGTTATGATATCATACTACAAGGGCGAATGAACTCTAGATACATTATCAGTCGCCAACTTTTGTGCCAATGGAGCAATGTTCAATTGGTGTAGTTACCTGCTAGAGGAACTACTAGTGGCATGCGAGGAGGCACAGGAGAAGGGAGGGACCTTCACCTATGGATATCTACTTGTGGGATTTGCAATGTTCAAATGGAATCAACCTATCGGCAAACAACTGGCAATACCAGATAAGGGCCGCATGGCGAAGATGTTCAAGCCATGGCAGTCTAGACCAGAGTTAAAGAATATAGCCTTCAACACCACAACATTTTCTAAGTGGTACAACGACTTGATAGACGCAACACAGAAGTTGTGCATCCCACAGGAGCTTCTCAACTGCAATACAAGAAATATCGCCTTCAGTATGAACCAGCACCATACATTTGTCTGGCCGAGACATGTCGGGAGGGAACATTTCCACACAAGGATGTTACCATTCTATCTAGACGAGGAGGCCTTTGACAGGGAAGTCATGTCATGGCCAGGAGTCAAACGCAATCCATGCAAGTCGGGGATACATTACACTTTTCCTGTGGAGCCGCTGAAGAAAAAATACAAGGACGCAGAAGAAGGAACGAGATCAGGCCCAAAGCCGAAGAAGCCAGATGCTCCGGTACACTCAGACTCCAAGGAGGAAAAAGAGATATAGCAGTTAGAACGAAGGAAAATACCGTCCCTCCAACAGTTGTTGGACGATGCCATGTTGTCCGATGCAGATGTTAACCAGATATTGGGTGTTGTGTTCGGTATCGAACCATTGGTGAAGAGGCCCAGAACTGGGGTCTCATCGAACAAACCTCTGAACCCCCAACCCCTTGCATCAGCCACTCCCCACACCCATGCAGTGGTCAAATCCACCACTATTATTGATATTCAGGATGACCCGGAGCCTGAAACACTTCCGTCCACATTTGTCACTAAGCAACCCCCATCACCTCCACCACCCCAATCACCAAACCTTGCCACCACTAGTCCACCCTAGACCACAACCCCAAAGCCGATGCAGCTCGATTAGCCAGAAATAATGGAGCGAAGAATCCCAGGAATAACCCAAGAGTCACCCAAACTAACATCATAATTTTCTGGTCCAGGCCCCAAAGCATCAAAGCCGAGCATGAAGCTGAATGATCCGAATCCAGAAACCCAGGAACAACTTCCTGAGTCTTCAGCACAAGAAAAAGATCCTTGAACTAGAGAGCAGCCGAAAGCCGAAAGCAACCAACAAATCACCTCACCAGCCAAGGGTGAGGGTGCCCAAAAAATCAAGGCGCATGAAGCAGAAGCAACGAAAGAGATGAAGATACCATATGCTCAGAACGAACCAAAATCAACAACTGGGAAGGATACGACATCCGCACAAGCACAAATGGAGCGGGTCCTCCAAAACCCTCAACAATGTGCCAAATTGATGCAACTCTGCATAGCTAGAATAGAGATTCTAACCCTCTTTCCCACGGCGTTAAGGTTGAGAATCGCACCAGCACCACCAATGGAGGAAGAGGTAGTAACCCAATCGGACCATTCAATAGCCAGTGGACTCCCACTACAGGCACGAGCACCCAGTGACACAGCTGCTTCATTCACCGACCTGGTACAGTGGCCAATGATGAAATTATTTGGAATAATCTGAGCATCAACAAACCAATTAGAGCAAAGGCTCCAGGAGGCTGAGAGATCCGTCGAGGTTGCAAGGAAGGAAGAGTTTGTTGTGCAAACATGCAGGATACAACAAGAGCATGACAAACTCCAAGTTCAATGCAAACAAGAAAAAGTGTAGGAAAGATGTGTCGAAGCATGATCGGAGATTCAGAAGGTTGTGCCCGAGCTACCTGAAGCTAACAAGGTTGACGAGTCAGAGCAACAGATTAATATGCTACAAGAAGCATGGACACAACTTGATACTCGTGTTGGGCACCTGGAAGCAAAGTTACAAGAGGCCCAACAAGAGGTAGAGAAACAGCCCTAGAAGCTGCAGGAGCAGATGCAAAAGATAATATTGCAAGGTAACAACGCCCGAGCAACATTGCACAAGCACACATCAGACTGCACCAAAATCTTCAGGGAAGTCAGTGGTTGGATGGGCATCATCGCTCAACGAAACCAAGTCTTGGAGGAGGTGTGCACAAAGATCCAGGTGCTAAACGAAGAAGTTGCAGCCACAATGGACCCCATAGAGAAACAACAAAAGTTCGACCAAATCCAACATGCCAATAACGAACTGAATACACTCTTTGAGGCACAGTCCGTAGACAAGAAGGACCTGCACGAATTTCAACCTGTAATTAAGACAGCCTACATGTAAATGCATCAAGTTGATGCAAAAACAGATTTCGAGTGGAACTTATTGGTCAACGCCAAGCCAAAGGAATATAGCAAAGAGACGACCCAACAGTTTCTTGCAGAGGCATCACTCCTCGCTCAGAAATGGCCAGACAAAGTTGGAAGCTTTCAAGGAGTGAAACAATGATCCTTAGAGTTAGTACCAGAGTTGGGCCCTTCGTTTGAAGAGGTAAAAGAAGAGAAATCGCAAACGAAAGAGCCCAAGGAAGAAGAAAATGTGGACAAGGGAAAACAAAATATGCTCCTGGAGGATGTGAAAGAACAAAGCACTTGACTCGAGGGTGAGTCAAGGATTGTGGTCGGAGCCTGTTGGGCCCTTTGTTTTTGGATAAGGAATTGCGAAGGTTTTGACTGAGCACGAGTTGCGCAAGCTTCATCAGAGGCATGGAGAAAGAGCAATAGAAAGTAGTTGCGAAAGTCAGCGCAATGCCAACTAAGAAACACACGGTTGAAACATAACAAGACAGCGTGCAAGCTGAGAAGGAAGACACAACCCAGCTTCTATATAGGGATAAACATAATTTTAAAAGGGTTGGCCAGGATAATTGGAAAAGGGTTAGTCGGTTTGTGGTTGAGTCGATTGATTTAGTCATTCTTGGTGTTGTTAACCAGTCAGATTAGTTTTCGATGATCATTGTAAGTCGAGTGAAGTCAAGTCTTGAGTCTGTAATGAATTGGATCTATCAGGTTGAGAATTGGAGCTCTGCGACTTGAGTCCAGAGCCGAGAGTCTGTACAACACACTGTTGTGTAATTCTGAGTCTGTAATCAAAGAAATATTCTAAAGATAATATGAATAAGGACCTAAATTTTTAAATATGATGTGTCTCTGTGTGTTTACTTATGCATTATAGTATCTCCTTATGGCTTATGATCTCTATTGGATGGTTCTACATTTAAATGCTTGCTAGTGACATAAGTAGGTTCAATTCTTGCACATGTATGTTTCAGACCTATTCATGGCTCTTTCCCAAGATCAGGAATGAATATTGAAGGCTCTATGGATCCTCTCGAGTCTTTTCCCTACCCTTCCCTATCTATCAGTCTCAGCATCACTTCGGGTGAGACTTCTTCTCTTCGAAGGAGATGAAAATGTCAGCGCTCTAGACTACACGGCACCTTTTGTCGGTAACCTGAGAAGGACCCTCGTCTCATCAAACTCACGCCAACAAGTAGTGTCTCTATGTAGCACACTGTGCATGCAAAAGATAAGAATTTCTTGGACAATGAGAGCTCATAAGCAATGGCGAGAAGATGTATCAAAAGCAATAAACAGGTGGTGGGATCTGCAAGTTTGAATGGAGGGAAAACTGATCTCTTTGTTGTCACTCTATCAGCCCACAAAGCAAACTTGAGATTTGAATCCCATGTTTTTTTGTTGTCCTCTAACAACATTTTGATGATCTTTATAAGGCTTTTGTTAGAAGACTCTGCAAGCCCATTCCCTTGGGGGTATTAAGGGGTAGATTGAACCAATGTGATTCCAAACTATTCAGAGAATTGAATCAATGGTTCAGCCTTGAAAGATGCAGCATTATCAGTGACAATTATGTTCAGACAACCAAACCTTGCCATAATGTCCTGAAGGAAACCAATGATCACTTTGTGAGAAGCATTCCTTGTAGGGATAACTTCTATCCATTTATTAAATTAATCTGTGGCAGTCAAGATCCATCTATGTTGACCACTATAAGCAGGATGAATTTCTCCAATAAAATCTAGGCCCCACTGCTGAAAGGGTCCTGAATCTTCCACAGGCTTTAATGGAAAAGACTTGAGTTGTTGCTTTCCAGAGAATTTCTGACACTTAACACATGCTCTGATATTAGCACAAACATCGGTGAATAGAATAGGCTAGAAGTACCCAACCCTGAGAATCTTATATGTTGTGGTCCTCCAAAAATGATTCCCCCCACATAAACTATCATGAAAATCAGACATAATCTTTTGGGCTTCTTGTGGGTCTAGGCATCTCAAAAGCACTCCTAATGGGTCTTTCCAATACAAGACTTTATCAATAAGGCAGTATTTGATTGATTTGAGTTTTAAGGCTCTCACCTTATTCTTTTCCATACCATTTGGAGGCTGCAATTTCTGTAGAAAAAATATAATGTCCTTGTACCAGCTGCAATCTGCCAATGTAGGGATGAATTGAGAACCTTTGTCAGACAATTCAGCCTGTTGATTTTCTAAGCATGTGTTGATGAAATTTACCCCCAAAGATGAGAAATTTGATTCAGTTAGCAGCTTGGCTAAACCTTGGCCTTTAACCAATTTGGTAGGTTTAATATCAAGATCAAATTCAAGGATTTTAGCAATCCACTTGCTCCTTTTACCGTCTATATCAGGCTAGATAAGAATTTACTTTACAAAAGTTGATGGGACATAATCAATGACTCTTGAATGCAGCACATAAACTCTAAAATACTTGAGAGATTTAACCAATGAATAGGCCTGCTTATCAATGATGTCATATTTTAATTCAGCATCTCTCAATGCCCCGTTGAAAAAAGCAATGGGCTTCTCTAAGCCTTCAACATTCTTCTGTAATAAAACAAACGCTACTATATCAAATGAAGAAAAATAAAACCATAAGAAAACCCTTGGAGTAGTCTGGAATGATGAGCACAGGGGATTCAGTCAAGGCTTTCTTTATTTGGTCAAAATAATTACAGGACTCAACATTCCATTTGATTTCATTTCCTTTTCTCAACATGGTTGTAATATACTTCACCAATTAAGCAAAATTTGAAACAAACCTTCTCAAAAAATTAATTTTTCCCAAGAAAGATTGAACCTCCTTCTTGGATCTAGGGAGTGACAAGGTTTGGATAGCTTCAACTCTACTGGATTTAATCCTTACCCCTTTAGCTGACACAATATGCCCCAATAATTTTCCTTCCTTCATGGCAAACAATGATTTTTTTTGGATTCAAAGAGAGACCAAATTTTTTGCATTTCAAGAAAACCTTTTTCAAATGATCATAGTGTTCTTTATCAGATTGTGAGAACACTGTTATGTAATCTAAATAGATAACTACAAACTTGTACTTCTCTCCAATAAATTCTATGTCCATGGCTCATTGAAAGGTCGCCCCTATGTTCATCAATCCGAAGGGTATCTTATTGTACATGAATGTACCCCCAAAAATGGTAAAGATTGTCTTCTCTCTATCTTCTGGAAAGATAGATATCTAATTGTAGCCAAAAAATCCATCAATCATGGACATCCTAGATGCACCTATCACCCTCTGTAATATTTGTTCCATCTTGGGCAAAGGGTAATTATCCTTTTTAGAACTTTTCTTCATATTCCGGAAATCGACACAAAGTCTGATTTCTCCATTCTTTTTTCTCACTGGGACCAAGTTGGCCACCCATTCAGAATACCTCAAAGAAATAATAATTTTAGCATCTAAAATCTTTTTTACCTCTTTCTCCATGACATACAGCAACATAGGATTTATTTGCCTCAACATTTTCCTGAAATGTTTGGTCTCTTCCTTTAGTGGGATCTTGTGCTCTATAATGCTTGTGTCATAAGTTCTGAGGTCTTCATAAGTCCAAGCAAATACGTCAACAAACTCTTTTAACAACTCAGTATATTCTGTCCTTTTCTCTCTTGATAGTCTGCTTGACAACTTCACATATTTTGGATCCTTTTATGTACCCACATTGCACTTGGTTATATCAGCGTCCTCAGTGGATGCTTTCCCCTTTACTGTCACATCATTTCCATCAAATAATATTTCCAAATGAACTAGTCCTTTTGGAATATAGTTGCTAGGTAACTGCACAATATCATGATTAGCAATTTTATTAAGGAAAATATCAGCATGAGGGTTATTTTCAGAGTCATGATCGTGATCAATGTGTAATGCAGAAAAATCATCAATAGTCTCAAGGAATTTTTTAATTTCAAGATCATCTTCAAACACCTTCCAATGTTTGAAATTGTTCGGTATAGAAGGTCTGTATTTGAGTTCTACATCATACTTGAGTTTAGGTGGTAAGGGGACTTTGAAATTGTTTGCTGATACAACCAAAGAATCAGCCATGGCATTCTCTTCTCTTGGAATAAATGAAATGTTAAAAGCTGAGAAAAAACTGTCCACTAAGTCCCACACTTCATTTCTATAAGATCTGAGCCTAGGGTGCTTAGTTTGATAAATATTTTTGATCTGATGGACGATCAATTAAGCATCCCCAAACACTGATAGCTCTTCAATTCCCATGTCTTTCGCAACCCTCAATCCCAAGACAATATCTTCATACTCCGCCACATTATTAGTAGTTTCAAATTCTAGTTTGTATGACAAAGATATAGTCTCTTGAGCTGGTGAGACAAAGACCACTCCAACACCAACACCTTCCTTAGAAGAGGCTCCATCAAAGAACATCTTCCAAATAGAGGTGGTTAAAGGAGGCTCCTCACAAAAGGTAATAAACTATTTTCTGATTTCAAGAGGAGTTTCAGGAGCATCAGTGAGATGCAAAATGTTAGATCCCAAATCAGTATCAAGAGAAAAAATAGGATGATTGATGGGGTTTGCTTCATCACTAATAATGTAAGCCAGTTGAGCTTCCCTGTAAAGTATTCTATGGTCCCCCCTCAAACACAGGAATAGTAGCATATGATAGGTCCATCTGCAAGGTTCCCCCAAGTATTTTTATCTAGGATCTTGACAAGAGCATGCCAAACTTGGGGGGAACATCAGCTACCACGATATCCACGACTACACTTTTCATGGGCAGCTGAAATAAAGTCACAACCAAATCCTTAATAACCCCCAGGAATTTCACTTTCCTAAATTCAAAAGAATATAAGTCATGGTAGGTATTTGTGACTTCTAATCCAAGTTCATCCATAAAAATTTTGGGCATGAGGTTGTGGGATGCCCGTGAGTCCATCAAAAAATTATGCAACACCTTATCATGTATTTTCAGTGATGTATAGAAGGGGGGAGATGAATCATCTCTATCTTCTATCAAAGGACCTAAGATAACTGTTGGATTTTCATCTTGCAGATTTACTGAATCAATGGCACTTGGAGAAGATTCAGGCTGTAACATTTTGGAGAGATATTTTTTAAATTCTTCATTTTTAATCAATTCCAAAAAAAGTACATGGATCTTGATTTTTTGAATCTCATTCTCAAAACTGAAAGGAGGTGAGGATTTCAGGATCTCTTTGGCTTCAGGGATAGGATTTCTAATCAATACTTGGGTGCTTTGAGTTTCTTTTTCTTTACTTCCAACTGTCACAGCCTTGGAAAAAATTTCCTTTTGGGTGGCTGTTCAGAAGAATCAGTCTTTTCTTCCTTCTTTTTGGATCTCAAATTATATCTATGAGGGATTTATTTTGCTTTCTCTCCCTTACTTAATTCATTTATTTGAATGTCCATCAAGGATTGCTCATATGAAAATTGAGTGAAGTGAGGGGATGGTGATGTGTCACCTAAGAAATGAATCTCAAGATCATCTTCTTCCTCCTCTCCTTCTTCATCAGCCACAAGGTTGTTCCGTAAAGGAGTTTATATCTTCTGATCATCCCTATCTCTATTTATAGGATCTCTTTGAAGGATTTGGGGAGTATTATTTGGTCTCCTGAAGTTACCTCTGTTATGATCATTTTGAGTATTTCTATAGGTTTTTTTTCCTTCCAGTTTTAACTTCTCAATCTCAGTATAAAGGGATTTTACTAATTTGGTGAGTTCATCTACTTGAGAATGGACAATAGGGGAATCAGAAGTTGAATTCTATCAGATGCCACTATGTTGGATTCTACCTCCAATGTTGCATATTGCATATGAGCTAAGGAGGCTTCTCTTCTTTCTCTCAGTAGAAGGAAAAACTTAGGGTCAAAGGCACTGGCATAAGTGATCTTTGTAGAGGTTTCTATAGGCTTTATCTCAGCAAGAATCTTGTACATTTTGTTGAATCTTTTAGAAAAGTCAGAAACAAACTCTCCCTCTCTCCTCTTTAGGGATCCAAATTCTGTGATATAGTACAAAAAGTCCTTTTTGTCTCCCCGGTGTCTCAAAAAGGCATTGTCTAATGCTTCAATCCCAGTAATGGATCCAGGGGCCAAGCCTCGAAACCACTTCCTAGCCTCACCAAAAATTCTCTAGACAAAGACTCTCATCCACACATCCTCATTTTCAATGTTTTGATTGTTTTCATAATTGTAGAAGGCAACAAGATGTTCTTCAACAATTATATCTTTTTCTCCTGTGAATTTAGGCATGTATTTTAAATAATCTCCAGCAGGGAGAGTATTCACTGGATGAGATAAGACAAGGGGGGCATATCTTGCAGCCACTAGGGAATCCATCCTATTTGCAGGGGGGTTAGCGCTTGCCATTGGATTTTGGACTCTTGGTGAACAAAGAGGAGAAAGAGACCTGATTGTGTGCAATTTAGGAGAAAAAGGAATGTATGAAGGGGAAAATTCAGTTTTCACAGTAGAAGGCTAAGTCTTGGAAGAAGATTGTAAAGTCAGTAAAGGGGATGAGGTTTCCTCTTCTTTAGTTGCATAAATGTTAACAGGAGGAGGGGTAGCAAAGCCTAAAGTAGGAAAATCCTCAAGACTCTTAAGACTGGACCACTTTACAATGTCAGGGGAAGAAATAATGTCAAATCTTTCTTCTTTCAAATCAGTATCAAAGGAGGAGTATTCAATAGGAAACTTTTCAAAATCAAGATTCTTAGATACTTCAGCAGAAGGTAAAGAAGAATTACTTGATATAACAACCGGAGTATTAAGAGTGGAATCAGGTAACTGACCAGAAGCACTTGTAGCAACAACATAAAAAAATTCTTGAGAAGCTTTTCCCTTCTTGATTATCTTCTCTGGGTCAGCCTCAGGTGGAACCAAAGGTAGTTGTGGATTTGATCTTGTATGTCTGCCTTTAGGCACCAGAGCTGAAACATTGGAGTCGTCAGGTGCAAGCTGCAATATTCAAGATATTGAGTTCCAATGCACCTTCAGAACTAGTAAGCATTTCCATTCAATCCCATGGAAATGTCATCAATTCTTTCCCCGACAACGACGCCAAGAATGTTATCACTAGGAATTACCTTCAGATTGCATGGAAGGTAAGC
The DNA here is from genome assembly GCA_009831015.1 of Picea engelmannii. Classification (NCBI taxonomy): domain Eukaryota; kingdom Viridiplantae; phylum Streptophyta; class Pinopsida; order Pinales; family Pinaceae; genus Picea; species Picea engelmannii. The sequence continues at coordinate 420,953 of ML791593.1, forward strand.
CCAGTACCCATCAGGTTATGTGTAAATGTAAATGAGTTTTTAAGAGGTCAAATGGATAAGACTCAAGATGATAATGTTCTAACTCGGAAATCCGGGCTAGCATGCACGAGAAATCGAGGTCTTGATTAACTTCAATCAGTGAGTGGGAGTAAATGTAGAGGTTATTGTAAACATCAGGTCTGAAAGCAATCTAAGGAAGAAAAACTCTAACAAAAGATATTCTTGAGTTCAAAGTTTAAGGACACTAAAGAAGCATCATAATAATATTATAATCAAACATTCATCATAATATCACTACAACAATCCATGTGAATCATTCAATCATGAATACTTCATCATCAGAGGCAAATAAGATGGAATAATAAAGATCATTTCTATTAACCAAGATATCTCAAATCAAGTACAAAACCAATCCACAGTAACTTCATCAAAATATTACAGCATAAGGGAGCCTAGCTCAACCATTCGAACCTGCTAAAGAATTTAGATTATCTATTTATAACAAAAGGGTAGGAAACAACTGGAGGTGCAAGTTGGCCTTCTTCCCATGGAAATATCCAAGAAGTTATTCCATCTAACAACTTAAACTAACAACTGTTCTATGAAAGGGGAAAATGTTATTTCATCTAACAACTGGTCACTGATCTAACCACTCTTTGAACTGACTTGATCTTCCTTTGATGCGCAACTCCTTGCCTGCCAATTGTCCTTCAGGGGGAATGTAACTGTCATCATGTTGCCAACTATTGTCTCTCCAATTCTCCACATCAACAGTTATTCATAAAGATGCTAACTTGAGTCTCCTTGATTCTTGATATCTTTTGGTAGCATCATTTGGTACCACTCTGAGTAGCGGGCCTTTGTAGCTTCTTTACCAAATTTCCAATGATTCTGTAGCGCAACCTCGAAAATAGGTAAGTCGAATGGGTAGCATCGAGCCTGTGTTTTTTCTGTGCAAAATTCAACCTCTGTCAAAATTTCGGTAGCGCCTTCCTGTGTATTCTGTCAAAATTTCGGTAGTGCCCGCCTGTATAATTCACTCTTCTGTTAAAAATTCGACAGAACCATCATAATTCGTAGCACCTTCACTTGAACTTTGACATATTTGGTAGCAACCTCGGGCATTAGCAGCGCCATTAGTCTTAGGCAATTTAGCAGCGTTATAGGTAGGAGACTGGTGGAACATCAAAAATATACTATTATGTAGCACCATAGCGCTACATAATTTCTATGCTACTACTCTTGAAGGGATTAATTCTTTGTGAAAAACAAAACTCTTAATAGTAAGCACTAGAAGCCTGTATAGCCTGTATAGGTGGCAGATGTAGTATTTCATCAATTACTTATCTTTGCAAAAAGGGGCCATCTTAAAAAATGGAGCTCACCTTTCACCAATTACTTCATTAACCTGACACTCCTTCTTGTAGAAGGAGGACTTCCTATTGGCACAATAGGCTTCTTCCCTTTAGTAGTAACAAGCTTCTTTACTGGAGCTATGGTATCCTTGGTTGTTCATTTCTCCTTTTCAATAGTAGCTTCAACCAATACATTCAAGTTCCTTTGAGCCATTTCATCTTGGAATAGTTGCAGTTCGGCTTTGAGATTTCTGTTCTGAGATTGAAAATCTTTGTTTTTCCTATAGAGGTTCTTGAGTTTCCTATGAAGAGGTTGGGATCTTATTACTGCAAATTTTTCTAGATCAAGAGTGTGATTGTAGCCATCCATTATTTCTTTCATCTTAACCCTGTCAGACATGGCTTCTGCTTTCAAATGAGCCACCTCCTTCCTAACATCCTTGAGTTTCCTGATTAATATTTTGAATGTCTAGTTGCTAGGTGGAGTAGTGATGTGTGTAGTCTCAACAACATTTTTAATGGATTCCTTTTCCTGCTGCACATGAATTTCTTCTTCTACCTCAATAGGCTTCTTAATGCCTTTTCCTTTCTACAGCTTCTTATTTAGGATGGAGACCTTTTGTAGGACCTGTCCTTCAACTGCCTCTTTAAGAGTTGATGACCTTGTGAAAGGCCTTATGACCTTGGTGATGACTGTTGAAGGAGATGAGGAGAAGTGTAGCTTCTTCCCTTTATTTGTTGTAGTCTTAGTAGAAGAAGGGACCTCTTCTAACTCTCGTGCAGGAGGGGGTGAAAGGTTTCTCTGTGGAGAATGATAGGCCTCCTCCTCAGTTATTGCAACCTCCTTGATGGCCTCTTGATCTTGAACATGAACTCTTCTCTTTATTTTCTTGCTAGTGCCTGTTTGAGCAGAACTGGTGGATGGCAAAGGGATTTCTATCTATGACTAAGGAGTAGCTACTATGTCCAACTTCATGTGGGAAACAATAATGAAATGTTCCCATGAGATATCCTTCTTACTCATCTCTTCAGAATCCAACAATCTAATCAACCCAGAATGAAATATGCTGGTATCCACAACCTTTGACTTGGATTGAACCATGTCTGGCATCTTGCCTATGCTCCTTAGAAAATAGAAAGGAATGTTCATTTCAATTTTTCCAGTAAAATGCAACAGAAGCCTTATATGGTACTGGTATAGTGTATTGAACCTCCCTTCACACATAAAGTACCTCTGAATGATCCTCAATATTTTATTAAATTCCCCAACCAGATGATTTCTTGGCACCCCTTTCGAAAAATTGTCAGCTTGATATTCAGGGTTAAGGAAATATTTGGCATAGGCTACATCTAAGGCCATGGATTTAAACCATCTCTCACCAGTGATAGGGATCCCTATAGTAGCTGAAATAAAGGTCTTAGACACCTCAAATTCTAGGTACCATACTTTGGTCTTCGGGCCATCAAAGTGTAAGGAAAATTGCCTTGTCACCTCAGGATGACCTCTTTGCATATTTTTGTAGAAAGTGAGGCATCCCACCCTTCGAAAAACTTCTCTAGCCATGGGATCTTTCTCGAATAGATGCATGTCTACAGGCTCAGTTCTAACCACATTACCTCCCTTGTGTGACTTATTCTTCTAAGGAATATCCATAGCTTACGATTTAAATATTTAGGGATATGGAGTGATAATAACCAGGGGGATCAAAGAGTCATACCTCAAGTGAAGAATGGCTCCCCCTTTACAAGAATTTTCCTTCATTCAAACTAGTTGGTATCTTAGGAAAGATTGGCTGTGAAAATCCCTCCCTTGATTGTGTGAAGATATGAACACTGAGGAAAAAACATACAATGAAGGAATACCCTGTGATGGTCTTTGAAAAGTGGGTCAAAACAACCCGACTCAATCTGACAGAGGAGGTAGGGGATAAAACAATGTCGTTTGATAGCGTCTCTAGGTAGGACACCGCACATCCAAAATATAAGACTTCTTTGGAAACTGAGAGATCAATAGAAATGGCAGGAAGATGTATCAAAACCAATAAACAGGTGGTGGGATCTGAAAGTTTGAATGGAGTGAAAACTGATAGGATGTTGTGAGGAAAAGATCTCCTCCAGCTATGCAGGCATGATAGTTACCAAAATTTTGAGAGCTAATTTCTCCTTGAAATTGGTATGCAGAGGGGGAAAGAACACAAAATACCTAGAGAATAAAGACAACTCGAAGCTTCAGAAAAATCTCAGGAAAGTATCACGAACAACTCGACCTCTGAATCCACCTCAACATCAGATTTGGTAGCGCTGCTTCCAACTAGTCAGAACTAGTAGTTTGTTCACTGCAACAATTTGAGTTTTCAAAAACTCAAAAACTGTTAGCAGAGCTTATAAATATGAAACCTCGAAAGAATATTTTAACCACCCATGGCACTGAAAACAAGGAAGAGATGACATCAACACCATAACCACAAATCATGGTAAGATATGATGGAGAGGGAGTGCGCTACGGAAACTCCTAATGAGTTGGCAATGCTCCCTTTCAAAAAATGATTTGACCAGTAAGAAAAGTACAAAGGGGACAACACGACAAGGTTACGAGGGCATGAGTGAGGAAGGTGGTAAGTCAAGTCAAGTTGATCGTGGAGTGAATCAATCCTAGTGTCAAGTCATGAAGGGGATCAAAAGATAAGTCATAAAAATGATCATGAGTCAAAGATTTGTGTGAGGATCAAACATAAGTCATGACTTAAGCCTTTATTTATCAAGGGAACCTAAACAAACACACTTTTAAGGGGATAAATCAAAAATTAAAATCTAAGGGCTTAGGAAAAAATTAAAACTAAAGTCTAAAGACCCAAGGCAACTTAGTGTGATAACAGATACTATGCTAAGACTAAACCTTCAAATATTTTTTAGAGATACATAGACTGTGTTGTAGCTAAAAGATAGATCTACAGTCAAACCTAAAGGCATGGTGTAAGATATCATCATCTTCATTGATTCTTGGGAGTACCCTACTGACTTCCTAGTCCTTTAACCCAAGTGTCAATCCAATGGATATCTCTTATTTTGGGAAGTCCTTGGATGTCCACAACAGATGCATGCATTGGTTGTAGAGTAAGAAATATGACCATCATTGATGGTCTTTCCCAAAAAAAAATAGTTCTTTATCCTCTTGCACAACCTTTGATAACAAAAAATCTTCATGTCTGGGGAGAAGAGGAAGAAGACTTGACACAAACAACTTCTTACCCAATCTACACAATTCACACTTCCTTGGATAAATGATGATAACATATATGAAATTTCTACAGAAAATAACACTGAATTATGGGCAGATTTGTTTACTACTGAGATAGAATATCCAACTGTAAAAACCATAGATATCATCCCTATAAAAACACTCAAAAACAATAATAAACTCATTAGTCGATAGGAACAAAAACTGTTTTATGTGTTGAAAATAAATATTGAATATTTTGCATAGGATTATAAAGACATGAAAGGAATCCATTCTTCTATTTGTACTCACCATATTAACATAAATAATGATTGCAAACATGTTAGGAATCCATAAATAAGGATGAACCCTAGAATGAAAGACATAGTTAAACAAGAACTCCAAAAGTTTCTTGATGTTAGATTTATATATCCTATTTCAGATAGTGAATCGGTCTCTCCTCTATTTATCGTCCCAAAGAATAATGGGAAGTGGAGGATATGTGTGGATTATCAATATTTGAACAAAGCTACCAGAAAGGACCATTTCCCCCTACCTTTTATTGACCAAGTTTTGGATGTCTTAGTTGGGAAGCAATAGTTTTCCTTTATGGATGGTTTTAGTGGATACATCCATATTCAAATCAGTTCTCAGGATTAGGACAAGACCGCCTTTACTTTCCCTTGGGGAAAATTTTCATTCAAAGTCTTACCTTTTGGTATGTGTAATTCCCTGGCCATTTTTCAAAGAGAAATTCTCAACATATTTTTAGAAATCATCCATGATAAAGTTGAGATCTTCATGGATGATTTTACCCCTTATGGAAATTCATTTGATGAATCCTTGGACAATATAGATAAGGTTCTCCAAAGATGTAGAGAAATGAATCCATCCATTAGCAATGAAAAATGCAATATGATGATGAATGAAGGTATTTTTTTAGGACATTTTTGTCCTCCAGAGGGATTGAAGTAGACAAAGATGAAATCAAAAGCATCACCTTACTTCCTACCCATTTGAAACCAAACGATGTAAGAAGTTTTATTAGACATGCAAGATACTATAGAAGGTTCATCAAGGACTTTAGTAAGATATCCTCTCCTCTCTTTACCTTGTTGTCCAAAGATGTAGATTATTGTTGGACCCTAAACTGCCAACAAGCTTTTGAGAAAAGAAAAGAAAAACTCTCAAATGCCCTTGTATTACAAGGTCCCAATTGGGATCTTCCATTTCAAATTCACACTAATGCATTAGAAAAGGATGTAGGAGAATTCATAGGACAAAATCAAGACAACAAACCCTATGCAATCTATTTCATCAGTAAAAATATGGTTGGAGCAGCGATCAACTACACTGTTCCATAGAAAGAAATTTTAGCAGTTAGCCATTCTCTCAATAGATTTATACATTATGTTACATGTTATAAAGTTTTTTTACATATAGATCGTGTTGTCATTAGATACTTGATGAATAAACCTGACATTAATGGTAGGATGATTAGATGGTTTTTGTTATTACAACAATTTGATCTAACAATCCTTGATAATCATATCAAGCAAAATGTAGTTGCAGATTTTTTATCCAGGTTGACTAGACCTAATGAAGAGGGTATGATCGGTGATCGGTTTCCATATAAGAACCTTTTTTCCATATCACCCAAAACCCGATGGTTTTTTGATATAGAAAATTATCTAACAATAGGAAATTTCCCTGAATATTTCTCCTAGAGGGAGAGGTGTAAGATTTTCTAGAAAAGTTCATCCTACACTTGGATTGCAGGAGATCCATTTAAACTTTGTCCATAACATATTTTACAGAGATGCATTAGAGAAGATGAGGTTCATGATATGATGCATTCTTTTCATGATGAACCATATGGGGGTCACTATTAAACCAAGAGGATAACTTATAACATCTTACAAGATGGATATTATTGGCCAGCCCTACATAGAGATGCTCATCAATATACTTCACATTGTGATGAATTTAAAATAATGGGGGAACCAATAAAGAGGAATGAGATGCTTCTATATCCCTAAGTATTGTTGGAACCATTTGACAAGTGGGGCATGGAATTCATAGGCCCAATTGATCCTCCATTAGTGAAAATTAAACACATATTGGTGTGCAAAAACTATCTAACAAATGGGATGAAGTATGGGCCATGAAGAATGCCACATAATCAAATGTAGTCACATTCCTCCAAGAATTCATATTCTCACGGTTTGGTTATCCAAGGGAGATAGTCACAGATAAAGGCCCTCAATTTAAATGAAAACGCATTGAAGAAATCATGAAGGAACATAACATCCTCCATAGGAATTCAACAAACTGCCATCCTCAAGCAAATGGGAAAGATGAAATCACAAACTGAGAGATAGAAAACATCATCACCAAAACAATGAGCATGAGCAAGAAATATAGATCAAAGAAGCTCACAGAAGAATCATAAGAATAGAACATTACATGGAAAAATACAACATGGATTACTCCTTTTGATTCATTTTATGGTAATAAATCCATGGTTCCTATTGAATTTGAATATCATATATTAAGAAAAACAACTAAATTAGACATGCATTTGCAGTGAGCACAAAAATAAATATTGAGCCAACTAAATGCATTAGATGAGTATAGGATGCAATCCCTCTTCAACACTGAAGTGGGGTTGTAGCAAAGAAAGGACTGAAATGAAAAGAAATTAAGTAAAGAAAGTTCAAAGAAGGTGATTGGGCTTTGTTATATGACTCAATGTTTAAGGATTTCAAATAAAATTTGATGACAAGGAGGCTAGAGTTCTACATCATTGAAAAGTGTTATGATAATGGTTCAATGCATATTAGAAATATTTATGAAAAAGGAATACCCCTACTAGTGAATGGATTCAGACTAAAGAATTACAATCAACCCCTGGAAAAATAATATTTCACAAGAACAATGGAGAAACAAAATTTGGATATGATTGATAGAAGAAATGCTCTCAATCCATCCAAATAAAAATATATGAAATGAAAAAAAAAAGAATAAAAAAATCTTGGATGAAAACCTTCCAAAGGAATCTAGGATAGATCTAAGGGTGAAAAACTATAATGGAGGTAGTCTCATATATGAAGAATAAATAAATATCCTCATCATCAAAACTTCCCAAAAGCTTGATGAGGCAAGGCATTAGTGAAAACCAGTAATCACACTTCTGCCTTCAGAACAAAAAAATCAATAAAATATTTTTTCTGTACTAACATTTTGTTCTTACAAGTACCAGGAACTTCATTACTACAGCCATCTGCACAGGAATAAAATCAATAGTCAGCAAAAAGAACACTCAATAAGGATAGTAAGAATTCACAACTTTCCCATCAATTTTCACAATTTTTCATCATTCATAAATAACATTTTCCATCATCTCCACATGATCATCCATATTTTTAATTTATATCATACATACCACTTCTCATACCCAACTTGTTTCGTTTTACCCTTCATTTCAAATAAAAACAGTCTCCAAGGTTATTATATAGGATCAACCTACAACATTCTACAGGATCAACCTAACAAGACCATCTCTACAAATAATGGAAGGAAATCAGAGTCAAAACCAACATCAACAATTCAATGATAAAGATTGGAACTAGAATCACCTTCTCCAACCATGTTTTTCATTAGATACATCCTCGAGATAGAAAAAATCAACTTCTACAAGATACTTGTATCTTGTAGAAAATATTTAGCATGGAAGAAACGTATCTACATGATGCTCTGTATCATGTAGAATTATTGGAGGTCGTGATATCCCAATACATTACGAATATAATCTCGACGAGGACATCAATAGAATATACATGTACCAACGCAAATAAAACCACCTCCATCCACCTACAAGCAAATTAATGTGCATGCAAAGTTAAAGAAAGGTAACATAATTATTTATCCTATTCGCATTTAATTAAGCCGCATATGTGTGTGTGTGTGTGTGTGTGTGTGTGTGTGTGTGTGTGTGTGTGTGTGTGTGATCAAGCATTCATAAAGTATATAAGGTGATGAAAACGAGGACGTTTACATCTTGTCGGTGGGGGGTGGCATAATTCGTGCCAAAATTTGAATTGGCATGTGTATATTGAATGGTGTAAGTGAAGGTTAATTATGATGAGTTAAATGCACAAATTAAGGAATTATGCAAAACATTAATTCGACTGTTGTGACAAGACAAAATTCCAATCCGAAATTTGGGGGCATAACTCAGAGTTAGAAAAATCGGAGCACCCACCATTTCAGATTTGACAAGAGAAGGAGTAATTTAAGTTGTGTGGAAGCAAAGGAAGGAAAACTGATAGGGAGATAAGGAAATAAAGGCACTCATATATAGAAGTCGAGGATTCTTGAATCACATAAATGCTACAGGTAGTTGTGAAACACTAGAAAGAGGAAAAAAAATTCAATCTCAAGTACTTGCTACATTTTCGTCAATCATTATATATTCTTGACTCGTACTCATTTTCTAGAAGATTTTATGGTTCCAGAACAACAAGAAATCACATCTTGTAGAAAAATAAAATTTCATAGTCATAGTCCTGTAGAGCTCTTATAAAAAAAAATTCTCTTTTGAACCAAATCTCCTTGGTTAAATTCTCCTTAGTATTGTCAGAATGCATATGTTCAATAGACCTCTGGTCGAATCCTTTAAGAACCCAATATTTTTTCTTGTGAGTCTTTGAAAATGCATCCTATAGAATTTGCATAGTTTCTTTACCAGTTTCTACATGCTCTATTTCTACATGGATATCAGCAGAAAAATGTACCAACCAGAAAATTGTCAAGAAAAATCCTGATTTTTCCTTTGTCCTTGTTGAATTTTTATCACCATATTTTCCTAAGAACCAACTCAATTTTTCATCCTCTTTAAGAGATAGAGAAACTTGAACATTCTACAGGAAACTAGTAACAATCTCCAACCTTTCTCTCTTCTCAAAAACTCAACTCATCATCCTTGAACACAACCATGGGTGATGGATTCAAAAGGAGCAAATCAATAGATCCTTCCAAGGTTTATGATAACCCTGAGATAGTAGAAAATTTTCAGAAATTTGAGTGGTTGGGATACTTTGAAATACTCATAGGGTTTGATGATGAGGTATCCATGGAGTTTGATCATAATTTTCAAAATACATAAGAATGAGAGTATGTGACCACAATAAGGGGGATAAAAATTAGGATCAATGAAGATTCCATAAGCAAAGTTTCTAGTCTACCCTTAGGCATCCCTTGGGATAAACGAGAGAGGAAAGAATCCATCAATGCCAAGAAGGAATTGTTTCTCCCTAATGAGAAACCCGATGAAGATAAAAATGGCATAAAAAAGGAAAGCCTTCTTCAACCATGGCCAGAGGTAGCTTATCATGTCATCAAATATATCACATGTGAGGGAAGGATGAGTGTATTTTTTTATTACCATTTCAGACTATTGCGCCAGCTGAGGCACCTTCCAAATAAGGAACCCCACCAGAACCTAAGTATCCCTTACTTCCTTATTCAATCACTAAAAGAGATGAGCCTAAAAGTATAGAGAGGAAAAAAAAATTCTTAGCACATCATGGACTCATGAAGATCATAGTTTCATATGCTCTTAGGAGTTTGAAGCACATAATTATATGGGAATATTTCATAAACATGGAAAGCCAAAAATTTGAAGAAGTGCAGGAAACAATGAGTGAGGAATAAAAGAAAAAGGGAGAAGAACCAAAGAGATTCACTAGGCCTAAAAATTCAAGACAACAAAAGAAAAAAAAAATAGAAGTTGGATGAAGAAGATAAGGAAATGGTCGATTCCTTGACTACTTTAGGGACCCCCACTGTCATCCCCTTGAAAATCACCAATGTAGAATGGGTACAACCTAGAAGGAGGAGGTTCAATATAATCAGGAGTCAAAAGAAGGAAATCCTAGTGTCAACCACTCCACTCATCATCACATCCCAAGTGGAGGAGATAAAGGACTCTCCTATTCCATAACAACAACAAAAGAAAAAAAGGGAAGGAACCTCAATAGGAGATACTAATGAAAGAAGAAAGACCAATGGAACAAACCTATAAAAAAAAAAAATCATGTGGAAAAAATTCTTTATGCAACATTTTTGGAACTAGAGCAAGACAATGTTGATGCCATCAAGTGGAAAAGGATGGTATAATATAATAAAGGAAAGATGAAAGAGGAGGTTTATCAAGAGTTGGAGAAGCAACTCCAACGTATGCAAGAAAATTTCCAAATCATGACTATGCAGAAAGTAGGGTATATCCAGAAGCTTAAAGTAGAGAACCAAAAAATTCAACATTGATTAAGGAAAGAAGAGATCTGCATCAGAAGAGTGAATAGGTGGAGATTATGGAAGAAACAGTAAAAACAATAGCTAAAATATCTAAATAAATGTTGGAATGTAGGTCACCATCTAGAATATACACATTGTTCCTAAAAGAACAATGGCATGAAAATCAGATTACACACATAGCCAAGTTTGTGAATTTCAACCTTGATACACCAAAATATTTCCTAGATGCATACCAGGGATGTAATATGGAGGAAAGAGTTAGATTATGTGAATTATACCTATATAACCTCATATTTCTACACTCATACGATTCAAATCTTAATCCATATGTGGGGGGTGTCCAATTCATGGCCTTTGCATCATGGCCAAGGCATGAGGAAATGAGGGAAGAAGGATTCAAAAAGTATAAGTAAGAAGAGAAAAAAAACACCCTTATGGATTAGAGCATAGTCTACCAAGCCTAAAGATGTTATAAACAACCATCATAACCTCTCTTTGGATAAGGATGTGACTCCAAGTTGGACAACCAAACAAAGGGAGAGGAAGCAACAAAGGCCTACCACAGGAGGTGGCACTCTTTACCTCATGATTTTATAATCAGGGAACCTCATTCTCACAATAAATTGCATCTTTCCATCCTCAGGATACCCTGGTACAAAGAAACTTTGAGAAAAATGAAGACTAAATGGATTGGGCTAAGTTTGAGCCCTCCACTTCTTTTTCTTGTAGCACCTAAGGCTAATCTCAATTAAAAAAAGGAAGAAATAGAATGGACCAACATTGTGAATGATAAGGGATACCATGATCAACAAGATATCACTAGATATGTGGCCTGGGATATGAGACAACAATTCAATAGGAAACAACAGGGTGGTGAACAACAACAGATTGTTGAGCAACAACAAGGCATTGAACAACAACAGGGTACATAGAAACAAAAGTAGTAGTGAGATCATAAAGAGAATTTTTTGTTGCACGAAGGGTGTGCAAAATTTCATCTCGAGGGTGATGATGAACCTCATTATTTTCTATTTTAAAGGCTCACCTTTGGAACATTTTTCCACCACAAAATGACTTAGTGTTTTCTTTTGACCATATTTAATAGTCAGTCATGGGTATTTTGTATGTTTCTTAATTAATGTATGATTGAGGTGGATTTTTGTGTATAATATA
>ML791593.1:433115-484936 GCA_009831015.1 Picea engelmannii
CACGATATCCACGACTACACTTTTCATGGGCAGCTGAAATAAAGTCACAACCAAATCCTTAATAACCCCCAGGAATTTCACTTTCCTAAATTCAAAAGAATATAAGTCATGGTAGGTATTTGTGACTTCTAATCCAAGTTCATCCATAAAAATTTTGGGCATGAGGTTGTGGGATGCCCGTGAGTCCATCAAAAAATTATGCAACACCTTATCATGTATTTTCAGTGATGTATAGAAGGGGGGAGATGAATCATCTCTATCTTCTATCAAAGGACCTAAGATAACTGTTGGATTTTCATCTTGCAGATTTACTGAATCAATGGCACTTGGAGAAGATTCAGGCTGTAACATTTTGGAGAGATATTTTTTAAATTCTTCATTTTTAATCAATTCCAAAAAAAGTACATGGATCTTGATTTTTTGAATCTCATTCTCAAAACTGAAAGGAGGTGAGGATTTCAGGATCTCTTTGGCTTCAGGGATAGGATTTCTAATCAATACTTGGGTGCTTTGAGTTTCTTTTTCTTTACTTCCAACTGTCACAGCCTTGGAAAAAATTTCCTTTTGGGTGGCTGTTCAGAAGAATCAGTCTTTTCTTCCTTCTTTTTGGATCTCAAATTATATCTATGAGGGATTTATTTTGCTTTCTCTCCCTTACTTAATTCATTTATTTGAATGTCCATCAAGGATTGCTCATATGAAAATTGAGTGAAGTGAGGGGATGGTGATGTGTCACCTAAGAAATGAATCTCAAGATCATCTTCTTCCTCCTCTCCTTCTTCATCAGCCACAAGGTTGTTCCGTAAAGGAGTTTATATCTTCTGATCATCCCTATCTCTATTTATAGGATCTCTTTGAAGGATTTGGGGAGTATTATTTGGTCTCCTGAAGTTACCTCTGTTATGATCATTTTGAGTATTTCTATAGGTTTTTTTTCCTTCCAGTTTTAACTTCTCAATCTCAGTATAAAGGGATTTTACTAATTTGGTGAGTTCATCTACTTGAGAATGGACAATAGGGGAATCAGAAGTTGAATTCTATCAGATGCCACTATGTTGGATTCTACCTCCAATGTTGCATATTGCATATGAGCTAAGGAGGCTTCTCTTCTTTCTCTCAGTAGAAGGAAAAACTTAGGGTCAAAGGCACTGGCATAAGTGATCTTTGTAGAGGTTTCTATAGGCTTTATCTCAGCAAGAATCTTGTACATTTTGTTGAATCTTTTAGAAAAGTCAGAAACAAACTCTCCCTCTCTCCTCTTTAGGGATCCAAATTCTGTGATATAGTACAAAAAGTCCTTTTTGTCTCCCCGGTGTCTCAAAAAGGCATTGTCTAATGCTTCAATCCCAGTAATGGATCCAGGGGCCAAGCCTCGAAACCACTTCCTAGCCTCACCAAAAATTCTCTAGACAAAGACTCTCATCCACACATCCTCATTTTCAATGTTTTGATTGTTTTCATAATTGTAGAAGGCAACAAGATGTTCTTCAACAATTATATCTTTTTCTCCTGTGAATTTAGGCATGTATTTTAAATAATCTCCAGCAGGGAGAGTATTCACTGGATGAGATAAGACAAGGGGGGCATATCTTGCAGCCACTAGGGAATCCATCCTATTTGCAGGGGGGTTAGCGCTTGCCATTGGATTTTGGACTCTTGGTGAACAAAGAGGAGAAAGAGACCTGATTGTGTGCAATTTAGGAGAAAAAGGAATGTATGAAGGGGAAAATTCAGTTTTCACAGTAGAAGGCTAAGTCTTGGAAGAAGATTGTAAAGTCAGTAAAGGGGATGAGGTTTCCTCTTCTTTAGTTGCATAAATGTTAACAGGAGGAGGGGTAGCAAAGCCTAAAGTAGGAAAATCCTCAAGACTCTTAAGACTGGACCACTTTACAATGTCAGGGGAAGAAATAATGTCAAATCTTTCTTCTTTCAAATCAGTATCAAAGGAGGAGTATTCAATAGGAAACTTTTCAAAATCAAGATTCTTAGATACTTCAGCAGAAGGTAAAGAAGAATTACTTGATATAACAACCGGAGTATTAAGAGTGGAATCAGGTAACTGACCAGAAGCACTTGTAGCAACAACATAAAAAAATTCTTGAGAAGCTTTTCCCTTCTTGATTATCTTCTCTGGGTCAGCCTCAGGTGGAACCAAAGGTAGTTGTGGATTTGATCTTGTATGTCTGCCTTTAGGCACCAGAGCTGAAACATTGGAGTCGTCAGGTGCAAGCTGCAATATTCAAGATATTGAGTTCCAATGCACCTTCAGAACTAGTAAGCATTTCCATTCAATCCCATGGAAATGTCATCAATTCTTTCCCCGACAACGACGCCAAGAATGTTATCACTAGGAATTACCTTCAGATTGCATGGAAGGTAAGCCCAGTACCCATCAGGTTATGTGTAAATGTAAATGAGTTTTTAAGAGGTCAAATGGATAAGACTCAAGATGATAATGTTCTAACTCGGAAATCCGGGCTAGCATGCACGAGAAATCGAGGTCTTGATTAACTTCAATCAGTGAGTGGGAGTAAATGTAGAGGTTATTGTAAACATCAGGTCTGAAAGCAATCTAAGGAAGAAAAACTCTAACAAAAGATATTCTTGAGTTCAAAGTTTAAGGACACTAAAGAAGCATCATAATAATATTATAATCAAACATTCATCATAATATCACTACAACAATCCATGTGAATCATTCAATCATGAATACTTCATCATCAGAGGCAAATAAGATGGAATAATAAAGATCATTTCTATTAACCAAGATATCTCAAATCAAGTACAAAACCAATCCACAGTAACTTCATCAAAATATTACAGCATAAGGGAGCCTAGCTCAACCATTCGAACCTGCTAAAGAATTTAGATTATCTATTTATAACAAAAGGGTAGGAAACAACTGGAGGTGCAAGTTGGCCTTCTTCCCATGGAAATATCCAAGAAGTTATTCCATCTAACAACTTAAACTAACAACTGTTCTATGAAAGGGGAAAATGTTATTTCATCTAACAACTGGTCACTGATCTAACCACTCTTTGAACTGACTTGATCTTCCTTTGATGCGCAACTCCTTGCCTGCCAATTGTCCTTCAGGGGGAATGTAACTGTCATCATGTTGCCAACTATTGTCTCTCCAATTCTCCACATCAACAGTTATTCATAAAGATGCTAACTTGAGTCTCCTTGATTCTTGATATCTTTTGGTAGCATCATTTGGTACCACTCTGAGTAGCGGGCCTTTGTAGCTTCTTTACCAAATTTCCAATGATTCTGTAGCGCAACCTCGAAAATAGGTAAGTCGAATGGGTAGCATCGAGCCTGTGTTTTTTCTGTGCAAAATTCAACCTCTGTCAAAATTTCGGTAGCGCCTTCCTGTGTATTCTGTCAAAATTTCGGTAGTGCCCGCCTGTATAATTCACTCTTCTGTTAAAAATTCGACAGAACCATCATAATTCGTAGCACCTTCACTTGAACTTTGACATATTTGGTAGCAACCTCGGGCATTAGCAGCGCCATTAGTCTTAGGCAATTTAGCAGCGTTATAGGTAGGAGACTGGTGGAACATCAAAAATATACTATTATGTAGCACCATAGCGCTACATAATTTCTATGCTACTACTCTTGAAGGGATTAATTCTTTGTGAAAAACAAAACTCTTAATAGTAAGCACTAGAAGCCTGTATAGCCTGTATAGGTGGCAGATGTAGTATTTCATCAATTACTTATCTTTGCAAAAAGGGGCCATCTTAAAAAATGGAGCTCACCTTTCACCAATTACTTCATTAACCTGACACTCCTTCTTGTAGAAGGAGGACTTCCTATTGGCACAATAGGCTTCTTCCCTTTAGTAGTAACAAGCTTCTTTACTGGAGCTATGGTATCCTTGGTTGTTCATTTCTCCTTTTCAATAGTAGCTTCAACCAATACATTCAAGTTCCTTTGAGCCATTTCATCTTGGAATAGTTGCAGTTCGGCTTTGAGATTTCTGTTCTGAGATTGAAAATCTTTGTTTTTCCTATAGAGGTTCTTGAGTTTCCTATGAAGAGGTTGGGATCTTATTACTGCAAATTTTTCTAGATCAAGAGTGTGATTGTAGCCATCCATTATTTCTTTCATCTTAACCCTGTCAGACATGGCTTCTGCTTTCAAATGAGCCACCTCCTTCCTAACATCCTTGAGTTTCCTGATTAATATTTTGAATGTCTAGTTGCTAGGTGGAGTAGTGATGTGTGTAGTCTCAACAACATTTTTAATGGATTCCTTTTCCTGCTGCACATGAATTTCTTCTTCTACCTCAATAGGCTTCTTAATGCCTTTTCCTTTCTACAGCTTCTTATTTAGGATGGAGACCTTTTGTAGGACCTGTCCTTCAACTGCCTCTTTAAGAGTTGATGACCTTGTGAAAGGCCTTATGACCTTGGTGATGACTGTTGAAGGAGATGAGGAGAAGTGTAGCTTCTTCCCTTTATTTGTTGTAGTCTTAGTAGAAGAAGGGACCTCTTCTAACTCTCGTGCAGGAGGGGGTGAAAGGTTTCTCTGTGGAGAATGATAGGCCTCCTCCTCAGTTATTGCAACCTCCTTGATGGCCTCTTGATCTTGAACATGAACTCTTCTCTTTATTTTCTTGCTAGTGCCTGTTTGAGCAGAACTGGTGGATGGCAAAGGGATTTCTATCTATGACTAAGGAGTAGCTACTATGTCCAACTTCATGTGGGAAACAATAATGAAATGTTCCCATGAGATATCCTTCTTACTCATCTCTTCAGAATCCAACAATCTAATCAACCCAGAATGAAATATGCTGGTATCCACAACCTTTGACTTGGATTGAACCATGTCTGGCATCTTGCCTATGCTCCTTAGAAAATAGAAAGGAATGTTCATTTCAATTTTTCCAGTAAAATGCAACAGAAGCCTTATATGGTACTGGTATAGTGTATTGAACCTCCCTTCACACATAAAGTACCTCTGAATGATCCTCAATATTTTATTAAATTCCCCAACCAGATGATTTCTTGGCACCCCTTTCGAAAAATTGTCAGCTTGATATTCAGGGTTAAGGAAATATTTGGCATAGGCTACATCTAAGGCCATGGATTTAAACCATCTCTCACCAGTGATAGGGATCCCTATAGTAGCTGAAATAAAGGTCTTAGACACCTCAAATTCTAGGTACCATACTTTGGTCTTCGGGCCATCAAAGTGTAAGGAAAATTGCCTTGTCACCTCAGGATGACCTCTTTGCATATTTTTGTAGAAAGTGAGGCATCCCACCCTTCGAAAAACTTCTCTAGCCATGGGATCTTTCTCGAATAGATGCATGTCTACAGGCTCAGTTCTAACCACATTACCTCCCTTGTGTGACTTATTCTTCTAAGGAATATCCATAGCTTACGATTTAAATATTTAGGGATATGGAGTGATAATAACCAGGGGGATCAAAGAGTCATACCTCAAGTGAAGAATGGCTCCCCCTTTACAAGAATTTTCCTTCATTCAAACTAGTTGGTATCTTAGGAAAGATTGGCTGTGAAAATCCCTCCCTTGATTGTGTGAAGATATGAACACTGAGGAAAAAACATACAATGAAGGAATACCCTGTGATGGTCTTTGAAAAGTGGGTCAAAACAACCCGACTCAATCTGACAGAGGAGGTAGGGGATAAAACAATGTCGTTTGATAGCGTCTCTAGGTAGGACACCGCACATCCAAAATATAAGACTTCTTTGGAAACTGAGAGATCAATAGAAATGGCAGGAAGATGTATCAAAACCAATAAACAGGTGGTGGGATCTGAAAGTTTGAATGGAGTGAAAACTGATAGGATGTTGTGAGGAAAAGATCTCCTCCAGCTATGCAGGCATGATAGTTACCAAAATTTTGAGAGCTAATTTCTCCTTGAAATTGGTATGCAGAGGGGGAAAGAACACAAAATACCTAGAGAATAAAGACAACTCGAAGCTTCAGAAAAATCTCAGGAAAGTATCACGAACAACTCGACCTCTGAATCCACCTCAACATCAGATTTGGTAGCGCTGCTTCCAACTAGTCAGAACTAGTAGTTTGTTCACTGCAACAATTTGAGTTTTCAAAAACTCAAAAACTGTTAGCAGAGCTTATAAATATGAAACCTCGAAAGAATATTTTAACCACCCATGGCACTGAAAACAAGGAAGAGATGACATCAACACCATAACCACAAATCATGGTAAGATATGATGGAGAGGGAGTGCGCTACGGAAACTCCTAATGAGTTGGCAATGCTCCCTTTCAAAAAATGATTTGACCAGTAAGAAAAGTACAAAGGGGACAACACGACAAGGTTACGAGGGCATGAGTGAGGAAGGTGGTAAGTCAAGTCAAGTTGATCGTGGAGTGAATCAATCCTAGTGTCAAGTCATGAAGGGGATCAAAAGATAAGTCATAAAAATGATCATGAGTCAAAGATTTGTGTGAGGATCAAACATAAGTCATGACTTAAGCCTTTATTTATCAAGGGAACCTAAACAAACACACTTTTAAGGGGATAAATCAAAAATTAAAATCTAAGGGCTTAGGAAAAAATTAAAACTAAAGTCTAAAGACCCAAGGCAACTTAGTGTGATAACAGATACTATGCTAAGACTAAACCTTCAAATATTTTTTAGAGATACATAGACTGTGTTGTAGCTAAAAGATAGATCTACAGTCAAACCTAAAGGCATGGTGTAAGATATCATCATCTTCATTGATTCTTGGGAGTACCCTACTGACTTCCTAGTCCTTTAACCCAAGTGTCAATCCAATGGATATCTCTTATTTTGGGAAGTCCTTGGATGTCCACAACAGATGCATGCATTGGTTGTAGAGTAAGAAATATGACCATCATTGATGGTCTTTCCCAAAAAAAAATAGTTCTTTATCCTCTTGCACAACCTTTGATAACAAAAAATCTTCATGTCTGGGGAGAAGAGGAAGAAGACTTGACACAAACAACTTCTTACCCAATCTACACAATTCACACTTCCTTGGATAAATGATGATAACATATATGAAATTTCTACAGAAAATAACACTGAATTATGGGCAGATTTGTTTACTACTGAGATAGAATATCCAACTGTAAAAACCATAGATATCATCCCTATAAAAACACTCAAAAACAATAATAAACTCATTAGTCGATAGGAACAAAAACTGTTTTATGTGTTGAAAATAAATATTGAATATTTTGCATAGGATTATAAAGACATGAAAGGAATCCATTCTTCTATTTGTACTCACCATATTAACATAAATAATGATTGCAAACATGTTAGGAATCCATAAATAAGGATGAACCCTAGAATGAAAGACATAGTTAAACAAGAACTCCAAAAGTTTCTTGATGTTAGATTTATATATCCTATTTCAGATAGTGAATCGGTCTCTCCTCTATTTATCGTCCCAAAGAATAATGGGAAGTGGAGGATATGTGTGGATTATCAATATTTGAACAAAGCTACCAGAAAGGACCATTTCCCCCTACCTTTTATTGACCAAGTTTTGGATGTCTTAGTTGGGAAGCAATAGTTTTCCTTTATGGATGGTTTTAGTGGATACATCCATATTCAAATCAGTTCTCAGGATTAGGACAAGACCGCCTTTACTTTCCCTTGGGGAAAATTTTCATTCAAAGTCTTACCTTTTGGTATGTGTAATTCCCTGGCCATTTTTCAAAGAGAAATTCTCAACATATTTTTAGAAATCATCCATGATAAAGTTGAGATCTTCATGGATGATTTTACCCCTTATGGAAATTCATTTGATGAATCCTTGGACAATATAGATAAGGTTCTCCAAAGATGTAGAGAAATGAATCCATCCATTAGCAATGAAAAATGCAATATGATGATGAATGAAGGTATTTTTTTAGGACATTTTTGTCCTCCAGAGGGATTGAAGTAGACAAAGATGAAATCAAAAGCATCACCTTACTTCCTACCCATTTGAAACCAAACGATGTAAGAAGTTTTATTAGACATGCAAGATACTATAGAAGGTTCATCAAGGACTTTAGTAAGATATCCTCTCCTCTCTTTACCTTGTTGTCCAAAGATGTAGATTATTGTTGGACCCTAAACTGCCAACAAGCTTTTGAGAAAAGAAAAGAAAAACTCTCAAATGCCCTTGTATTACAAGGTCCCAATTGGGATCTTCCATTTCAAATTCACACTAATGCATTAGAAAAGGATGTAGGAGAATTCATAGGACAAAATCAAGACAACAAACCCTATGCAATCTATTTCATCAGTAAAAATATGGTTGGAGCAGCGATCAACTACACTGTTCCATAGAAAGAAATTTTAGCAGTTAGCCATTCTCTCAATAGATTTATACATTATGTTACATGTTATAAAGTTTTTTTACATATAGATCGTGTTGTCATTAGATACTTGATGAATAAACCTGACATTAATGGTAGGATGATTAGATGGTTTTTGTTATTACAACAATTTGATCTAACAATCCTTGATAATCATATCAAGCAAAATGTAGTTGCAGATTTTTTATCCAGGTTGACTAGACCTAATGAAGAGGGTATGATCGGTGATCGGTTTCCATATAAGAACCTTTTTTCCATATCACCCAAAACCCGATGGTTTTTTGATATAGAAAATTATCTAACAATAGGAAATTTCCCTGAATATTTCTCCTAGAGGGAGAGGTGTAAGATTTTCTAGAAAAGTTCATCCTACACTTGGATTGCAGGAGATCCATTTAAACTTTGTCCATAACATATTTTACAGAGATGCATTAGAGAAGATGAGGTTCATGATATGATGCATTCTTTTCATGATGAACCATATGGGGGTCACTATTAAACCAAGAGGATAACTTATAACATCTTACAAGATGGATATTATTGGCCAGCCCTACATAGAGATGCTCATCAATATACTTCACATTGTGATGAATTTAAAATAATGGGGGAACCAATAAAGAGGAATGAGATGCTTCTATATCCCTAAGTATTGTTGGAACCATTTGACAAGTGGGGCATGGAATTCATAGGCCCAATTGATCCTCCATTAGTGAAAATTAAACACATATTGGTGTGCAAAAACTATCTAACAAATGGGATGAAGTATGGGCCATGAAGAATGCCACATAATCAAATGTAGTCACATTCCTCCAAGAATTCATATTCTCACGGTTTGGTTATCCAAGGGAGATAGTCACAGATAAAGGCCCTCAATTTAAATGAAAACGCATTGAAGAAATCATGAAGGAACATAACATCCTCCATAGGAATTCAACAAACTGCCATCCTCAAGCAAATGGGAAAGATGAAATCACAAACTGAGAGATAGAAAACATCATCACCAAAACAATGAGCATGAGCAAGAAATATAGATCAAAGAAGCTCACAGAAGAATCATAAGAATAGAACATTACATGGAAAAATACAACATGGATTACTCCTTTTGATTCATTTTATGGTAATAAATCCATGGTTCCTATTGAATTTGAATATCATATATTAAGAAAAACAACTAAATTAGACATGCATTTGCAGTGAGCACAAAAATAAATATTGAGCCAACTAAATGCATTAGATGAGTATAGGATGCAATCCCTCTTCAACACTGAAGTGGGGTTGTAGCAAAGAAAGGACTGAAATGAAAAGAAATTAAGTAAAGAAAGTTCAAAGAAGGTGATTGGGCTTTGTTATATGACTCAATGTTTAAGGATTTCAAATAAAATTTGATGACAAGGAGGCTAGAGTTCTACATCATTGAAAAGTGTTATGATAATGGTTCAATGCATATTAGAAATATTTATGAAAAAGGAATACCCCTACTAGTGAATGGATTCAGACTAAAGAATTACAATCAACCCCTGGAAAAATAATATTTCACAAGAACAATGGAGAAACAAAATTTGGATATGATTGATAGAAGAAATGCTCTCAATCCATCCAAATAAAAATATATGAAATGAAAAAAAAAAGAATAAAAAAATCTTGGATGAAAACCTTCCAAAGGAATCTAGGATAGATCTAAGGGTGAAAAACTATAATGGAGGTAGTCTCATATATGAAGAATAAATAAATATCCTCATCATCAAAACTTCCCAAAAGCTTGATGAGGCAAGGCATTAGTGAAAACCAGTAATCACACTTCTGCCTTCAGAACAAAAAAATCAATAAAATATTTTTTCTGTACTAACATTTTGTTCTTACAAGTACCAGGAACTTCATTACTACAGCCATCTGCACAGGAATAAAATCAATAGTCAGCAAAAAGAACACTCAATAAGGATAGTAAGAATTCACAACTTTCCCATCAATTTTCACAATTTTTCATCATTCATAAATAACATTTTCCATCATCTCCACATGATCATCCATATTTTTAATTTATATCATACATACCACTTCTCATACCCAACTTGTTTCGTTTTACCCTTCATTTCAAATAAAAACAGTCTCCAAGGTTATTATATAGGATCAACCTACAACATTCTACAGGATCAACCTAACAAGACCATCTCTACAAATAATGGAAGGAAATCAGAGTCAAAACCAACATCAACAATTCAATGATAAAGATTGGAACTAGAATCACCTTCTCCAACCATGTTTTTCATTAGATACATCCTCGAGATAGAAAAAATCAACTTCTACAAGATACTTGTATCTTGTAGAAAATATTTAGCATGGAAGAAACGTATCTACATGATGCTCTGTATCATGTAGAATTATTGGAGGTCGTGATATCCCAATACATTACGAATATAATCTCGACGAGGACATCAATAGAATATACATGTACCAACGCAAATAAAACCACCTCCATCCACCTACAAGCAAATTAATGTGCATGCAAAGTTAAAGAAAGGTAACATAATTATTTATCCTATTCGCATTTAATTAAGCCGCATATGTGTGTGTGTGTGTGTGTGTGTGTGTGTGTGTGTGTGTGTGTGTGTGTGTGTGATCAAGCATTCATAAAGTATATAAGGTGATGAAAACGAGGACGTTTACATCTTGTCGGTGGGGGGTGGCATAATTCGTGCCAAAATTTGAATTGGCATGTGTATATTGAATGGTGTAAGTGAAGGTTAATTATGATGAGTTAAATGCACAAATTAAGGAATTATGCAAAACATTAATTCGACTGTTGTGACAAGACAAAATTCCAATCCGAAATTTGGGGGCATAACTCAGAGTTAGAAAAATCGGAGCACCCACCATTTCAGATTTGACAAGAGAAGGAGTAATTTAAGTTGTGTGGAAGCAAAGGAAGGAAAACTGATAGGGAGATAAGGAAATAAAGGCACTCATATATAGAAGTCGAGGATTCTTGAATCACATAAATGCTACAGGTAGTTGTGAAACACTAGAAAGAGGAAAAAAAATTCAATCTCAAGTACTTGCTACATTTTCGTCAATCATTATATATTCTTGACTCGTACTCATTTTCTAGAAGATTTTATGGTTCCAGAACAACAAGAAATCACATCTTGTAGAAAAATAAAATTTCATAGTCATAGTCCTGTAGAGCTCTTATAAAAAAAAATTCTCTTTTGAACCAAATCTCCTTGGTTAAATTCTCCTTAGTATTGTCAGAATGCATATGTTCAATAGACCTCTGGTCGAATCCTTTAAGAACCCAATATTTTTTCTTGTGAGTCTTTGAAAATGCATCCTATAGAATTTGCATAGTTTCTTTACCAGTTTCTACATGCTCTATTTCTACATGGATATCAGCAGAAAAATGTACCAACCAGAAAATTGTCAAGAAAAATCCTGATTTTTCCTTTGTCCTTGTTGAATTTTTATCACCATATTTTCCTAAGAACCAACTCAATTTTTCATCCTCTTTAAGAGATAGAGAAACTTGAACATTCTACAGGAAACTAGTAACAATCTCCAACCTTTCTCTCTTCTCAAAAACTCAACTCATCATCCTTGAACACAACCATGGGTGATGGATTCAAAAGGAGCAAATCAATAGATCCTTCCAAGGTTTATGATAACCCTGAGATAGTAGAAAATTTTCAGAAATTTGAGTGGTTGGGATACTTTGAAATACTCATAGGGTTTGATGATGAGGTATCCATGGAGTTTGATCATAATTTTCAAAATACATAAGAATGAGAGTATGTGACCACAATAAGGGGGATAAAAATTAGGATCAATGAAGATTCCATAAGCAAAGTTTCTAGTCTACCCTTAGGCATCCCTTGGGATAAACGAGAGAGGAAAGAATCCATCAATGCCAAGAAGGAATTGTTTCTCCCTAATGAGAAACCCGATGAAGATAAAAATGGCATAAAAAAGGAAAGCCTTCTTCAACCATGGCCAGAGGTAGCTTATCATGTCATCAAATATATCACATGTGAGGGAAGGATGAGTGTATTTTTTTATTACCATTTCAGACTATTGCGCCAGCTGAGGCACCTTCCAAATAAGGAACCCCACCAGAACCTAAGTATCCCTTACTTCCTTATTCAATCACTAAAAGAGATGAGCCTAAAAGTATAGAGAGGAAAAAAAAATTCTTAGCACATCATGGACTCATGAAGATCATAGTTTCATATGCTCTTAGGAGTTTGAAGCACATAATTATATGGGAATATTTCATAAACATGGAAAGCCAAAAATTTGAAGAAGTGCAGGAAACAATGAGTGAGGAATAAAAGAAAAAGGGAGAAGAACCAAAGAGATTCACTAGGCCTAAAAATTCAAGACAACAAAAGAAAAAAAAAATAGAAGTTGGATGAAGAAGATAAGGAAATGGTCGATTCCTTGACTACTTTAGGGACCCCCACTGTCATCCCCTTGAAAATCACCAATGTAGAATGGGTACAACCTAGAAGGAGGAGGTTCAATATAATCAGGAGTCAAAAGAAGGAAATCCTAGTGTCAACCACTCCACTCATCATCACATCCCAAGTGGAGGAGATAAAGGACTCTCCTATTCCATAACAACAACAAAAGAAAAAAAGGGAAGGAACCTCAATAGGAGATACTAATGAAAGAAGAAAGACCAATGGAACAAACCTATAAAAAAAAAAAATCATGTGGAAAAAATTCTTTATGCAACATTTTTGGAACTAGAGCAAGACAATGTTGATGCCATCAAGTGGAAAAGGATGGTATAATATAATAAAGGAAAGATGAAAGAGGAGGTTTATCAAGAGTTGGAGAAGCAACTCCAACGTATGCAAGAAAATTTCCAAATCATGACTATGCAGAAAGTAGGGTATATCCAGAAGCTTAAAGTAGAGAACCAAAAAATTCAACATTGATTAAGGAAAGAAGAGATCTGCATCAGAAGAGTGAATAGGTGGAGATTATGGAAGAAACAGTAAAAACAATAGCTAAAATATCTAAATAAATGTTGGAATGTAGGTCACCATCTAGAATATACACATTGTTCCTAAAAGAACAATGGCATGAAAATCAGATTACACACATAGCCAAGTTTGTGAATTTCAACCTTGATACACCAAAATATTTCCTAGATGCATACCAGGGATGTAATATGGAGGAAAGAGTTAGATTATGTGAATTATACCTATATAACCTCATATTTCTACACTCATACGATTCAAATCTTAATCCATATGTGGGGGGTGTCCAATTCATGGCCTTTGCATCATGGCCAAGGCATGAGGAAATGAGGGAAGAAGGATTCAAAAAGTATAAGTAAGAAGAGAAAAAAAACACCCTTATGGATTAGAGCATAGTCTACCAAGCCTAAAGATGTTATAAACAACCATCATAACCTCTCTTTGGATAAGGATGTGACTCCAAGTTGGACAACCAAACAAAGGGAGAGGAAGCAACAAAGGCCTACCACAGGAGGTGGCACTCTTTACCTCATGATTTTATAATCAGGGAACCTCATTCTCACAATAAATTGCATCTTTCCATCCTCAGGATACCCTGGTACAAAGAAACTTTGAGAAAAATGAAGACTAAATGGATTGGGCTAAGTTTGAGCCCTCCACTTCTTTTTCTTGTAGCACCTAAGGCTAATCTCAATTAAAAAAAGGAAGAAATAGAATGGACCAACATTGTGAATGATAAGGGATACCATGATCAACAAGATATCACTAGATATGTGGCCTGGGATATGAGACAACAATTCAATAGGAAACAACAGGGTGGTGAACAACAACAGATTGTTGAGCAACAACAAGGCATTGAACAACAACAGGGTACATAGAAACAAAAGTAGTAGTGAGATCATAAAGAGAATTTTTTGTTGCACGAAGGGTGTGCAAAATTTCATCTCGAGGGTGATGATGAACCTCATTATTTTCTATTTTAAAGGCTCACCTTTGGAACATTTTTCCACCACAAAATGACTTAGTGTTTTCTTTTGACCATATTTAATAGTCAGTCATGGGTATTTTGTATGTTTCTTAATTAATGTATGATTGAGGTGGATTTTTGTGTATAATATAACTTTTTCACTAATGTTTTTAGCAAAAGACATGTGTTCCACCAATCGGGTCGAAATGCAGGAGTCAAGGGTGCCAACCTCCTAGAAACAGGGGATTTTGTCTCCTCGAGTGAGTTGACAACTAAATATCAAAGGAAATTTTCTATACCTACCTCCAAGAGTGCTCCTTGTGCATTTATGACCACTTATGATCAACAACAGTTCACAAATACAGATGTAAAGGGATGATATCCCTCATTTACTCGTTTCTCTCCTCGATTTAGGAAGGGAGGTCGAACTCTCTAGTTATATATAGGCCTCTAGTCTAGGAGAGAGATATAGAGATAAGTTTCGAGAAGTATTGTGTGGAGATTTTGTGAAGACTTGTACTGAGAAATCAAAGCTTTCATGTTCCCTATGTATTACTAATATTTATGAAATAAAAATGGTTTTATTTTCAGTCTATTAAGCTTTCTTTTAGGCTCCTTGTGCTTCTTGGGTAGGGATCATCCAAGAGGACTCAAGCACCCTATTATTCAATTAAATATTAATATATTCAATAATTAATAATTTATTAAAAATCTATTAATTAATATTGTTAAAGTATTAATACATTATTAAAGTAATACATTAATAGATTAATAAAGTACTACATTAATGTATTATTTTAATGTAATGTATTAATATATATAAATTAATGGTCTATTAATATATTGTATTACATAAATGTAATATATAATAATAATATATAAATGTTATGTATAGATGAAAGTAATCAATTTACATTATGATATATCGATTAATTTACATTTTAATGAGATGAAAAATTCCATATAAAAGAATGGTATAGCCCAAAGGACTGATTGTAGAGAAGGGGGTACATTCTTTTGGTTGGGCAAGTTGAGAGGAAGAGACCCGGAGGAATTGGAATAGCCGTAGGAAAAATTAGTGGGTTGTGGGAAAAATGAGTTGTGAGTGGACTATGGAGAGACACCTGATTTTCTGAATTCATAGCCTCAACTCGAAGGTGGTTTGATGTTAATATTTGAAGAAAAAAATCTACAGTTAAAAGAAATGTACATCCTTTGTAGCTGGTTGCATATCTTTTGATAAAAAAACAAGTACTTTATCTCTTTTTTATGTTCTTATTTATGAAATTTGATTATTGTACATAAACTATGTTATTGAGTAAATTATGTGTTGTTAATCATGGGTTTAAAAACATCATGAAATTTTTGGCAAAATTCATAATGTTTTTAAACCCATGATTAAATCCTCAATGCATTGCCTTTCTTCGTGGGATTTATCTACTCTGTATTTACTCTGACTTTAAGTCGTTGTGTGCAGATGTGTGAATGTTAATTTAGTTTCATTCATATCTTAAATTATTGTTGTTAAATGTATGGACATTTTTTTAGAATGAGATGTAGTATTAATTTAATGGTATCGTAGTGAGGGAATTCTATGTACCTAGCACTTCAAATAACTCAATATTGAATCTTTCTTCATTTTCTCTTAGATAACAAAGTTTTTGGTTTTTGAAATGTTTCATGTGCTATCTATAGCGTCTACAAGTTTGAACTAGCTTTGGAATGGCTGTTTTTTTTCTTTTGATTCGTCATGTCATATTGTTGTTCAATTTTAAAGAAATAACCCCATGTCCTTGTCCTTTGAACCCAATTCATATTTTCCATCACCTAGTTGGGGGTTATAATACACCGCTCGTCCATGTCCTTTGAACCCAAGTTATCTTCTTCATCCCTTAGTTGGAGGTTATGTCATCTTTTTGAATTATATTTTTGAAATTTTAAGAAAAAGGATATAGTCACTTGCTTATGGCATCTGTTTTTTTCTCAACATCCTTAAATTCACGATTGCTTTGATGGAATGAGACTTGAGTATAGAGAGTTAGATAACGACGATGGTTGTGTATGTATGAAATATTAATTTATTTCTAGGATGTATGGGATGTTTTGAGGATGTATTGGATCTCATTCGCAATCTCCATTGGATGTAAATCTTCTTGGTTGTACTTAACTTGGTTCTCGAAATTATAGAAAATTACAAACTATTTGTAATAGAAATCCCTTGTGTTTGTTGTTATCTTTTCCTTAACAATGTTGAAATTGATGCCTAATCATATTTCTTGAATAACCAATTGAATGGTAAACTACATCTCTTAAATAGCTTACTATAGTTTATGTGGAGAAAAAGAGTTTTATCAATGATCTTTTCCCTTTCTTCCCTAAGTTTGTGTTTGGGTATATGTCTATTCTCTAATAACACGAACAAATTCTCAAATGATGTTTTTGAATAATGAGTAACATCCTTGCTAATAAATTTTTGATAACCTTGAATGACTTTTATTGGATGGTGTTGACAAGTCCATTATTCTTTTTGTAATAGGGAGTATATAAACGAAGTTGAATCCCCTAGAACCTCTTTTCAAAACATTTCATAGTGTTTTATATCTCTCTGTGTGTAGTATAGTCATAGGAAAGAGTGGAGTTCATTTGCTTATAACATATTAATTATACTCAAGTAATTGACAATAGATATACCACTCTTGGTTGACTTAATTGTAAATGTGTTTAAGAAGCTAACATAATTGTCATGGGGTATGGATGGTGTGTGACAATAGATTTACCACTCTTGGTTGACTTAATTGTAAATGTGTTTAAGAAGCTACCATAATTGTCATGGGGTATGGATGGTGCGTGCTCTTGTTGGCATTACTTCTTTCTTCATGCTTTCATTCCTTCTATTAATTTTTATTTGTGCAACATTTTTTCTTACATCATTAATAGATATACCACTCTTGGTTGACTTAATTGTAAATGTGTTTAAGAAGCTAACATAATTGTCATGGGGTATGGATGGTGCGTGCTCTTGTTGGCATTACTTCTTTCTTCATGCTTTCATTCCTTCTATTAATTTTTATTTGTTCAACATTTTTTCTTACATCATTGCTATTGTCATAGATGAAATTGTTTGGTCATGGTTTAATAGTCACCAATGCCTCTCATGATTTAGCAGTAAAGAGAGAACACCATAAAATTTGATAGTAAGAAAATAAAAAATCAGTTTTCCATAAATTTCTAGCCATCAAATATGTCTAAAATCCAAACAATAAGGCATATGAGACTTAACCTCTCTCTTACTCGTATGCATTAATTCATGGATAAATTTCTTTTCCACATGCTTGAAATTATTTTTTTATGACTAAGATGCATCCAAGTAGCTTCCTTACACAATGGGGCATCTATCTAAACCAAAAATCAACTTAGATTCAATAATGAAAAAATGTTTCATTAATATTTACTTTAAATTACCACTACAAAATCTTAAAATTACTTGTACATATTACTAGAAACAACCACTTTATAAAAGTGGTTATATACCTGGATCAACACTGTTAGTGTGAAAAGATGGAAAATGACGTTGATCAGGTATATAACCACTTTTATAAAGTGGTTGTTGTTAGTTGAAGGCCAACATGTCATGGGGACAACCATTAATATATTAATACATATATAATTATAATGTATTAATTAATTATTAATGTAATAATGTATATTAATGTATTAATATATTTTACTTGTACATATTACTAGAAACAACCACTTTATAAAAAGTGGTTATATACCTGATCAATGTCATTTTTCATCTTTCCACACTAACGGTGTTGATCCAGATATATCAACCACTTTTATAAAGTGGTTGTTGTTAGTTGAAGGCCAACATGCTATGGGGACAACCATTAATATATTAATATATATATAATTATAATGTATTAATTAATTATTAATGTAATAATGTATATTAATGTATTAGTATATTATTAAGTAATATATTATTTAATTAAATATTAATATATTAAATAATTAATAATTTATTAAAAATCTATTAATTAATATTGTTAAAGTATGAATACATTAATAAAGTAATACATTAATGTATTATATTAATGTAATGTATTAATATATATATAAATTAAATGTTATGTTTAGATGAAAGTAATTAATTTACATTACAATATATAATATATTGATTAATACATTAATAATGTAATATAATAATTAATTAATTAATTATTAATTTTTATTAAAAATATGAATACATCAAATATATCAATAAATACTTTAAATATATTAATAATAATAATAATAATCTATTTTTAAGGTCCGGATTTGAACCTGTGATCTCTTAAGAGGAAACACATGTTCTTAACCATTAGACCCACTCAGGCTCTATATTAAAGTTTTAATACATAAATAAAGTAATACATTAAAATAGTAGTCATACATTCAACTAAATGTAACATATCAAACCATTAATGAAACATATTAAACTATTAATGTATATTAAAACTTTATTAATGCATTATTAATTAATGTATTAATTAATTAATAATTTATTAACTAATATTTCTAAGGTATTAATATATTAATAAAGTAATATATTAATAAAATAATCATAATAAAAGTGATTGATATAAGTTAATTTGTTTATTTTCCACGTTTTCAAATTAATAGTATCCTATATCAATTACTTTTATAAAGTAGTTGTTGGTGACATCCCACATGTATGGTGAGGGAATAATAGACCATTAATAAATTAATATATAATTGATGTATAAATGTATAAAATAAAGTAATATTGTATAAAATATTAATATATTGATTAATTGAAAGTTAATTAATCTATTAATTAATTAAAACATTAATATAATGTATAAATTAAAGTATTAATACATTAATATTTATTGTAATGGACTAATGTAAAATTAGTAATGTGCTAATTAATTAATTGTTACTAATAGAATACATTAATAAAGCATTGATACATTAAAAAATATTAAAGTATTCTAAAATACATTAAAGTATTACATTATTACATTAAAGTTCGTCAATTGCAAATATTCATCAATTTGCGACATTGGGAAATGTTTGCCAATTGTAATGTTTGGATATATTCCTCACAATGTGATGTCAGGAAATTTTCACATTGTGACGTTAAAAAATGTTCATCACATTGCAACGTTGGGAAATGTTCGTCGCATTGCAACGTTGGGAAATGTTCGTTACACTGTGACATTGGGAAATGGTCATGACAGTGAGACATTAGTAAATGTTCGTGACATTGCAACATTGGGAAATTTTTGTCACAATGCGACATTTGGAAATGTTCATAACATTGCGATGTTGGGATATGTTCGTCAGAATGGGATGTTGGGAAATGTTCGTGACATTGCGATGTTGGGAAATGTTTGTCAAATTCCGATGTTGGGAAATGCTCGTCACATTGTGACATTGATAAATGTTCATCACATTGTGACTTTGAGAAATGTTTGTCACATTACAATGTTGGGAAATTTTCATCACAATGCAATGTTGGGAATTATTCCTCAAAATGTGATTTCAGGAAACAATCGACACATTGTAGAATCGTCTTTTACTTTTGTGATGTTGGGAAATGGTAGTCATAATGCAATGTTGGGAAATGTTTGTCACATTGCGATGTTGGAAAATGTTCTTCATATTGCGACGTCGGGAATATTTCATTAAAATGCAATGTTGGTAATTAATCATCACAATGTGATCTCAGGAAACACTTGACAAATTGTAGAATAATATTTTACTTTTGGGACCTTGGGAAATGGTTGTCACAATGTGGGGAAATGTTCATCACATTGCGACGTTGGAAAATGTTTGCCACATTGTGACGTTGATGTTCATCACATTGTGACATTGGGAAACAATCACGACAATGCGACATTAGGAAATGTTTGTGACATTGTGACATTGGGAAATGCTTATCACAATGCGACATTGGGAAAGGTTCGTCGCATTTTGATGTTGGAATATGTTTGTTAGAATGTGACGTTGGGAAATGTTCATCACATTGAGATACTAGGAAATGTTCGTCACATTGTGACATTGAGAGATGTTCATCACATTGCAACATTGAGAAATGTTTATCACATTTGCGATGCCAGGAAATGTTCACCACATTGTGACATGGGGAAATTTCCATCAAAATGCAACGTTGGGAATTATTCATCACAATGCAAAGTCAAGAAAAAATCGACACATTGTAGAATCATGTTTAACTTTTGTGACATTCAGAAATGGTCATCACAATGCAATGTCAGGAAATGTTTGTCACATTGCGACATTCGAAAATTTTTTTCACATTGCGGCGTTGGAATTTTTTTATCTCATTTAGACGTTGGGACATTCTGACGAACATATCCCAACATTGCAATGTGATGAACATTTCGCAATGTCAAATTGTGACAAACATTTCCCAATGTCACACTGTCACAAACATTTTCCAGTGTCACATTGTCATTAACATTTCCCAACGTTGTAACGTGACGAACATTTCTCAATATTGGGAAATGTACGTCACATTATGATGTTGAGAAATGTTCATCACATTGTGGCATTAGGAAATTTTAGTCACATTATGATGTTCAGAAATGTTTGTCACATTGTGACGTTGAGAAATGTTGGGCCAAGGAGGCCACCTAGGAGAACGCCCACCCGAGGCATACAATTCAACCAACTAGGCTTGACTCATTTCACCTTTTGATGCTATTTAACTATGCATATGTAAATAAATGGTTCCCTCAGTATATAAGGTGAATCAGAACTCAAGTAAAGCATTCTTGTCTTTTTTCCTGAAGCTATGTGTCTCACTTGATTTTGTTATCTGAGTTTACATTTCACGTTTTGTTGCATTCTCATTTTTTAGGGTTCTCAAGGTTAGCCAATGCGCCTTTATTCATGGTTTCACCTTAGCTGCTTTGTTTTCCATGCTTCCACATATGAGATCGAGCTTACTCCCTTAGATAGCCAATCTCTCAGGGAGCAAGTCGATTTTCTGCAAGTTTCCTGAGGCAGAAAGGAGGGCTTACCAACCTGGGGTTTGCGCCCTTGTTGGTTTTTCCATTACCAGGATGAAGTAAGTGCACCCTCCTCTATGGCTTCACAGAGCTTGTCCCTTTGATCCCCTGGACTCACATTGAGATAGCCCCATCCTCTTGGATACTCTCAAATCATCCTGGCATTAGATCTCCATTGCTTGGTTACCCAAACCAATGGTGTGCCCCTGTTGAGTTTTTGGGAAACTGTCAGACTATGGCTTGTTTGGTCACCTTATCTATTAGATATACTTCTTGGTAAGATAAATTAGTATTAGAGCCTCAAGATCCATGTAAAATATTTCGATCTTGAAGATTGAGCCAAAATGTTTTTGGGGGTTTTCATGAAATAGTCCAGATTTCACCCATTTCAGGGTTTACATATTCATGCAAGAAGCTCAACAGATCTCATAGCCCCAAGGGCACACAGATCTCCACTACAATAGAGAGGATTTTCATGGATCTAAAACAATACATATCTCTCCCTCTAGACCAGTTCATCTCGGTTGCTCCAGGGTTTTGCGCCCTCTGTTCACAAAACAAAGTCTGGCCCATTTTTCAGTTTTGCAAACTAGGTTCGCCTTGATCTTCAGTTGGCCTCACAATGCCTCCATGAAAATATCCCTTGGCTGTAGACTCAGATTCCAACACTTCAAATCCCGTCCAATATATTGACTCTGTCCTCAATGATTTGCTCATAATGCAACAATAAAACAATCCAGACCCTTCCCAGTTGGACACTCGAATCCAACTACCCAAATTTTTTCGTCAAACCAATGGAGAAGTTGTGGATTCCTGGATCCGTAGCCTCTCCACCCATTTCAATACATGTCCAGGCCTTACCTAGGAGAGAAAGCTCCATATTGTAGCCTTGCAATTAGAAGGACTTGCACAAACTTGTTGGGATACAGAGCAAGAGAAGACCACATTCGTGATGGAGATTGGGGATGCTCCAGAATCCTCTACTTCCAAACCCATAAGAACTTGGGCTTGACTTTCTGAGGCATTGAGAAACTGCTTATACCCACTCAAGTAGGTGCAATCTTTGTGGATCAAATGACACCAGCTCCAACAACTCCCTTCACAAGGAGTGCAAGGATACATAGACTTCTTCTGAAAGATGTTCCTCTTACTGCATATTCCAGATCCAAAAGAGGTACTCATATTAAAGTTTGTTGTTGGTTTATTGATTCAATTCCGTCGAGAAGTAGAGATGTTTGAAAATCCAACTTTAGACAAAACATTTCAGAGATCTTTGGATATAGAAAGGAAAGTTGCTCCTAAGGGTCATACTCCTCAGTCCTGCCCCTACACCAACCCCTCTGCCTCTCAACCATACAGATCCAATCCTTCAGCCCACTTTCCACCTCCTCGGGCTCAAAATCCCATACCCAATACAAATACAAGGACACCTTGGTGCTCATTCCACAAGACTACCTCACACAATTCATCAGATTGTCAAATCCTCCAAAATATAAAGACCAACAAAACCCTACTGACTGAGCTCATTTCTCCCCCCCAAGTGGAAGATACCGAAGAAGTTCCCCTGGAAAATCCCACAGAAGTGGATCCCTCGTTGATCCTAATGACCCATGAAGATTCGAACTCCTCCACCCAACCCCTCTTCACTCATAACTACGAAATTAAAAACTCCTTCACTTTACTGATTATGGACAATGGAAGCCAGAAGAATTTGGTGTCTCAAGACCTTGTCAACTGCCTTAATCTGGTTACTACTCCCCACCCACAACCCTATCATCTCGGATGGGTCCAGAAGGATGGCCCCCACCTCTTAGTTTCTCAGCGTTGTCTGGTCACTTTTGCCATAGGCCAATTCAAAGATATTGTCCTTTTTTATGTCTCCCCCTTGGATTGTTCAGATTTGTTGCTAGGTATCCCATACCAAACCCAAAGAAATGTTATCTATATGGCCAAATACCGCTAGTAAAAACTTACCAAAGAAGGCCACACTTATATCTTAACCGCAGCAACACCCAAACCCCCTGCTACCAAAGAACAAATCTTGCATGTACATTTAAACCAATGTGTCTCTCTTTGTTTGGTGCGCCCAAAAACACCAAACAATACCACTCACACTATTCCTGAAATAATGACTCCCCTCCTCCAAGAGTTTGCAGATGTATTTCAACCTCCGGTGGGACTCCCCCCCTCCCGACACATTGACCATTCCATTCATCTCATCCCCGGATTTGCATTACCTAATGCCCCTACATATGAGCTCGCCCCAGCAGAAACAGAGGAAATGGAAAGATAATTGACCGACCTCATCAACTCTAGCCACATCCAACCATCATCTTCTCCCTGTGCTTCTACCACATTTTCCATCCCCAAAAGAGATAATTCAGAAATGCACCTTGTCACTGATTATCGAGCCTTGAACAAAGCCACAGTAAAAAACCGTTACCCCTTGCTCCGGCTTGAGGAGTTACTCGACACCCTCCAAGGAGCTAAGTGGTTTACTAAATTGGATTTAACAGCTGGCTACCATCAAGTTCGAATGAACCCAGATGATGTTTGGAAAACATCTTGCAAGACCAAATTAAAAAAATATTAATTAAAAAATATTGAAAAAATATTAATTTAAAAAACATTAATCAAGAAAACATTAAATATATAAAATTCTAATTAATGTATAATCATTTTAATTTCTAATTTGATATAAAAAAATAAAAATAAAAATTATTATTTTTTTTTTAAATATAATTGCAATTAATTGAATATATACAATTATAATTAATTTAGATTCACATAAATCTAAAATTTAAGGTCAAAAAGTTTAAAACATTAAGTTCATTTTAAATAAGGTTTGGGAAGCATGGATTTAGTCTCATTAAATCCTTGACAAATCCCAATCAAATACTAAGATGGATAAATAAATAAAAAAATTATTATTTTTTTTTTAAATATAATTGCAATTAATTGAATATATACAATTATAATTAATTTAGATTCACATAAATCTAAAATTTAAGGTCAAAAAGTTTAAAACATTAAGTTCATTTTAAATAAGGTTTGGGAAGCATGGATTTAGTCTCATTAAATCCTTGACAAATCCCAATCAAATACTAAGATGGATAAATAAATAAAAAAATTATTATTTTTTTTTTAAATATAATTGCAATTAATTGAATATATACAATTATAATTAATTTAGATTCACATAAATCTAAAATTTAAGGTCAAAAAGTTTAAAACATTAAGTTCATTTTAAATAAGGTTTGGGAAGCATGGATTTAGTCTCATTAAATCCTTGACAAATCCCAATCAAATACTAAGATGGATGGATGTCATCCATAATATATTTAACATGAACTAATGTAAACTATATAATTATGTTTTAAAGAAGACATTTAATCCATTAAATCCTTGACAAATCCTAATCAAACACTAAGATGGATGTATGTCATCCATAATAACTATTTAACATGAACTAATGTAAACTATATAATTATTTTATAAAGAAGACATTTAACATATATGAAGTTTCCACATAACCAATGAAACACAGAGAAAAATAATACGACAAGATTTTAATTAAAATCATTTTAATTTGGAAGAAATTTTAAAAATAAATTTGTTTTTAAATATAATTACAAGCAACTTGAATATATGTAATTCTAATTAATTTAGATTTATTTTAATTGAAATTTAATGTCAAAATGTTAAGTTACTTTTAAATAAGGTTTGGGTTTTAAGGAAACAAAAGACATTGAACATGAAGTAATGCAAGCGATATAAATCTGTTTTAAACAAAAGACATTGAACATGAAGAGAGACCCGTCATCCACTCTCATATTATCAGTGATGAAGTTTCCACGTAACCAATCCAAAGAGACACATAGAAAAGATAATATAAGATTAAATATATAAGATTCTAATAATGTAAAATCATTTTAATTTCGAATTTGGTATAAGATTTTAAAAATAAGTTTGTTTTTAAATATAATTGCAATTTAACATATATTAATTGTAATTAATTTAGATTTAAGTCAATATGATATTTAATGTAAAAAAGTTTAAAAAATAATTTTATTTTTAAATAGGATTTGAGCTTCCGGGATTTAGTCATCCTTGACCCCATCTAAATCAAATACCAAGATGGATGAATGTCATCCAAAGTGACTACATAACATAAAGTAATGTAATGCACACAAATGATATAATTATGTTTTAAACAAAATACATTGAAAATGAAGAGTATAATTCTGTTTTAAACAAAATACATTGAACATGAAGAGAGTCGTCTCATATTATGGAGTTTCTACCTAACCCATCCATAGACGCAAAGAAAAGATAACACAACACTGGTTGAGAAAATAACCTTGAAAAAACAAATACCCTGAGTGGAACCGTTACATACCAAAACATTTATATTTTTATAAGTAAAATTTTCAATAACCCAAAATGAAAAAATAATACACGTGACATTTAGAAGGTGGCTTTGAAAGTCAGCTACTTTGCAATCAATGATGTTGAAGTTGGATAACTAATCATGGTAGTGTTGGAATATATAATTCCTATTTATCTAATCTCTACATGAGTTGTGTGATCCTATTCTTAAGAGGTTGTTAGAGAGTTGGATTTGTGAGATCCTAGTTTGGACTATGGTTGAGATATTCTCTCAACTTCTCCACTTATCTTTAGAATAAATTAAAACTCATAACAACAGGTGCATTCTATATAATAGAGTATAATGTATTGATATTTACGATAATTGAATATTTATGCATATCACTCTACTCTCCCATTTTATCATGGTATCAGAGCTTCGGGTCTGAGCGTGAATCTTTCACGGGAGTGCCCAAGATCATGCAGAGAGTAGAGTAGTGGGTTTGTGTAGTGTGCCCGCAGTGAAGAGAAGCCGCCACTAAGAAGTTTGTGGAAGAGATAATGTGTCTTGTGATGTGCAGACTGTCAGCTAGTGTGTAATGTGCCACCTTCGTGAAGGAGAAACTGTTGTAAGGATCTCTTCGAATCCTCCATTCTGACAGCGTGTGAAGGCAAGCCCGTGCATTGAGATTGTGGAAGTCGTTATTTTGTGAGTTGCATTTGTGGAAGTCCCTATGTGAGAGCTCGATGGAGATATTTCTTGCCTGGAGGTGAGGATCCATGTGGAGGAGGAGCACTGTTGTGTGTTAACTACTGGTAGAAAGGAGCAGTGTGTTGTCAAGGATCACGATCAGGGGGCCAAGAAACCATCACCCTCGAATAAGAGAAGAATCAACAAATTGGAATTACTTGGATCACACACCATACTGTGGACAGTGTATCCATTGTTCAGTAAGTGTTTCACCAGCAAGGATGCCAGAGTGTTTTGTTGCTACAGTGCGTGTTTGAGTGTGTGCTTGAGCAGATCACATATTGTTGATGAAAGGAGATGCCACCGAGAAAAGAATTATGGATGCCACGAAATCGTCACTGGTGTCAAATCGGAAAGCCACGAAATTGTTGAGGCTTCCTTCCAGCGTACTAAGTGTGACTCTCTCGTGGGAATACGATGAGAACCAGTCTGTCGGTGCTAAGGGAGACTGGATTTTTTGTTGGTGTTTAGTTGTTGTAGATCACCTGCTCAAATCCGAGGAAGAACAACCAATTGCTATATCCAGGGATCAAGATTCAAACACTTTGCATATACAATTGTGAGTTTTGAAGCACATCACTGAGACTTTGCCAGGATCATAGATGAGAGGCAAGCGGTTATCCACTGCTCATGCTCAAATTGACCATGACTATTGCCGCAACAATGCAGGGTGTTTGCAGAGGAATGAGGAAGCGCAGGTGCATAGAAGAACATGACCTTCCTATAGTACATAATTTATCAAGTTGTGGGTGTTGATCTAATTAGTGTGAGACAAATACTTATGTTGGTGGTCGTGGCTCAATCCCTGGCATTTTTGGGAGGAAATGGATGGAAAATTGTTGTTGTGTGCTAGATGATCGTTGATTGGATGGGTTTTTCTATGTTGATTGTGTTATAGCGAAGTGAGGAGGACGTTGTTATCTATATGCGTTGACTGTGTTATATCGAAGTGAGGTGTACGTTCCCATTCCTTCAGACTCACACAACCTTCAATATGATTGTGAGAAGTG
Source organism: Picea engelmannii (assembly GCA_009831015.1). NCBI lineage: Eukaryota > Viridiplantae > Streptophyta > Pinopsida > Pinales > Pinaceae > Picea > Picea engelmannii. The sequence continues at coordinate 460,578 of ML791593.1, forward strand.
TGATTGAGTTATGATTTAACAAGTATTGTTTGTTTGAAGGTGTGCATAGTATAATATGAGTTATACATATAATTGAAAGCAAGTCTATGTAGTGTTCGTAGAGAATACTTAAGTATGTACCTGGTATAATTTATGTACTTAGCCATTATATACTCCTTTAATGTGAAATTTTTTTGGTTATCTAAAAACCACTATGTAAAGAATGGTTTGTAGTCAAAACCACTTGAGAGTGCATGGTTGAGGGTAATCCAAGAAAACCCAGAGCACCCAGAGCATGGTTATAGGTAATCCAAGAAAACCTAGTGCATGGTTGAGGGTAATCCAAGAAAACCTAGAGCATGGTTATGGGTAAGCCGGAAAAAAAAAACACATGTTTGATGATGATGTGATTAAGGGGGAGTTAAATTTAAAAGTACAGGTATGAGGAAGAATGGTTGAATGAATCATGTAGCTGAAAATGATTCCTAGAGAACTGGCAGTTACAACGACTGATGACCCATGTATTCTGGTAAACAGATTTCTTTTTACATGGACTTCAATAATCAGATGTAGATACAAGACACAGTAGAGGAAGATATGACCACATAGATATTGATAAGTAGTCATTAAGGGAGTGTTGGAATATATAATTCCTACTTATCTAATCTCTACCCGAGTTGTGTGATCTTATTCTTAAGAGGTTGTTAGAGAGTTGGTTTTGTGAGATCCTAGTTTGGTGTGTGGTTGAGATATTCTCTCAACCTCTCCAGTTATCTTTGGAATAAGTTAGAACTGATAACAACTTGTGCACTCTATATAATAGAGTCTAATGTATTGATGTTTATGGAAATTGAATATTTGTGCATATCACTCTACTCTCCCATTTTATCAGGTAGGAATCTATTTAATTTAATAAACCTGCAACCCCATAGAAATAAAATTTTATAGGGAAATAAAACATTGCATGGTAGTCACTAGTAGTTGCAATAATGCTTCAACATTAAATGAATTTGGAAATATATAACAAATGTTAACATATTATTTAAAAATATTGCCTAGGAGAAAGATTGCAATGAGTGTCTTTCTTTCTGCTAGACTAATTAGCATGGTGCTTATGACTAATCCAATTTAGATTGATTATATTTTCTAGTGCTTATAGAGAAGGCTTGATTGCAGTTCAAGGCCATAAAAAAAATCTCAAACATTAGAGCCACAAACTTCCATTACCTCAACAAAATCGTCCTATATTAATAGACTATAGACTATAAAGGGAATCTCTCTGAACATTGATTATGATATTTTTGCATTTAATAGAAGGCATGTAATTTTACGTACTTGCATAACTAAGAACCTAAACCATAAATTTAGAGTGTCACTCTAAAAGGAATCTCTCTGAACACTAATGATATGTTTGCATTCAATAGAAAACATGTAATTTTGCATACTTGCATAGCTAAGAACCTGAACTAGAAATTTTAAGAAGATAATGAATGCATGCATGTTGGTCTACCATTGAAAGCAGGTTTATGGTTTCCCTGCCTTCAATGCTCGACCAACATGGATGGAAAACCTAAAACCTAAATATCATAATCAAATCAAAGAAAATCCAAATATTTTAAAGAGAATGAGGAAGATATTTACCCCTCTTGCTTGATGGTTTGTTGAGTTATCCTTCTTCCTAGTCTAATATGTCAGAAACAATAATCTTTCTCTCTAGATTGTGCTCGAAATGCATCTAATAGATCAACTAGTAATATGAATTAAATAACTTGGAAATCATAATAGATTAGATAACCTAGAAATTATAATTGAATGAAACCAATTGCATAAAGATTGGATAACCTAGAAATCATAATTGAATGAAACCAATTACACAAATTTGAAATAGAGAAAAAAAAAAAAAAAATCACCTCTTAGTGTGTGATGGTTTGCTCCATTAACTTTCTTCCCAGTTCAATATGTCAAAAAGAGTAATAGTCCTCTTACTTGTATTCCAACCACAATTCCTCAACAATAGTAATATGGATAAGCCATAATATGAAACACCAAAAAATATTATTTATGTATTTAAATTTAAGGCAAGACCTACATCATGTCACTATTTGCTTGGTAATTTATGAGGTTTAGTACAATTTATTTATAAAAAGAATGCTTCCCCTAATATGAAACTTGTGGTAATTTAAATTGAACCCATAACTCAATTATGCCTAAAACTTGTGGGGGTGGGAAAATTATTAGAGAAAATTAAAGGTGTGGTAATTTAAATTGAACACATAACTTTTTTTTTGTTTGTTAATTTGTGCGGAACCTGTTGGCAACGCGATTAACCTGTGGCTTGAGAAACCGCGACTCAGGGGCATCTAAGCCGTCAAAATCACCTGGGGATCGCACCCAGCCTGAGCCACACCAACCCTTAACATGGTTGGATTTTTTGTCCCCGCAGGTTTCGAACCGGTGACTTTAACATCACGGAGTGGCTTAACAACACACTCCGTCACCGACTGTCCTACACCTCGGGGACAATTGAACGCATAACTTAACTATGGCTTGAGGTATAAATTTATGCAATATATGAGTTTGAGCTATAATTTTATTTATGTATTTACACTAAAGTGGGTTCCCCAATATGAAACGTAAGTGGTAATGAGATAAAGGTATAATTTTTATTTATGTTTTTAAATGGCAGGACATAAAACTTGACATGAAATGCCACATGTAAAAAAGTAAATAAGTTAACAGGTGCATTCATAAATGCAAGGAAGTTATGAACAATAAATATGACTCATTGATTTGGGAGGACTACCAAAAATATGCCAACATCTTCAATGTCTAGCCATTAGATTAGGATTGAAGATTAAAAGATCATTAATTGTACCCATTTCCATCTATCTTATATCATCTTTTTTAATGATCTTTTCATTAAAATTTAAACTATTTTATCAATTTAAAAAATACTTAATAAAAAATTAAATATATAAAATTTAAAAAATTGTTAATAGAAAATTAAACATGTAAAATTTTTATATACTCATCCCACCATGTAAGTGATTCACATTTAACATGTTACTCTTAATTTTTTAAGACAAAAGAAAAGGTATTTTTAGAGGTTGTTGATTTACCTTTTCCATTCAATGGAAAATAGAGAAGGAAGGTGACCCTTCGCCTTAAAAGTCTCCATGAGATGGTGATGGAGTACGACGTGGGAGGTTTAAATGACGTTTGAATTTTGAATGTGAGACTTCTATGGGTTGCTAGTCAAAAATGTATTTTTTTTTAAATATCGAAACAAAACTCTAATATATTTAGTGACATATTCATTCTAGAAAAAAATTAAACACAATAATCTTGAATTGAACTTTACAAGAGTAAATAGAAAACAATCTATAATATGATATAATATATTGTATATTGTAGTAGTTTAAATGTTTTATTTTTAGGGGTTTTTTGGCCATTTTTTTTGTTTGATTTTGTCAGAAATCTGGCGATGAATGGTTGGATTTGCAGATTTGAGTGGTTAAGTTTGTATAATCCCAGTGCTCCAGGGGTTTTTCAACACGCCCAATCCATTGATGCATTTAGAAAAGCAATTTAAACAATAGAAAATAAAAAAATTGTCCAAATTTACATCGCTGGATTCCAGCGAATTTCTACCAAAAAAAAGCCCAAAAAATGGAATGTTTAGCCGACACCTCATATATTTAGTGACATACTCAAAAAAAAAAACACAGTAATCTTGAACTGTACTTAACAAGAGTAAATAAAAAACAACCTATAATAGAAAATTGGAAAATCACCATATCGACTATGACAACTAGGACTTCTGGGATAATCAGGACGCCGGAGATTTTGTAATTGAAGTGGCAATGCCTTGGGATTTTCAAGAAAGCTCGTGGAGCATTCAAGATGATTATATTGAGTTTCAATTATTCTCAAACGTGAAAGATGCCTCCTCTTCTTCTTCACATATCTGTGATGAAGATACCTCCTCCTCTTCTTCATAGAAGGCAAATGGTGATGATGAGCAACAATGTCATTTGTTGTTGAAGTGAAATCTGTGCATCCCTGACGTAGGTATGAATGAATCCCTCCTCGTTACTATGTGCGGTCATGCCTTTTGTGAGGACTATGTAAACAATTTTGTGGACACTATCAAAAAAGTGACCAGCTTTTACTTCTGGTTGTTTGACAGTTTTAATTGGTTTCAAAGCACAAGTTTTTACTTCTGGTTGTTTGACAGTTTTGGAGGAGAAGCATTGATCAATCTGTAAATAGAATAAATCGCAATGTACAAATCCTGTGTGGAATGAATCGCAAAGTTAATGCCTCTTTCTCGCTTTGTAGGGACGACGACTTTCCTTCAACACTTTAAGCAAAGAAAAGCACTCTTACAAGTCCTGAAATCCGTCGAGCTTACAATGTGACCATGAGGGATTGTCCTGAAATCTGTCGGGATTACCATGCGATAGTGAGGGATTGTCGAAACGCTGTCTTTTTTCATAGATTTGGACCGTTCGATCGTCAACGCGTTGCTCTCTCCAAATTGTAGATTTGGGTCATTTGATCTTGGACACGTGGCACAATTCAAGCCCTAGATCTAAATCGTCCACTGTATAACACGCGACACTTTTCTGGCCATAGATCTAAGCCGTCGGATGTACGAAACATGGCCCTTTTCTGACCGTAAATATGGGTTAGTTGATCGTTGACACGTGGTCTTAATCAGACAGCTCATATTTAAAACCGAACTTGCCACGCGTCAACAATTGAACGGTCGTCCTGGCATACTGTACAAAGAAAATGGTATGGATTTACACCTTCTAGATTCGACGGCTAAAGTTTCACGCATCCTACAGCCTGACATGAGACATGTGGCGCAAATAAAACACAAGCTCCCTAAAGATTCGAGACATATAGAGAATCTTAATCTTTTTTCTTCTAGCGCTAATACAACACAAGCTCCCTGTACCTTATGTTTTCTTTCCACTTAATGGATTTTTGGATTTCACGAGCTCCCTATAACTTATGTTTTCTTTCCACTGAATGGATTTTTGGGTTTTTCTTCTGTTTCAATGTTGGAGCGAGAGTACAAGGGATTTGCACTCGTGAATATCTCTAAGAAAACCAAAGCAGAGTCCCTTATTTTGCACGGCACTGACCAAAGCAGAATCCCAACCAAACCACACTGCACCCAAAGTGAACTCCCAACCGAACCACAATGCGTGTAGGTCCTTCCTACGCACCATAACTCTTAAGCTTTAAAGTACTAAATTAAAATCAATATTGACTTTAACTCTTAAATTTAAAAGAATTAACTATTAAACTTTAAAATACTAAATTAAAATCAATATTGATTTTAATTTTTAAATTTAAAAGAATTAACTCTTAAATTTTAAAGTAATAAATGAAAATTAATATTGATTTTAACTATTAAATTTAAAAGAATTAAACATGACTTTAATCTAACCATAATATTAAAAAATTGAATATCTCATATTATTTTTATTTTTATTTTCTATGTTTCAACAAACTTTAACCTACACACTACATTATTTTTATTTTTATTTTATTCTTCTGGCTAGCGACAGAACACTACATTCTTACTTGGGATGCTTTAAAAAAAAGCGGATGGTCGGGTCCAGGGTTATTCCATTTGTGTAGAGTGGAGGACGAAAACATTGAACACCTTTTCATAAACTGCCAATTCACAAAGACAGTCTGGGATACTTGCATGTCTGCTCTAAATCTTCATTGAGATTGGTCAGGTAGTACACATGGCGGTGCGATGGAAAATTGGTATCAACACAAATATGCGCCTATGAAACTCTCGGTTATGATTTGTTGGTTCCTATGGTTGGAACGCAACAATACTCTGTTTGAAGGGATTAAACCCTCTACCAGTAGAGTTAACCATAAAATTTTAACCAATCTCTCGTTCAATCCTGCAAAAATCAAGCAACTTACTTTAAGATACAGTCTGATTGAACAGATTAATGGCTATATGATTTCCTTCTTTGATGGAGCATCCTCAAACGAAGGAACCATTTGCGGGGCAGGGGGATCCATAAAAAGAGTTTATGATCCAAACATAAGGTGGTTTTTCAATTGCGGATCTGGAACTAACACGAAGGCAGAGCTAGTTGGTGTGTGGGCTTCACTTTTTCTGGAAAATATCTTAGATATTCGTTAGTTGCAGATGATGGGGGACTCCAAGGTTATTATCGAGTGGATGCAGAGAAAGGGAAATCTTTTAGCTACCAAACTTGAAGGCTGGAAACACAGAGTCCAAACCTTAGAGAAAAATTTCCAAGAAGTTTTTTACCAGCATATATATAGAGAATCGAATGCAGAGGCAGATACTCTATCAAAAAAGCTCTAGTTTCACCTAAAGGGAGTCTGTTTTATTACACTTGGGATGGTGAAAGAGAAGGTCCCTTTACTACCTTAAAAAATTTCTAATTTTCCTAAGGATTCCCCTCCGAAGGATTGACTGTTATACTGCTTTTTTCTGAGTGATAGTCGTCGGCGTAGCTATTTGTGAATCAGTTTTTCATCATCGACTTATGCTCCCCATTCTCATTGGGCGTCATTGCTTCTCGTCATGGTTGGAGGGGAGAATCATTGGTCTGATGTGTTACATTTACTTTCTAGTTTAGTATGTTGTGTATGAACCTGTTTCATTACAGCCGAAATCGATGTCTATGTAATGTCAAAAAATTATTATTAATGATCATTTGGGATATTTTTTATCTGTAAAAAAAAACAAACTTGAACCTTTTTTTATTCATTGCTTCACCAATGCTCCAACCACTTTAACTTTTCAATAGTTAAATTTTTTTTTTAACTTCCTTTAGAGTGTTATATCAACAATATCACACTTTTAAAGATTACCCAAAAAAACAAAAAAATGTTCTCATACGAAGACATATTTTAGAAACTAAAAATATATTATAAAATTTAAAACTAAAACCAATTATCTTATGGTAAAGTAGCTTTTAAAAATAGATTAAGTCTTTTCTTAACCCTCAATGTGTTATGAAAAATAAAAATAATAAGTAGAAAAACTTCTATAGAGGAGAAAGCATTTTCAAAAATATAAATAACTTGTCCTAATATATAGAGTATAAATATGAATACATATAGTTTGTTTGAGAAGGAAAGAGTGAACCTTCAAATGGCTCTACATTTCTCGACATAGAAAAAACATGATGATGATGAATTGCAATCTGTGAATCCCTGACGTAGGTTTAGACACATGTCCCCCAGGTATGCTTCCAACAGAATTCCACGCTCGGCCCTTCCTTTGGTTCACAGGATGCCACATGTTCTCCTCTAAATATGCTGGCACTCTGCGTCATCACAATGTCACTTTCTCCTAGCATCGTTTAAACAAGATCCTACATGGCATTCGAGTTGGTACCCAGGACACGTGTCCTTACCCGACTCTTCCACCTAGCTTAACACATGACACTCCAGCCATGTTACCTTTCATTCCCTCAAAGTGAACATCATAACATGTGGCATAGTCGCCACCTGACATGTGGACCACCCATGTGGGCTTGACGTGGCATGCACATCATCACTAAGCACTCGACACATCCTTCCAAGTGTTGACACTTGTCCTCTGTGTATTGGATACTTCTTCTTGAGCCCTCTTCCATTTATGGTCACGATCGTTTCACAGATCCTCCCATTGGAGTACCTTAACGAATGTTACTTTGATGACCTTACCTCCGACGAATGTTTGGGATCATTTCTTGGCCAATCACCAGTTGATGGCCACAATTGTCCCTCGGAGTAGTTTTACCACAACTACTCCAACGATCTACCTCCAATGAATGGTTGGGATCTCTCAGCCCTTAGATCCAACGGCTAAGGATAAAAATGAAGGCCTATCTCACCTAACGAATCCCACATTCAACCCACTGACCAATCAACTACTTCCATGCATTATCTTAATGGTACATAAATTTCCATGCTAACATCCCATGTTGGCATGACGTAAACATAATTTTTGGCTCTTTCTCTTGATGGATCATCATAGATCTAACGACTGAGGTTTCTTCTCGGACTCTACTCGATCTACAGACAATATTACCACTTGGAGTCTTCCCATAGGAGTATCATTACTACGGCTACTTTGAATGTTGGAATTTGACGCCATATATCGATATGGATCCATCGAACATATCTCCCCTAAACCCTTCTATGATGGATCCAATGGCTAAAAACAACCTGGATATTCGACAATTACTCATATGTGAGGACTCTGATCAATGGCTAGGATATTTTGATCCACCTCCAATGAATCCAATGGTCAACAATGACCTTGATTCTTGGAAATCCCTCAAATGCAGAGCACTCCAATCAATGACCATGATTGATTCGTTGTGCCGAGATCGACGATTGAGATTCCTTCTGAGAAAGACACTGAATTTCATGGGTTTATCAGTCCGCTTTTGGACTTAGCGAATTTGGATTTTACTCTAAGGAATTCCTAAGGTTTCTTAGGCCATATTGATTTTATAAAACCTACCTAAACTCACTAAGGATTTTCCCTTCGATATGTAAAAGAGAATTATGCCCATCACACTATCCATACTTGGACAAGAGAAATTCTAGACCGTACTCGCTAAGCTACACTTTTCTTTCCACTAGCTATGCTACTAGCTAATACAAGGAAATCTCTACATGTGAACAAAAAAATAAAGAACACCAGCTACCATATCCCCAAGTATAATTATTTATGTTCTCATTTTACTTATTTAAATGCATTGCCTATGTACAGGAGTCATGCAAAGCACTACAGGATACTCATATAGCATATTCATGGATACCCATCAAAATAATGTATAATTATTGTTTACTTATAGAAACTATAGTAACAAAAAGGCTTATACAACATATAGTACCAGCTTGTAAACATAATTGTAGCCCCATGCAATTAGAACAACAACATATTGAAATGTGAATTGCATAGTAAATAACCAACACATGATTAAATATAAATGTATTCATTCAAAGATTAAATTGCACAAACACATGGTAGACACTTATCTGATACAAATGACCACCAACTACATGAAGACCTCCAACTTTCCTCTCATCCTTAGACTCTGATTCCCACAAAATGACAACAGGTCACCCTAAGCTGGGGATTAAACTCCACTTGGGCTAGGAAATCCTATCTAAGTAAGGTCTCTCATCATCAACAATATTTTAGTTTAGGGGCCAAGTTTAACATCCAGTCTACAGTCTCTAATTTCCCCACATGCTTGTCCCACCCAAGAAGTGTACCCCTTCAGTAGCCCCACTTCCCTTCTAGGCTTAAACAACAAGTTGGATAGGAAGTTTCAAAGTTCTGTAACTACAACTTGACACCTTTGGGAATCAAATTCCATGCAATTCTCTCACCTGGAGAGAATGCACATAGGCTTGGCAACCCAAATCTTCAGATTAATTCCCAACAAACCCCACTTCAAGCATCCTTAAGAAAAATGGAGTTAACAACAACCTTGTACAACAACAAAATCAGGGATATGGTATGAATGATGGAGAGAAGAACAACAAGATGGAATGAATGAATGGAATGGGAAAAATGCACTAAGTTTTTATATTTTGTTTGCATGCTCATGGAGTGTCACTTGACACTTCTTCAAGCTCCCTTTTGAACCACTTGGGGATTTGTTCCTCTTTCCAAAGACTTAGGACAAAAATCATGTCCTTGCCTTTTTTCCTTTGCTAGAAATATTTTATTAATATTTCTTTGGTTTAAGCCCCATGTCTTAGTTCCCTTCTTAGACTCTTAGCCCCCTTTCCCATCTACTGGAGTTTATCCTCACATACTCTCTCTTGTCGGTATGGTCTGCATGCAACTGTTTTTTTCCATTAAATTCAGAGTGAAATTACATAATACAAAACAAACTCACTATTCCAAAAATTTCCTGGCTCACGAGACTATGCACATACCTGTAATTACATTTCAATTAGGGTTCGACCTAGGGGTATTATAGATCATGTCTCATGGCCCATAATGAAGACAGTGATCGCGACGATGATGATGATCAATAATATCCTAAAAGACAACAACCCATTAGTCCTTTAGATGCCTCACTCTTCAACTCATCACATTCGATCAACATTGTTCATTAGAAGAGGGTTGTGTGGAACATTATGAGGTATATTTGTCTGTGTTTCATATAAAGTGTCATATTTAATGCATTTTGCATGTGAGTGAGGATTATTGGTTGAAGTTGGATAATGGATCATAAGCTCAATAAGTTATTATTTTTTCCTTTTTTCACCTTGGTGGCCATAATTAGTGTCCTAGTTCCATGTTGTAACTCATGGGGAACAGGGAAACTACTTGGAGACTTTGAGAAATTTAACATATAGTTACCTCTCCCATACTTAACACTTTCCATCCCGGAGCCTTTCGCAGTGTACTAAACATTAGTATGATTATTACATGTACACCAAAAAGGCCCATGGTTCATTCTTCTATGAGAAGAAAGGATAGAATGACGAGGTTGATGCAGCTACTAGAAAAGGTAATAATGAAATAATGTTATAAAAGAAACAAGAAATAATGGGACAATGAATGACCAATTCAAAATCATAAGGTCAACTTGAGCTCTACCCCCTCTAATGGTAATCACCCTAGTCCTAATGCACCAAATGCATAATCATAAGAAGGACTTTATCCTGGTAAGAAATGATGAAAGAAATAATAAATTCTTGAAACCTGGAAAAGGGGACTTGCAATGCAATGAAAGAATATCAAAAGGCAAGATAAGGGGATTGGATTGCAACAAGTACTAAGAAAAGGGTATCTCAAAAACCAAGTGCTACCTCTACAAATGTTCTCATGAAAATGGACCAAATATGGTGCATTTCATGTTAATGAAACCATCACGATGAAGTAACCCCAATACATTTTCATCCATTATAGTTTCACTTTTATAGGTTTTCCAAGAAATATCCCTCTACCTAGGTATTGGCTCACCTAATAGGGTCCTTCGATGGTCTTTCCATACCTAAAATTGGAAAATTATATAAACAATCCTTAAGTTGATGTGAAATTTGAAGAGGATACTTAATGTGAACAACTTATTTGGCTTTTGTATTAAGTGATAGCTTACTTTGTATGATTCTAAAAACTATTGTATCTCGTGGTTGTTGGTTTCAACTAATTCTGTGGACTTTGTTTGACTATGATGTGCCTAACATGGTCCTTTTGGAGGACATCCTTATGATGATACCTACGACATTGTGCACGTGTGATGTTGAGAATTTGGTCACATGATGGCTTGGCATACTCAGATACATGATATCACACCTCTTGAGCCATAGACAATGGACATGTGATCTTTCTTATTGCAGATACTATCATACTAATGGTCATATGGGAAAGAGGAGCACACCTTTGGAAACTGCACCTCTGAGACTTGTATCCTTTGGATGGGGGACATTTCACTTGCACAGGATTGGAGACTCTTTGGAGAGATGATGCACCCTATTTCCACCATGGATGTTTTCCTTTACACCTTGGATGTTGAGCACTTTAAGGATGACGTCACACATGTGATGATGGTGATTATGGTGGGTCCAACCCCATCATTAGGGAATCCTTGGATGATGATTTGGGGAATTTGACATGACATTTGATGAGGAGACATGACAATTAACCTTTCTTGCACCATTTGATGATGAGACGTTTCTTTTCGAGGCCTCCTACACCATCTTAGGGCATGACATCACCCACACGTGTGACCTTGGAGGGGATATTTTGGTGTATTATTATGTTTATCTATTGTTTAGAGGATATTTGAGGGGTTGGCCTAGACCTATCTTAGATGTGTCATGGATTTATTATTGTTTTAGGGATTATTGTGGACATATGCACTAGGGTTTCCTCATATAAAGAGGTTTGTGCTTCATTGTATCAAATCATAACTCATTGCTTGGGAGATATCACTACTACTAGTCTTGTTTCTCTCTTGTTTCGCTATGGAGGTCTTATGCACATTATTGGAGTGATTTATTTTGTATTATTTCTCTTGTTCTTGGTGGAGGATCATGAGTTAGGTTTTTTATTCATGGATAGCAACTTGGATGAGTAGGTCTTCTTCTTCAAGTTTATTTTGGTGAATTGTTTGTATTGTTAATTTGTTGCATTTTACCTTGTATGCTATTCTCTTTTTTAAAACCCTGGGAGGGATTAAAAGACTTTATCCCCATCCCTTTTTTTTCACCTTAATTTGTTAAAGCACTTAAATACGTAGTCCTAGGGATTAAAGTCTTTATCCCCCTAGGGTTAGTATTTAGTTATTTCAAAGACCTAAGGTCCATGAGTCTATGTGCCCTAGGGTTTTGATCTAGTTCACTTGGATCTTGAATAAGACATCCTAGAAGAGGGGAAATGACACATAAGGTCCATAAGTATTTGCACCTTAGGGTTTATTTTCTTGCAATATTTGGTCATAATCACATGAGTCTCTAACCTTCGAGTTTCAAATATTCATTATTCTTGGCCATCTAAGTCCAAATTCAAGGTGTGGCTTGCTCCATTGTCCCAAATAGATAAAAATTGCACTAGTCTTGAGCTTGCAAAGTGATAAAAAACATCAAATTACTCTCTCTTAAAGCAACCTAGTAGTTATATACCTTGTTAACTTACAATCCTCAACCTAACTCACTGCTTGGAAAAATAAGTTAACTTATTGTTGTTGTTATAAATGTTTGCTACAACCATTAGGGATTGATTGGATTGTTTATAACTTACTTAATATTGTGGTTTAAGAAAGCTAATCATTACTGGACACTTGGATCTTATTCCACTTATTAAGTGTTGCATTTTAAGATTTTTTTCACTAATTGTGAGGGCTAATGTAACATTGTTCATTGCTGCAAATTTTACTATGACAACCCTCTTACTTGATATCTATTGTTCTAGAGGTGATTATTCATTTGTTAGACTTGGTAATTGTCAGTATAATCATTGGATAACGTATCTCACACACATTAACCAATTACCTTTTCCAAACTCTTCCTAACCTTTCACATCTCCATAAATCTAGCCTATCCTTTTATGTGACCAAGATAGGGGGGCATAGGATTGGATAATATTGTTATAGAATCCCTTAAGGTCGTCTGGGAAGCCTCCCTTGTGTTGGATCCATCCTTCACTAAAGTGAGGGAAGCACTTGTCTGGGTGACAATGGCATTTACTTCCAATTGTTACACAAGTTTAACATCTTTTAAAGGCTTTGCACAAGTTCAAAATCCTCTTGTAATTATGTATATAGTCCAAATATGGATACACATAATTTTTTTGGTAAGGAAAGAGTGAACCTTCAAATGGTAGACTTCTCGACAAAAGAAAAACATGATGATGATGAAACGTGTTTTAACATAGATCAATTTTTCCAAAGCCTCCAAATTTCCTATAGACTCAAATCATCAATTTGGTGATGTCTCACAATTTGTCTCGACCCTTCATATTTAAAATCTTGGCAAACAAAATTTCAGTCTATCCTCTATTGATTGTCAAAGTATTGAGCCATTATCCTTATTTTCAAAACTCTTCATTATTCCAAATCAAAAGATTTGATTAAAGTACTTTTATTTTAATTTGTTTTTAGAAATATTAATAAAATAAAAATAATGACTAAATGGTGGCTTAATTATCCAACGGGTATGCCCCCATTCAAATCCGATGGTCACCATCAATGGTAAAGAGATTGGTTGTTCACGGTATACTTCACGTTTCAAATTGCATGAATTTTAGTGAATGGGTGTGGATGCGAAAGGTTTATTCTTCATTTTAGTTATTGCTACGTGGCAGATTGGTGTTATTTCATGTTTTCAAAACCATAGTCAATTCCCCAAAAAAACCACAAGTCAATTCCCTAAAAAAATGACAACCGTCAATCTTTGGATACGTGGATGGTCAGTTTTGATATTTGGTAACAGGTTTTATTCCATAAGGGAAAAGTGCGTGGAGAAGCCATGAAGATCACTCAGGGCAAATTTTTGGCCCAGTTTCTTATGGTTTAATATATTCCTATGGATTCTTTGCATGTTTTCTATCTCCACAGTCATTTTGCTGGGTTTTCAATATTCTTGAAGAGCAAACAAAACTACGTGAAATTAATTATCAAGATCATCTCTACGACATCAATACTTTCTGCAACAACAAATCCCTGGGCATGGGTTTGAAACCCTAGATCGACTATCGCAATAGAGAAGCTTCATCTTGGCTCATGTAAATGGGAACGATTTGCTGCATTATTATTACTTCGTGTTATTCTCTTTGTAATAGGGTGTAGCTCCTATTGAAAGCGATTGATTGATTTTGTAAGAAAGTCAATAGGAATTGAAGGTTAAAGAGCACAAGCAAATAATAGACATGCTTGTAATAAATGGTGACTTAGAAGAAGTAATAAGCACGGGGGAAATCATCTCAGTCTACCACCTCACAACAAAATATAGATGGGATCATTTGGGTACAGTTGTGACTCCAGCCTTGAAGATGAATATAGCTGGTGTTAAAAAACTTGTTTTAGAACAGGCTAATAATGCCGATAACACGTATGTAACCTCCATTGTAGGTCGTTGATTGATCTATGCCTCAAAATTTGCATTCATAACTCTTGAGTTGTTGACTGTGAACTCCTGGAATGTACGCATCATTCATTGTCCATGCGTGTTGTATTGCAATGAATTATAGCTCTCCCTAGGTCAGGCTAGGGTACTAGGAGGTACTGACAAGAAATTATGGAGAAAAAATTGCAAGAATGAATATTGTCGTTGTGCAGTGACAATATCAAGCATTCACTTCAGAGAATTGTGAAGACAGAAAATGAAGAGCACTCCATTCCATTATTGTTAGTGTGTTTGATGCATCTCTTTCTATGGAGAATTTTATGAAGAAATACATAATGAGCTAGTTACCTGAAATTCATTCTACATTGATGGAAATTAAGATCTTTTAGATGAAGTGACAAGTGGCAACTTAGCGTTATAAGAGAATAAATGAAAATAATGGATGCCTATCTTGTGCTGCGAATTTGACAGCTAAAGTAAAAAAATGTCGAATCCCTATCAAACCATCTCATCTTCACTTTATATTTGTTAAAACAGTCCTAGATTTGAAGGCAATCTATTCCATATTTCACGACAACAATGGAGCGATCAATTCCATATTTGGAGGGATTTTATTCAACATTCAAAGAAGATAAAAAAGGCAGTTGAAGACATTTACAAAAGGAGGGGGGGGCTTAGCAGTTTAGGAGATTAGGAGTCAGAGACAGATTTCTCTGTTGCAAATCCTGTATGGCTACCATAAATTCTCTTTAAATCAAATTATATATCCATGGAAGAAAACTATTGAGCAAGAAGGGGCACACTTCTTGGGGTGGGATAGGCATGTGGGGAATGAGGCACTGTAGGTTGTTAGTTTGAGTTGGCACCTGTGAGGGAGTTTTTCCTGTTGTCTGAGATACATCAGCCTGGTTAGGAATCTCCTTACCCGGGTGGAGTTTAGTCCCAGATCAGGGGTGACCCACTGCTGAGAATGATGAGAAGCATGGTCTAAGGCTGGGAGGTTCGTGGAAGGTCTGCACGCAGTTGGTGATATTTTTACCAAGATAAGTGTCAATCGTGTGTTAAATTGCATGCATTATTATTATTTATGCATTTATTTTTATGGGTTTTTCCCGTGTGTGTTGCATGTGTATTTTTATTATTATTTTGTATGAATCTGTGCATTTGCAGAATGTATTCATCTGTTTTAAGTTTTATATATATAATTCCACAAGATTTTATGTGTGTATATGTTTTAATTTGTATACAGTTCTAAAATTTTTATGTGGCATAGGCCAGTTGAATGCTAGGGACGTTACAATATGGTATCATAGCTCTAGTTTTCAACAGTGAGCCTGGATGGGTTGAGCAAGTTGAATTGAAATGAAATTTCATAGAGAATTATTTTGAAGTGGCCAAATTTAAAGTTACAGAGCGTCCATGGTAAAAAGTAGAAGCAATTGCATGGAATTGGGCAAAAACCCCAATTTTTTGTTGTTAAATTCATGGGAAAAATGAGAAATTTGGCCAAGTGGTCAAATTTTAAGTTACAGGGAAGCCATGACAGATGGAGCGAGATTAGTTGATTAAAATTCTCAATTCGTGAATTGAGTTTGGGAAAAAATCGTTCCAGGAATGTTAGCCAACAACAATTTGTTGTTGCAGAGGTTGAATTGGTGTTATCAGGGTGAAATTGAACAAATTTCATAGTTGTAGAATGTCTATAGTGAAAATTGGGAAAAGGTTAGGCAAAAGCCCCAATTTCTGCAACGTAATTCACGAGGAACTGATGCACATAAAAATGAATGTGTGTCGGTGTGCGCACTAAAATGCATGATGCGCAGTGAAAAGCTTGTGATATGTGGAAAATAAGGGTGTGTGGCTATGCACACTTAAATTTGGTGTGGCATAGTGTAGAGTAGCAATGCGCGGAAAATATTGGGGTGCGGGTGTGAGCACTTAAATTTAACGTTGTGCGGTGCATAGTGGTAATGCACAAAAAATATTAGCATGCGGATGTGCGCACTTAAATTTGGTGTTGCACGGTACAGAGTGGTAATGCATGGAAAATAACGGTGTGCGGGTGTCTGCACTAATTTTAGCACTGCGTGGTGTATATTGGGTGTGCGCACACATAATATTGGTGTGTGTGGTGTGCGCAGTATTGACAGAGAACAAAGGAGTTTTGTTGGTGCGTGCGCAATGTGGGTATATGTTGTTGTGTGAAAATTTAATTAATGGTGTGCACGGAGTATTGGTGCAACACGTAGAGTGCAATTCCTATAGAATATTGGCGCGACACAAAAATTATGCGCAACAAGTATTATTGCATGAACCAAAATTGTGCCTGGTGGATATTGGCGCGCGACACAAAAGTAATGTGCACCAGTTATTGGCATGACAAAGAAGTGATCCACATTGGTTATAGGTGCGCAGAGCATGCGCTACCTTATGGTGTTGTTGTGCATGCTAAATATGGATGTACAGGTTCAAATTTGTGCACACAAAGTCATTTGGATGGTGTACAATAGCAGAAAACCAATGAGTTTTTGCGACATTTTATATTGTTTGAAGGTCATCTTTTTGCACTACTTTTTTCAGGCCCTAAACAACATTTTTAGCTACTCAAAAACCCAAAGAATAGAGTGTAGTGTACCAAGGTACACTTTGTCTCCGTAGGTCAAATGAAAGAGCCTAGAGAGAATTTTCTAATGGTGTAAACCGTTCTTCAAACATAGATTTTATGAGGAAGTTACAGGACAAATAGTGGAGGGTAAATTTTAAGACCCAACTAACTTCGAAGGGCCATAACTTCATGCTCCAGAATCATATTGAGGCACATGAGTAGTCTATGGAAATCTATTGAACCATAGAAGATAGTCCTCGAGATGAATTAAAATTATGGGCATGTTAAAGAAGTTTAAGATAGCAAAGAAGGTACATGTAGCATTCCAGACCAAAAACACCAATTGGCCTAGAACTTCAACAGGCTGTAACTAGCAGCCCAGAACCCAGAAAGAGGTGAAATTTGGACAGACTGTCCAAAATATGTATATGAAGAAAAAAAAAATGAACTCTTACCAAAAATCCAATGGAGTATGTGAAAATTTGCATAATTATAGCGCATATTTGCACCAAGTTGAAGTGTAAACAGGAGAAATTAATGGACAATTTTCAAATGACCATAACTTTATGCTCAAGACTCAGAATTGAGCAAGGGAGCAATCATTAGAAAGATATTGGATAGATGAGTCTAATTATCTACCCAGAAAATTGTTTTAGGTAGTTAATTTTCACAAGAGATCAGAAAAATGAACTATGATGCATTATTGGAACAAAATTGTACATAATTTCATAAATTTGTTAGATTATTTAGCCTAACAAATTTTGTTGGCTGCACATTCTTGTAGAGTTAAAAAAATTGAGTTCTTAAGAGGTGAGAAGGTTGAAATTTAGTTAAATATAAGAAAAGGTACTAAGGGAAATAGTGTTATGACAAAAATCTTTCATAAGATGATCAAAAGCCAAGATTACAAAATGTTCAGGTATGAATCTGGGTGCAGCCATAAACTCTTGAGAAGCCACTACAGGAAGTCCACTCATGTTAGTCGAGTACTCAATGTAATATGGGCAAGGGAATAGATCTTGTAGTGAATGGATTAGTGAAAGTACATTGACTCCCAAAAAAACCAATATAAAAATTAAGAAATACATTGGAGTTAGAACTATTATAAAAGGAATTGACTATCAGAATGATAGTAATCAGATAAAGAAAGAGACTTAATGCATATATGGATAAAGAGTGAATCGTATCCAGGGATTAGCTATGCAATTATAGAGTAATGCTTCCCTTATGGTTATTAGAGTGTGCAGTGGAAGCATGGTATGAAGGGCATCACTTCAAGTGTAAGGGAATGAAGGTGCACATAAGTAATGAATGTCGGTTGAGGCATAGGTGAATCAATATGGCATGATGGAAGGGGATTATGCAAGTCAGGTTGAAATCAGATTGGTCAAGAAAGGAGAAAGTAATAGTCATCAAGCAAATCCAAGTGTTGATATGATCAGATAAGGAAGGGATAAATCAAGTACCTCAAGAAGGAAGTTGGTGTTAATTATCCAAGGTTACTCAGAAAACATGACTAAAAATATAATTGGGTCATGAAGGATTTGGATCAAAGGGATCTGAATAATAGTGGAATGTTGAAAATCAATATCAACATAATATGTAGTTGCAAGTCCATGAACATCCTAGGATAATGGAAGAAGAAATCATGAGGTAGATATCAAGCTAATGAGAATGCAGGACAACACTCTAGGAGGGAAAGCAAAAATAATAGAGGATTGTTGATGCATTCCAAAGGTATTGAATATATTTCCACAATAGCATGGAGATGTCAAAGACAAGAAAGACTTAGAAGTGAAATGAATCTTTGTAGAGAGTCAGTAAGGAACCATGAAGAAGAAAATGGTTCTATGCATGGTTTTGAATGCAAAAGAGATAGTGCCTGAGAAGAATCCATCTCATGTGGCATAGAGCTATGGGTGACATTTCCAGGGGGTGGAAGTATCACTTGAAATTATGATGGTAAATTAAAAGTAGTATTAAGTACTTTTAATTAATTCTATGCAGCTAGAGAAGGAGGCATATGTGCATCCTTACAGTATGCTAAAGATTGGCTATGCAAGCTGCGTTTGAGTCTAGTTGGGTAGAAGAAGAGAAGAGTGAAAGAAAACTCAAATACTAAAGTATTCAGTCAAGAAAGAGATGAAGTATTTCAGTCTGAAAAGTAAATGGATGTTGAAGATCCAAATTCTATAAGACAACGTGATTGGAATTATAATTCATCCAAGTATGAGTTGGGATAGATGGATCCAGGAAATAAATAAAAGTTGAAGGTTAATATCAGTTTAGTATTTGGATGGAAAAGCAAAGGAAACCAAGAGTGATTTGGCTAGAAAGTGCTCAGGTCAGAAATAATCATGCATAGTGGTTACAATGAAGAGCAGGTGAATATTCAGTACTCCTGAAGAATTGAAGACTTCTAAGATAAACAAGGAAAAGTGATACAAGGAGAAAGAATTCGCTACAATTACTGTTGCAGCAAGTATGTTATGGCTTGTTGGGACAACCATAAAAAGAGAATGCTTGCATGTTTGCAAGTGTTGCTGATAATGTGTCTGCATATGGAAGGAATCAACAAAAATTAAGAATGTTGATTATAGGACTGATAAAGAGGCATGAGAGCTTATATTGTCATCAACTAATCAGGTAGCATTAATTTCGTTTAATGGTAGCCATGTCAGTAAGTATTTTTCTTTTGAAATTATGTTGCATAATTGCCAAAGACAAATTCAGGTAAGAATTTCCCCAAATTGAATTTTTATAATACACAGTATGGTATTGTTTAAGTGCATTAATAGGAATAAGTTACCACTAGGTGTGGTAGAGGCTAGAGGCTTGTTATAGTTATCAAATTTTTTTATCTTTTGAATGCACACACTGACATAGTAGCATGTCATGTTAATTTGGTTATGAGGTAATAACCAAATAAACAAAATATGAGAACTTGTTATAGGAATGATGTCAGGAAAGCTAGTCATGTATGAGACTAGGACATGGTTGGATATGACAAGGTATGGATATAGAAAGGTTACGTGCCACACAAATACTCAATGATGTTCCTACCTTTAAATAAAACTTGGACTGCAACCTTTTTTTTAAAACTAATAAACACCACATAACTGTATTCTTGGTGTAATGTTCAGGTCAAAAAGGAAGGCATCCAAGTAATTGATAAAACAATGGGAAGTGTGTGGAGAATGTGTCAAGACATTGGTCAGATTTCCAATTTATGAATGGTGAGATACATGATTTAGATAAAGATCATTCCGAAAATCAATACAAAGGTGCATTGAATAAATAGGCATTGAGAGTTGCACTCATGTCTAGTAAGTGGCAAAGTTGCACTCATACATGATAGAATTGTATACTTAAATACATTTGGTGAATGCATTTTGTGAGTGCATGTATATATGTTTTTGAATGGAAATAATTATACTAGCAACAGAAATATGCTAACTCATGGAGATGAGAACATTTCAGGAACTATTAGACATTGCAATAGGAAAGGTGCAAGTCAGGTAGCCACAGGAATAGTGACTACATAAAATTTTCTATTCAAAAAATTGAAATAATGAACTTATTGTTATTATTTGCGAACATGCATATGCATAGAATGATGAGTCATTCTATCTAATAAATTGTTTGGTAATTGTGATTGGATTGCTAGGTATAGGCAATTCTAAAATCACTGCATAAGGTTTTTGTACATATTGCAATTAAAATGTGATGTACATGAAATACTAATAATCTATTGGTTGTATGCAAGATAGAATCATTGCAGGAAAAATGGTATTCAACATGGTGCTTGTTGAAATCCAAAAGGAAGACTACATCCTATTATTGCAACAATGATAAAAAATTATGAAATAGAATTTCATATTTTGGGAAAAGTCGAATTCCTTATGAAATTAATTTGATTTCTAAAATGGAACTTTTATAATGTTCTTTCATAATAACTGCATGTGTGTGATGCAGATGAGATAATCTTGATTAAAGTTGGAATGTTGGGAAAGAACAACGACTGTTGAGGAAACTAAAGACCTATAATTGTAGAACCTTGGCGGGGTTCTAGTAATGGGTTAGCACTCTCCTTGTATGTGAAATCCTTGGCAAGATGGATCGATGAAGGACTGCGTAGCAGTGAAGCGATGCCTGAGCCTAGAAGGGTGAGTGCAACAAGGAGGAGGCAACTCAAGGATGCTTATGGCATGGTAGTTTTCATAAGAAAGGTGTGCCAAATGGAACAATGAACTAAATTATTTATGGAATCAACTCTATGTAATAGAGAAATTGACTTCCAGTTGTAGTATGAATAACATAATTGGTGCTAGAAAGTAGAGCACCAAATAGGTAACAAGCTTCCAATAGCTAAAGCTTGGAGATTTTTAAAGAATTTGAATGGTACATGATATATAATGCACTAAGGACAATGCATAAATAAGGGGAGGGGATTGTAATACCCCTAGGCTAAACCCCAAATTGTAAATGTATATGTTGTGCTTATAAGCTCGTGAGTTGATTTATATCATTTTGCATGCACCATTTGTGGTATAGTGTGCACATGTACTACGCAATAAAATGATGAAGTGTGCACATTCCAGGATACCACACATAACAAATTTAAGTGCGCGTTATTTTGAGGCTAGAGAGCCTTTTGTGTATATGTTGTGTTTTATAAGTTGGTGAGCCAGTTATTATAAGCCAGGAGACTTATGTGTTGAATTAAGTCAGAGAGCCTAGATGCTAAAGACCTGTGAGCCTATTTTTGTATATGTCTTATCATTAATATAATACATCACTGCGTGTAGACCGACCACGATAAAAGAGTATGGGGGACTAAACTCCACAAGTTAGGGAAAGGGGGGGCTAAAATTTAAGGATAAGGGGCTAAGCTAGGGAGCTTAAGCCAAAAGGGAATATTATATTAATATTCCTTAAAGTATAAAGTATGGATAATTATTTTATCCTAAGTTCTAAGGATGGGGACAAGTGGACCAAAGTATCTCTCAACATGACAAGTATCATGTTGGGAAAATGCATACATATAGTCTGGACTTAGTTCATTTTTCGATTTATTCATTTTTCCATCATCATTCAGTCACTCATTCAACTGTCCTCGGTACATTTTTGTTACTATCATTGTACCTATACCCGTACTTGTACCTGTATCTGTACCTGGTTAACTTGGGAGTTGGACTGAAGAGGTGGGTTGTTAGGCCCATGGGATACTGAAGAGGCAGTTTTTCAGGCTCGTGCACAATTTCTCTCTAGGTGAGAGAATTGCTAGGAATTGATTTCTCGAAGGTGCCAAACTGCAGCTACAAAGCTCTCAGACTTCATGTCCGACCTGTTGCTGAAGCCTCGGAAAGGAAGTGGGGAAGCCAACAGAATGTTGAGCAGAGAAGGGGCACACTTCTTGGGGTGGGACAAGCATGTGGGGAATGAGGGACTGTAGGCTGTTAGTTTGAGTTGGCACATGTGAGGAAGTTTTTCTTGTTGTCTGAGATACATCATTCCGGTTAGGAATTCCTTTACTCGGGTGGAGTTTAGTCCCAGCTCGAGGGTGACCCATTGTTGAGAGTGAGGAGCAGTGTAGTCTAAGGCTGGGAGGTTCATGGAAGGTATGCACGTAGTTGGTGATATTTTTACCAAGATAAGTGTCAATTGTGTGTTAAATTACATGATGCATTATTATTTATGCATTTATTTTTATGGGTTTTCCCCGTGTGTGTTGCATGTGTATTTTTATTACTATTTTGTATGAATATGTGCATTTGCAGAATGTATTCATCTATTTTAAGTTATATATATATATATATATATATATATATATATATATATATATATAATTCCGCAAGAGTTTCTATGTGTATATGTTTTAATTTGTATATAGTTCAGAAATTTTTATGTCACATAGCCCAGTTGGATGTTGAGGATGTTACAAATAACAACTATATCCTTAAATGTGAAGTACATAAAGGTGGTATACTATGACTTTATGATTGTATACGAGTAAGAGGATAACATCCCCTCTCTCAATCATAAGTGCAAACAAAAATACCAACAATGCATCATAAACTAGTATCATATCCAAGTCTTCATACTAAAACTCTTGAGCTGAGCCTCAATGAAGAACTCCCTGAAAACCCACAAAATATGGATGTTGAAAACTCTAGAAAATCTCATTGTGTAATCATGTGAGGCAAAATGCATGTAACTTTTTTCATTGATTTGAACTCCAATATGATAAGAGCGAGCCAAGAGAAGTGAATTAGCTGCAAGTCTGACACATCCTTGAAAATGCCTGACAACTCAATCAAATGATAAGATGCAATGCATAAGGATCCATCTGTCCTCTACTAGGTCAAATGACCATCTAGGTGAACAAAATGTTCACGTCATTTCTCTCAAAATCAACATCCCAATCCTATATCATGTGTATGATTCAATTGCAAGTCATTGAACCATAATTCTGCCAATGTTTTCCATCTATAGACTACAATTTCCCATCTAGAAATTTGATGATGTTGTCGAAACTTTCGATCTAATAACCATTTTCAATTCCATCATCATTTTTCCCCTTTTGTTCACTAAAAGGAGAGACCACAAGTGATTTCGCGAACCATCTTCACTTGACTTGTGAACTCCTCCCCTTAAAGTCCATGTGAGTTCCATCAAAACACGTCTTTACTCAAGTTTGAATTCTTCTACAAGGAATATTTACATGAATGTTGATAACCATTTCCAAAGATTGACCACTCGTAGTAAATATTTAAACTTGGAATTTTTCATACATGTAGTATATTTCCCTTTTGTCATTTTGTCATTTCCAATTGTGGTTGAGGAATTTATGAAAGTATCAATGTTTGATTATATGGGAGAAAAGAAGTGAAAATCTTCTAGATGTGATTGATTTCTTTCATATATTCAACCATTCCTTAATCGACCTCTAATCAATGCATTTTTATGTCTGAGTTTATAACCTATAGTTACAATAATCCAATAATTATGTATGATTATTATTTATATATTTTGATATACTTCTATTTAAATCCAAAGGTGTCACTTTCTCATTATCTTAACCCAAGCATTAAAGTTACTCAAATGTTTACATCCTTTGGCAAAAGAATGGGTCATGATCAATGTTGTCTTTAGAAGATAAGCCCACGGC